>JAFMTC010000677.1:0-81515 GCA_018845635.1 Nicrophorus orbicollis | reverse complement strand
AGGCACGGGAAGGTGGACGTACGGGACTTTGAAGGGGACTCATCCTACTACAGCAACGAGAAGGGTGGTCAGAAACGGATCGAGGATGGAAAGAGCTACGCCGGAGGAGAGCACTTCGACAACGAAGGTGCAGGCCGTTGTTTGCTCCTTCCGTTATTAATTGTAATCGATTGCAGGTAAATCGGCGGATGAGACGAAAAGGAGCAAAGGGCACAAAAAGGGACACGTGATCAAGGGTTTCAAGACGTCCCATCACAAGGACGAGTCGGGAAAGACGGAGGAGTTCTACGACGAGGAGCACGATGAAGGCGACGACGTCCAGTTCAAGGGGGAGGCTGGAAGTTTCGGCGAGAAGGGAAAGTCGTCGTTCGAGGGCGGCCACGGCGATTCGCGATTCAACGCCGAGAAGAGCAAGAAGGAGGGACACTTCGGATCTGAACGTAAAGTCGACAGCAACGATCTGAATCGTGGCCGTTATGACGAGAAAAGATCTCGCGACGACGGGCAATCTTTCGTACATCAGAACAGCGGAATCGACGAGCATTCTCTCCTCGGCCACCAAGAGGACAGCAAATACTACAAGCACCATCCCTATCACGTCCCATTCTACAATCCGCACTAAATGTTGATTAACAATAAAATAAATATACATTCTGACAGCGTATTTATTGGAAACGTTACTCTGGTACTATTCATTCATCGCCAAATATATAATAACAACACGAGAAGCTGCAGCAGCAACAACGATGACACAAAACAAAGTATTCTTCACGCCAACTATAACTTCTTCCATTCAATATTCTCGTACTAACTAAATATATACATACTTATATATACTTGTATTTATTAAATTTTCATCTGTGAAACTATCATATCATATTATTTTGGTCCTAAACATTAAATCCTAAATAAAATATAAACGAAAATCAGTCGAAATCGATAAGAGAACAATATGCCTAACTTGCCCGAAGCGTAATGCGCGCAGCAACGAAGAAATCGCGCAATGGAAGAATTCGAAAAAAGTAATTGATTAAATTAAAATATAAAATACGATTTGTTCAAGATATTTCATCATAATCATTATGATCAACAGCCTTGTTTTTACCACCAGTCGTTACATGCACTAACCACTCTCCCTCCAAGTCCTTTCAATCCATCTTTGTATTACATTGAAATTGTGCACTTTGTTCAATCATCATACAGTAGAATCGTGAATACTCGTCCTTCGTACCTCTCAGTAGCGTGCTTACTTCTAAATTAGAAAATGTTAAGTCTTTTTGTTTTATGGTATGTGGAAAATGGTACAGTAAATAAAATTACAGAAAAAAAATATGTATAAAGTAAAATGATGAGGGTAGATTCTGTTCTCCTTTGGTAAAATGGCCATTATCGTCGAGGAAGCAAACAAAACAAATAGATTCAATTCGCATCGACAGATATTCTAAATATACATAGAAACGTTGCGAATGTCCGGAAATCGATGAAGACTAGAGGGAATATAAGCAACAATAAAAAAATAATGTTGGAGATTCAGTAGGTGAAATTGCTCCGTGGAAAAATAGCGGTGGCGGCCAACTTTTCTTCTGGATCGTACTGGTTGCGATAGTGTCGAGTGAGAAACACGCCCACGATCTGAAAGAATACAAGCACAACGTAAGACACAAAATGATAAATTTGCAGTATGCAAACTGTAAGCACAAGTATTAATAATTGTATCTTGCAACTTCTATGCACAACTAAACTAGTAACTAACGATAGATGAATCTTGGGAGAAGTTCATGCAACATGAGGCAGAGATTAATTACGGATTAGTGATAATTGGACCAACCCTTTGGATGCGTTAATCACGAGGTGTTAGGAGAAATTTGTTTTAGCTGGTGTGAATGGGATTAGAGGAAGGCGCTTGGATTCGCCCTCGGATCTTTCTGGTTGCGGTAACGGACCGTTAACCAAACCCCCAAGAACTGTAAATAGAAACCAACAAACATAGCAGTATTAGTGTTATCCAATAATCCATAACCATTGCGAAGGCCATCACCACGACCAGCAGCACCGAAAATCAACAAATATAAAAGAGAACGGTACCTCTGTGAAACTGAAGAAGAGTCCAATCCAACCGCACAATGTGAACGCGTAGTTTATCGTGCTCTGCAATTTGCTCATGCACGTGGGGCAAACGCAGCCCACGATGGTGGGATTCGGACAGCATTTTGGCTGTAACATATAAACATTGTGTAATCAATGGCAATCAGTTACTGCAAGTTGTATTACCAGAATTGCAGCACACGACGGATGACCCATCCTGCTATCGTTTATCAGTGTATCGTTAAATCCGCAGCATGTAAACACTTCCTGCACTTCCATTCTGGTGTCGTCATTAACCTGCTCCCATCCCTGCAGACAAACCACCACCATTCACTGCATAACTATTCAAATTTAGGAATCTCCAAAAGAAGTGTACCTGTTCAGCCCATTGCTCCTGCTGTTCCATGTTCACACCAAGGCATGCACAGGCCACCGAGAATTGGATGAGGAAAAGCAAGAAAAGAATGACCATGTACTGATATTCATATTAAGGAAGATATTGTACATATACAAAATTGCAATATCTTTAATAAATTTAAAAAGGATACAAAGAAGAGCATCACTTGATGGTGCTTAACAGCTCCAACAAGTCCAAGCAGCGAAATCATCACCAATATAATGCCGCATGCTAGAATCCCACTGATTATAGGCAGATTGGTAACAATTGATGCAGCTCTTCCGTACACTGCCACACTGATCAGTATGGAGGCAACAACCTGTAATGTGAAAATCGTAATTCATTGCTATCATTATCTTAGGACGAGCAAAACGTAGGATCTTTTAAATTATTAAGAGCAATTATAATTGAGTGTGTGTGACAGGAGGAAATCCTATTGGAAGGTCAATGTGAACAACTGAAAAATTCACTTACGATGTATAGAACATTGAGAGCGATGAGCGCATTCTTGGAGCAAGTGAAACCGCCGCACATGTTTGCTGCTTTTTGTGAATTTCCTAGCTAAAACCCCAACTTTCGTGCACCTTTCTCAAACAACTTGGTGGTTCATCATCAATCAATCAACAAATAGTTGCGGTGCAAATTTTGACATGGTTACCAATGCATGCGGTAACCCTGCAAACGAGAATCCCTAGATCTATTCTTCAGGAATCTACCACTTGATGACGCTATTCGACGACTTACGAACTAGTCTTATGGATTTTTTTGTATGGGTCTGTGGTGGACAAGAAGCACAAATTATTAATTATAGTCTTAATTAGAAATTATTAAGAATAATAAATTGTGTCTATTAGTTTGTAGTATTATTCTATACTTAATTCGAAATTTCATCAATTAATAACGCAATTATAAACAATAAATTAATCATATTCAGCGACATCCATTGGTTACTTCTGAAATCAAATTATTCAAATTTGATTTATTTTCCTATGTACAATATTTAAAAACTATTAAAACAAACAGTTAGCAATTAATTACTTTATACATTAATTACAGTTTAAAATAAAATAAATATATATACCAGAATATTTTGAATAATATTGTTTTTAAAGTTTTTTCTCATTTATACATACGATAATTTAAAAAAATGTCAACAATAATTAATTGTTAATAACAAATAATTATTAATTAATTTAAATTGTGATGAAACTAGTTTTATTTGTATTGAAATTTACCGCCAAATAGTTCCAATAGGCAAAAAACAAATGCATCGCGGTTTTCAATAAAAAAAAAAGGCAGGCGACAGATCAGGCAAGCCTCTTAAGTCCAGCGAATTGCGAAGCAAAGTAAACTAAACAAACTGGCTTGTTTACCTAATGAAGTACCATTGAAAAAGCGAACAAACAACTTGCCAAGATGATAGACTTCTTGAACTCGTTCAAATCTCTCATCAAATTAGAGAAGATTCACACAGACAACAACATTTTCAAGCTGCATTACAAGTTTACTGTGATTCTGCTTATATTGTTCTCAATACTGCTTACTTCCAAGCAATATTTTGGAGATCCAATCGATTGCGATGTGGAGACGAGGAAGAGCGTCATCGACACTTATTGTTGGATTTACGGAACGTTTGTAATCAAAGGAACACTCAATGGTAACTTAATTGTAATCTGAATTATAATATTTGTTTAATTGGTTATTCTTTGTGCAGAGGAAATCCTGTCTGGTTTGGGTAATTACGTTGGTGAAAAGGCGACTCCCTATTGGCAGAGGGTGCTGAGTTACCGTGATAACGAGGAGATAATTACGCAGAAATATTACCAATGGGTCTGCATCGTCTTTTGCTTCCAAGCTTTGATGTTTTACATCCCTAGGTATCTGTGGAAGTCATGGGAAGCCGGAAGATTGCGTTTGATAGTTAAAGATTTAGGTGGAATTGAGAAGATGAACCATTCGAAAAGTTGCTTTAATTAATTGATTTGTTATAGGCGGACCTTTGGTGTCGCAGAACTGGAATGGAGAGAACAAAGAGCGCCTTATTTCGTATATTTTGTGCGGGAAATACTCGCACAATTGCTATACTCTGCGATTCGCTTTCTGCGAAGTTTTAAACTTTGTTAATGTCGTAAGTACTTTTAAGAAACTTTCGACCAATCTGTTGTTAATATTTTATGTTTTTATAGTTGTTTCAGATAGTTTTAATGGATTGGTTTCTCACAGGGCAATTCACTGGGTACGGTATAGGAGTGGCGACCTATCACAATGTTAACCCGATGACTGCGGTGTTTCCGAAGATCACTAAATGCACCTACTACAGATATGGCCCATCCGGATCTCTGGAAGCTAGAGACGCCCTGTGCGTTCTCCCACTCAACATCGTCAACGAGAAGCTCTTCCTTTTCCTGTGGTTCTGGTTCGCAGCTTTGACGCTTCTTTCCTTCTACCAGCTGATCTATAGAGCCGTAGTTCTAGTGTCTCCGAAGTGTCGCTCGAAATTGTTGAGAGCCAGATGCAGGTATCTGTCAGAAAAGCACTCGGACGCGATCACGAAACGTCTGACTTTCGGTGACATGTTCTTCATGGATCAGCTGGGAAAGAACATGAATCCCATCATCTTCAAGGAGCTCGTTCAGGGCGTCGGCCTAAGTCTTGTCGACGAAAAGAGCTTGTATAATCCAGAGATCACCATCGCCCTCTGAACGCAATTACTTATCCTAAGTAATCAATTACTTATTACTTAAGTAGTATTATTATTTTTTTATTACATGTAGGTTTAACGTTTAGTTAGTTTTGTTCACGATTATCTCGACGCTTAATGCGTTTGTCCTAAATTTTTTACAGCCCTTCAAATGTGCAAGACTGAGTTTAGGAATAGTATAAGTTTTTTTCTAAGTTTGACCTCACGCGAATTTGTTGGGACCTTTAATTATTTATATTATTATATTTATAAGTATTATTATATTTACATGTTGATGGTTACTGTTTCTTCATTAAATATTTTGCATTACATATTTTTTCAACAAATTATAGAAGCAACTTATATGTACAATTAAAATTTAATGTTTACTCACCAGATTTAAAATTAAAAATTTTTGAATCATTTTTAAAACAGACTGTTTATATTATAATGTTCTATTTATATTGATAGTCGCTAATCTATCAACATAAATTCAATATTTTTACATTAGTATTAATAATTAGAAAACCACGAACATCTCTTCAATGGAAACACTTATTGCTAATTTTCAGATTAATGTAGAATTAACCAGAGCAACCTCTGCATCCGCAGTGAACGCACTCCACAATCCTTCCCTCCTCCAATTTCCCTTTAGGCACCCTACAAATGCAGTTTGTTCCAAAGTTGGTGTCCCTAGTCTGGATGCAGCGAAGGCAGCAAAGGTTCTCATAACCAGTTTTCTTCCATTTAGCAATCAAATTCTTGTCAGCAATCTTCTCCTCCAAGCAAAAGTTGTACAGCTCCCTGCTGATCGCTTTCCTCCTATAAAACAGGTCATATATGTATCTGGATTTCTGGTGATGGATTTTGAAGATTGGCCACAATGATTCCTGTTTGCGTTTCCCTTCATGAGATTCGGTCTCAGCTAATAATAAAAATCTTTTGATTAGGAACAGTCTTGATTGAGTATAATTATTAAACCTACCTTCTCTCATCTTTTGATCAAGTTCATCTAAAGTGGGTTCGATTAATTCCCAACCTTCTGGCGGAGATTTCTTGCTCCTTCTCACTTTAGGCATTTTAGATAATTATGTTAAAAGATGTAGCAACGGATATAAACTTCTTGTTAATCCTGTAGTCACTTTTTGGTTATGTTGTGAAAAATAGTCAAGCTGATGAAAATATTGGCAGACGGAGTAAACGGGGTTACTAGTTTTGGCAGCCATGGCAATGGTTCGCTTGGCGGTACCTAGCGGCGCGTTTATTAACAAGCGAGTGGTAGCACCTGGTAGCACCCTGAATGAAATGGCGAAGTCATCGAATCGTTAGTTAGCGCCAAATAATTTAAATTTTGAATATTTCTTACAAAATTTCAAACAAGTTTTGCTTTTATTAATATATTAAAAGTTTATGAAATCTTCAATTATATTTTTATATAAATGTTTTGTAAAAGAAATGAAATGGCAAAAATTATTATATTACAACCTGCACTACTTTACATAGGAGAATATGATGAGCTTTTTTTATTATTTATGTAAATGTGTATGCATATGTTAAGAAAATAATAAAGAATTAAATATATTTATTCTCCAGTAAGAATTTATTTGGGACGATTGTAGACTTTCTAATACTTTGTCTAAATGCATCCAAGATGAATGTGGATAACTGTAAAAGTGACTTTTATCTGACTTTAAGAACGAGAACATTTCTGTACATAGATATTTAGCTGAAAATATATAGTAATCCTGGAGATTTTTCAGTAATTAAGATAGCAAGATTACCATCGGAAAACTAAGAACACAACAGAGAAAATCCGGTTTATAGCCGTTGTTTTGGTTCATTATTTTTAATTTTATTGTTATTATGATTATAGACCTCGGAGATATTTTTTTCATTCTTCAGGTTAATTGATATATCTAGATTCTAGTACTAAATAAACGATTATAAACTATATATATTAATAATTTTGTGAGTGAATGCGTAAAAATATATTTTAAAGGGAGATAGCACATAGAAATGCATTTGAAACGTTGGTGTTTGTAGATGGTGCTGATGTAGCGGTTACAAAATCGCTTATACTTTTTTTTACAAAGACTGTCAAACTTAGGAACTGTATTTATAATTATCGTTAAATTATATTAGTGTTTTTGTTTTTATTTTCGCCGCTCGGAGATAACTGGTTGCGGCATGGCATTTCTACTCGTCTTTGCTTCATTTGTGATATAAGCGTTTGTAAGGAGATCGTCGACTTTGTGATATGTAGTGGAAGATGTATAGATTTGCTCACATCCATATATGCTAAAAGAGAGAGATAATCTAGACCTAAGTATGCCCAGAAGGATTCAATTGTTTATGGATCCAAATATGTGATACACACTCACCCATTGTTTCCATCTGAGCAGGTAGGTGATTCTATTTGTCCTCTGTTCTCTCCTTTGTGGTTTCCTGGTGAGGTTACAATACTTGACCTAACCTCCAATGGAAAAAATAATTTGATTCATAAATGGTTTGATTCATTGCTCAATAGTATGCTTGTATTGGTTTAAGTTTTTCTATTGATTAGATTATATGGTAGTCAATTAATCATTGACACAGATTGCTATATCAATAAATTTAATGTTAATGTTTGATTTCAGGTTGTGTTCATTGTTAATGCAATGATTGAAAGTGTCTCGAAGAGGGCTTTCAGTGGTTCTAGTGGAACATACAATGTACATGCCTTGGAACTAGCTGCTGCCAGAGTTCGGACCCAGAAAGGATTAAGCATTAAGGTGTTTTTCCTTGATGACACAGACCATACATTTCATATAGACAAGAGGGCAAAAGGAACTCAGCTATTAGATCAAGTTTATCAGCATTTAGAACTGGTTGAGAAGGATTATTTTGGCTTGCAGTTTAGTGAAAATGGCTGCACACCAACCAATAATAAACCAGAATGCATGGTAATATATTCTCATTAATGTATTTGAAAGTTGTTAAACCAATGTGTATATTTTAGCGATGGCTAGATCACAATAAGTCAGTGAAGAAGCAACTGGGTAACTGCGAAGACAAAACGCTCTATTTTCGAGTGAAATTTTACGTGAGCGATCCCAGCAAGTTGCAGGAGGAGTACACAAGATATCAATTCTACTTGCAAGTTCGACGAGATATACTGGAATTGAGGTTGCATCTTCCGCCCTCAACGGCTTGCCTATTGGCGAGTTACACTGTGCAATGTATTTAATTATCTAAATGCTCGCTTTGGATCTTTAACTAAATGCATAACTTGTTTCAGCTGAATTGGGTGACTATCAACCTGACGAGCATGGCCCCGATTACTTATCAAACCTGCAACTGGTACCGGAACAAAATGACGACATGGAAAGGAAAATATCGGAACTGCATAAACTTCATAAGTAAGTCAACATATGCAAATGAAACTGTAATTGGCAACAAATGCGTCGATGCTGTCAAGTGTAATGAAGCTTCTCCCGAAAGGAGGACGCAAGAAGAAGAGATCAAATGAATTTAAATAAATCAAATATTTAAATTATTTTGTTTTGTAGAGGGCAATTACCGGCCGATGCGGAATTCAATTTCTTAGATCATGCAAAGAAGGTGGATATGTATGGAGTTGAATTACACAAGGCTAAGGATAATACTAACAAGGACATTCAATTGGGCGTCACGTCGCTGGGTTTAGTTGTGTTCCTAAATAATATCCGAATCAATACGTTTTCATGGGCTAAAATTATGAAAATATCTTTTAAGCGCAAGCAATTCTTCATACAACTTCGAAGAGAGCCGGTATGCTATTAAGATCCTTTGAAGGAGTCCTTAAATCTTAAACCATTTATTTGTTTCAGTCGGAAAACTACGATACTTTGCTGGGTTTTAACATGGAAACGTACAGATCGTCGAAAACGCTGTGGAAGGCTTGCGTGGAACACCATACCTTCTTCCGGTTACATTCACCTAAGGTACGTCGACGTTTCCCGTTATCTTTGGGTTCCAAATTTACATACTCTGGACGAACAGAGTTCCAAACGGTGGAAGAGGTCAGGCAGCGGAGCAGATTAGAGAGGAAGTTCGTTCGATCGCCGAGCAGGACGATAGTAAGTCAATTTGGTGGCCTAACATGAGGAATACTTCAATATATTACATTGGATAATCCTAATATTTAAATAGCCTTTATCACCACTCGTTGATTTTTTTTTAATATGTCATGTTGATAAGAACTGATAAAGTGGATTTGTAATCACCGCGTTTTCTCTCTTCTGCTAATTACATATGTGTACGCCTTGTATTAATAAAAAGTCGTGTTGCTAGATGAGGCAAACAATGCCGCCGCCAGCCCTTGAGGACAAGGGTAAGATACTTCCAGCACCAGCGAGGCCTCCACGACCTTACGATAATAAAGTAACGTCGTCGGGGGCCAAAGAGCCAAGGAAAGCGTGGGAAGAGGACGATAATAGGTTATCAGACGAGTGAGTAAATGTCAACATTTTGTGAAATTATTTACTTCTTACATTGTCTTTTGATCTAGTTTTAACGATGGCGTATTTCTGGAGCGGCCGTCGGAAGGTCCCTTTTCGCCGGGGAAGGTGTTGAGTTACGTCGACGAAGAACCGCCATCTCCCACTTCTAATGGTTTATACGACACACCTCCGTATAGTGGCAGCCATTCGCCCACTTCGCAGATTGTCGACGAAGGGATGGTTACGATCGTGCTACATCCGGATCAAGACGGCAAGTACGGATTCAACGTGAAGGGTGGCACGACTAAGGAGGATCCGATTTCCGTGTCACGCGTTGCTCCAAACACGCCTGCCGATAAATGCAACCCCCGACTAACGGAAGGTGATCAACTGATGATGATCAATGGGATGGATGTGCAACAATCCTTGCACGCGGACGTCGTTGCCATAATTCAGGAAGCGAGGGTGACCAATTCCGGCCAATTAATCTTAACAGTCCGTCCGAATGCTCTTTATGGAGTTTCTGAAGAATACGAGGAACCACCATATCAATACGTCCCTGTAAGCGGAGAATTGCATAACCGTCCCCCGTCCCCAAGCAATGCTCTTGAGCAAAGCATCCTTCTTCTTGCTGATGGTCTCGCCAGTGGAGCACTCATCGCACAATACGAGATGTTACATAGAAAGTATCCAGACCTAACGTGCGACGAAGCCTGCAAGCAAAAGAACGCCAACAAGAATAGATACAGAGATATATCCCCATGTAATTGCCGTTGTATTCATATCAATATCAGGATCTTAAACGTATTCTCATTTCAGATGATAACACCAGGGTCGTTCTGGAAGATTGTCCAAATGGAGATTATATAAATGCAAATTACGTGAATATGCCCATCTGCGGAACGGAGATAGTGAACAAGTACATTGCCACTCAGGGACCTCTGCAAAACACCACCGACGACTTTTGGCAGATGATTTTGGAATCGGGCAGCAGTTTGATCGTTATGTTGACGACGGTAATTGAACGAGGTCGTGCAAAGTGCTACAAATATTGGCCAAATGTCGGCGAATCTTTGCCGATGGACAACATTACAGTTAGATGCGATGAGGAACTCTCTGATGAGTCAAGCAGCTTTGTTTATCGAAATTTTACACTGATTGATAATAAGGTATAGTCTAAATTATTATGATATATATTATTAAGTAAAATCAATGAACATATTATGTATGTCATTTATAAAAATCTATGTGAAGGCATCCTAGAATAAGACATAATTTCAATAATGACATACTTTGACCTAGTTGCTTTTAATATATTTAGATTTCTTATGCAATTTGATTATAGAATATTGATTTTTCTCAATACAAAATTCACCACTTTTAAAACATGATTCCTGATATTTAAAGCTAATTACTAATATTGGTGTTCTCTTGTAGACTATGGAAGAGCGTGTAATCAAGCATATGCAGTATGTGGCATGGCCGGATCACGGCGTGCCTAATTCACCTGCTCTTTTCCTGGCTTTCACAGATCAGGTGAGAGAGGCAAGGCAAAACCAATCTAATGATGCCTCTGCTCCGGTTGTAGTACACTGTAGCGCCGGAATCGGTAGAACTGGAGTCCTGGTGCTTATGGAAACCGCGATGTGCCTTATGGAGGCTGGCCAGCCCGTATACCCTCTTGGAATAGTGCGGAGCATGCGGGAACAACGTGCCATGATGATTCAAAATGCTGTAACTATAACTATAAAAATACCATTCGCGGTGGTTATTAATATTATTCCCTATTTCAGAGTCAATACAAGTTTGTGTGCGAGAGCGTGCACACGGCGTACACGGAGAAAATAATTTAGGATTTATTTTGTTTAAATTATATAAATTGGATAGATTTCCTTTGGATTAAAAAAATGTTTAAGATGAGATAGACAGGAGGAAAGGGAGCTAAAGAAAGTACCTGCGAATCGACGATGACAAAGAGAGAAAGAAAGATCTACAACTGCAAAGCACAAATATATATTTTTAGTTCATAGGTAAGTATTATGCATAAGAGGAGCGATCGTTTCAAGAAAACTTATTTCATACTATTCAAGACTTAAGAATAAGAAATGCAAAATTTCCATCCAAATTTCGTCCAGAACAGAGAATCAACGTTAATACTCAATTATTTTTGTTTTCTAATCTAATTAAAAAAAAGTAATTTATAAACATAAGTTGTCGGAACAATTAATTGTGAATTCGTAGCAGTTTTATGATAGGAAAGTGAAATATCTATATGGTAAAACAATCGTTTTTTTAAATAATATATACATATTTTGTGTATGCATCTATATGTATACATTTAGAAAAGTGACAGTTTTATTATTGTAGAAGGTCCAAATTTGAGTCACGGTTTTTCAAGTGAAGCTGTGATATATATTCATGACCAATAAGTCATTTGATCATCGATTATCTACATACGTTTTTTTGTACTTAGTATAATGAAAAATCGGTTGCGACAAGATGTTTCAAACTAACACGAGAACTGCCCAATTTATCGTATTTGTATAATTAATGAGGTGATTAACGAATGAATGCTGTAACTAATGTAGTTTTAAGTTCTGTCCGACTTGTTTACTTGATTGCAAAAAACAACATGCGGTGCATGTTGTGATGCGCACAATACAACATTATCACAGATTATTTATCTTGTGCCCTAGCTGTTGGATCAAGTATACTTGTTGGACGGTGATCGTTTTCCAACTGGAATTGCGGACAGAGCAGCAATTTAAAATTTAAAAACCAAACTTGTTTTAGTGAAGCAATGATCTCATTTACTTTTTATGAAAATTCTAAATGATAATTTGGATGATTCAAGTCTGATGACCGAAGTAAATGTAATTAAGTAGACATCGGACTTTCCAAAAATAATCTGTTATTAGAATGTTCGTCCGCCGTCCATTTGGAATGAAATGAAAAACGTTTGTCCTATATATATATTGTTTTGTTTTCGTTAGTAAAACTTAATTAAAACTCGTCCACTAATTTAGTTGAGATATATTTTATTTTATTTTTGTCGTTGTAAATAGGAATATTATGTGTACATGGAACCTTTTAAATATCATATTTGTGTGAGTTTATTATATTATTATTTAGTATATTAATTTCTATACAGATATATTTTGTTTGTTTTTTTTTTCTAAGTAAAATCGCCTGAACTGCGTCGACCGCAATCCTCGACAGTTCAAGATTCAAAATAATATGTGTAATATTACTGTACCTTGTCTCTAAAATTATCAATAATCGCATATAACTAATTTTATTTCCTTGTTTTTATTTTAATTTTATGAATAAATATATAATATCAGTATATTATATATAAAAAATACATATAGACTTATTAACTATATATATGATTAATATCTACACTGTGTTGTTGTAATTGTTTATACATACAGAAAAAAAAGAATAATGAAAATATGAGATAAATTGAAAGAATAAACGATTCGTCGCATTTTTGTGTATACATACGAATATTGTGATTATATTTGGAATAAAAACTGTACTGAATGTGATTACTACCCTCGGTAGTTTTTTTATTAAATTTCCAAAACTTGTTAGTTTATTTATATATGAATCAACTATATTATCTATATTATCATTTCAAAAATGTTGATCAAAAGAAATCTCAATTTTTTAATATTTTGCTTTATGTTCTCACTACTGTTACTATTTTTAACATATTAGAATCAGGTAAGCTTTAGATAGAATTTCATCTAATTTATAAATACAGAAAGTTTCAGTTTAACGCGGTTTTAGTGGGATTCCCCGAAAATTGTATGCATCGTTCGGTTTTCTCGAAATCCAACGTATTTTTATTGCTGTTATTGCAAATATAAATATATGTAATATAATAAATTTAACTTTTAATTTTTATTATGCGTGATAATGAAAAAAAAACATGAAACTTAAGCGAAATGAAACTAAAATCCAAGTGCTTTGAAGATACAGTTGAACGTCAATCTCAAATTGGTGTTGTATTGAACTTAGCAACTTTCACAATAAGGAGAATTCGAAAGAATAAAGAAAAAATAGTATCATCAGCAGTTCCAATATCCTCTGCTAAATAGAATTACCCATTCTAGAAATAACACTATAGAGGAAATGAAAAACGACTATATGGATTGACAACGAAATTTTGTATGAATAACACAACCAAATTCTTTATGGATTAACGACGAAATTCAATGCAATATTCCATTAAGCTTGGCCTAATTGTAATTGAAAAAGCGAGAAGAATTTTTAGAGAGCTTAAAAAAAACAACAATAAAATATAATAGGGAGAAGTTGAAAATAGTTTGATGGGGCATAATTGAGAGGAAAAAATATAGTGTCTCGATAAATAGTATAACTACTAACCAAATTAGATGAAGGGAGGAGAGAAGAAAAGAAATAACGCAAATGACTTATTGATAGAAAGGCACAAAATAGGAAATGCAGAAGAATCTGAATGATCTCAAACATAAATGCTTTTTTAAATATACATTTATTATGTTTTTATGTGTGTAAGAAATAAGTTTTTGTTGTTGTATTGTTATAAAATAAAATTTTATGAACTTAACAAATATATCTGAATAACGTAACAAAATGCTTGAACATTTAAACAAAATCTACCTGTTTTTCCCTAACTATATTATTTACATAAACAAGATGATCTCCTTTCATGCTGTTTCGTATTAAGCGAGGTCTTATTATAATACAATATGAGCGTCTAAACATTTCAATACGACCCAACTTGTATGTAATTATTCTATTTGACTGAAAATTATAAATCATACTAAAATAAATTTTATTTATGTGAAAGTTTACAAAATATCATGATACAATTATACATTTATGTATAGTAATTTATATTTTTAGTCGACACGAACAGTTGGAAAAATAGGTAATTTCGAATGAAAAACGACACAAAAACTAAATTTCTCTTAGATATAGATTAGGGAAGTTGGGAATTTTTTGATTTTTTGAAACTTTTTAATGCTGTAATATGATCACAAATAATACTGATATTGATAATAAATCAATATTAACATTAAATTGTAACTAAATTATTAATAATAACTTGATTGTAATCGACACAAATTGATACAATAAGAGTAATTAAACAATTCTACAAAAACAACAGTTATATCTGTTACAAAGGGCTATTAATCGTCTTTCACCCTAACTAAATTATTAAGCAAATAATATTTATAATATATTAGCAACGAGAAAAAAAGATACTATACATTATTTTAATGTAATATTTTCATTATATTGACTGCATTGATGCCACATAAGGAGCAGCCTCGTAAATCATGTACTAATGTGATCGAAAATACATCTAATTTCATTGTTATATGACTTTTTTGTCAAGTGTTTTCCTTGTTATTTTCGATGATTACAAAAAAAAACAATAGGCAAGGCTGATGTAATTCTTTCTATTTTGAAATAAGGATCATCTGTCCTGGAATAATTACAATTTCATAAGTTTTTTTTATGCAAATATGAACTTCATGAATCTGATACTAATTAAAAAAATATTAAAAGTTACTTTTAAAATCAATGAACCATTTTCCAAAAAAAACAATTATTGTCTTGGACGTACCGCTCCAGTTGCGTAAAGAAAACTGAACAAGAATGTTGCAAATTCGTTTAAAACACTGCTTTATAAGTCAATATTACGGTATTAATGAATGTCGAGTAATGTTACAGTGTTCTGTTCATGCAAATCATCTTAGAAGACATGATTTAATGTTGTGTATGTAAAATGTAATACCAAAACGTTTGGCAAAATTTATTGATTTTCAAGTCCTGATAGAAGTCTGTCTTATGCGAACATCCTTGGGTGGTTCGCATATGGAAACTCATATGAATATAAATATTTATGAAATACTTGAAATAATACTTTTTACAACAGGTATCAAATTAGACAATATTTAATCACTGCGTTATTTTATATTCATCCGATTTTGTATTATAATAAAGTATCATTATTGGCCAAATACTTTTGTATTATGTAATCAAAAATAAAATGTACTTGGCGAAAGATCTATCGACCTAGGTCTTTCTGGGAAAGCAAATTGGTTTTTAAATTACAATTCATTCAAAAAGGAAAGATGGACAGTAGTATAAAAAGGGTTTTTCTATTTGGATAAGGAATGAAAAATGTGTATCTTACATTTTAGAAAGAGGGAATGGAATTTGCAGAGGAGAGGAAAGAAGTCATTGGGAACTACCTCGGATAATGTTGTAAAGGGTGGATGAAGGATAATAGTAGAGGAATCACCAAATTTCTTGGTTTCAACAAAAAGGAAATAGAAAATTTGAGTGACTTGACATTGATGGACATGGGCTCGAGAGCTGGGTTATCTTGTTCGAACATCATAATATAAATAGTTTCAAGAGAAACATTTATATCAACTCTAGTTGTTTGAAAATTGATTTTTAATAATAAATAATTTTTAAATATTTGCGCATAATTCAATGATTGAACTTTAATTGTGTTTGTGTTTAAATGTGCAATATAATGCTAGTATATTGGGAACTTTTTGTTTCTGAAATGCGAAGTAACTTCGATATTTAAGATAAGATGCACTTTCTTTGGTTTCATTTTTGAAAATATGATTATGTCATCCTTTCGGTCTAATTGAGTCTAACTAAATTCGAAAAATTTCGAAAAGCCCTGTTCAGCTGGTTATGTTGTTATGTATAACCGTTATTGTTTATGTCATTCCCTATTATTGTATTGGTTATTGTAAGTACGTTCTCCTTAACGACGTACATTTCCGTTTAGGAAGATTCCATCCCCTAATCACTAGAAAGACCGATTATCTTAATCTAGTCGAATATTCATGTATTGATAAGACTACAATCCTTTTAGCACTCTGGTGTGATTATTTTCACCACTTCCCAAATATTAGGATAAGAAATGTACACATCAGTTGGCGACTTTCCACCCACAGGGAAAACCCACCCCCCACTCCAATTAGTTTATATAAAATAAGATGTTAATGTAATATCAAGCGAGCCCTTTAGTCTTCAGTCTTTGGTTAGCCTTAGCTAGGGGAACAACTAGCAACTTAAGAGAAGAATGTAACTCTTAGTTAATAAACAGGAGATCAACATTTATATAGTTTACTTCTCCATAAAAACATTCAAGTGTATAATAAAACTACTTAGAATATTCGTATTTGATATTCATAAACCCCTCAAAGACAACGAGGTAACTACGAGATAATCCACGGTGTTCAGAGATTTTTAATCCCGGGACACGACAAGGTGACGACCGCTTATATCAGAAAACATCCACACTTAATGAAACCAACGAATTATTTTTATAACTTTCAAAACTCCATAGACTCCAAGTGATATACAATTTATAAATGACAATCGAATAAAGTAAGACCTCGAGGGCAAAAAGACCTATGATCTATAGCCTTTTGTAGCTATAGTATTATATCTTATTTTTTTCTGTATTTCTATTATATTTAGTTAATATTTTTCTTGTAGTTGCTATTGCAATAAATGTTATGATCTCGAATGAAGTTACAACGTGGTTAACTTGAAGCCTAAAGAAGCTCAATATTTACTTATTTATTATATTTACCACAAAGTGACCCATTTTGACATTATTTAATTTATTGTTTGTTGTGTAGGAGTGCATAATAAACGAAAACCTAATTATTTGTATGGCGATTGGTTGATTAGTTTTGAAATATTGGTGAAAAAAATCAAATGCAAATAGTTTTGCTATATTTATATTTATTTTTCATTCAACAGAAAGTTATCTCTTCTTATTACAGACATTGCATTCCTATCAATGTTAAAATTATAAGCCTATAACACCCGTGTCAATTTATCGTTTTATTATTTATTGTTTAATTTATCTACATGAAAAACATACAAAATTATCGATATATCTCAATATGACAGGACACCCAAGTTAAGCTACTTTTATATCCGAATCTCAAAAGTTTTCAAGATAATATAATTGTTAAGCGAGATAAGCTATGAGTTTTTACAATAATTTTATACGTATTTAAAATAAAATGAAAATCGAAGTAATATTACTTTAATAATACAATATAGTCCAGGTATTGCACCAACTGTAATTAATTTAATAGTAACATAATAATTCAGCATTGATCCACCAGCTAAATAATGTCGTAGCATCCATGACAATAACTAAAACAATGCACATACAAACATATGTGAGAGTATGTACATAACTTAAAAACCGTCCAACATAAAACTATACTTATTGACTTTTCTTTATTGGATTGCGGGAAATTGTAAAGTAGTTGCGTGCGATGCGGAGGAAAGTTCAAGGGTGTTTCCATGAAAATCAATATGGGAACGTGTGGAAATGTCGGAAAATGTGGACCGTCAGTACAGCAGAGATCGAATGGCAAACAACATGCGGATTGTACCAATCCGCCTGTGTCTGACGTCTTTTTGACGGCGGTCTGACAGATAGGACGCCGCTCCATCAAAATCTTAGAGTGGTGGGATCGGAAGGAAGACGTTTACAAACGGGATTAAACCTAAGTGGGTGGGTAAGTAAACCCTTCCAGCTTTATCCGGAAATAATCGATAAAAGTTCTTATTTCAGGTAAGATGCCTATAGTACATCAGTCGAGAGCATCTTTCCTGCGATCTATTGGATTCTGATTCGAATTCATTTAGTTCTTTTCGAATAATGGCAGAGATGTCTGACCATCAAAGCACCGATCCCTATTGGAAGATGGCACGCAACGGCGTAGCGCTGCTTTTAAACAATAGACAGGAAGAAGCCAAGGCACTCTTCAGACAATATCCTGACAGTAACGTCATGTACTCAGGATATGCTACCGTCATGTTCATCGCAAGTTCGGAAGCGTTCGGTTTGTACCGGACTAAATGAGATTGTTGTTTCAGGACGCTCTGATGAGCTACGAGGATGATAAGCTGAATCTGGCCGTGGAGACGTTAAAGGAGACGGAGAAGAGGTGTTGCGGTTCGGGCTGGTTCCGGTATATCCGTGGGAAACCACCCGACCTTAACTATGCCGAGTACTTGGAGAATCAGATCATCAAGGCGGACGCAGAACTCTATCTAGCTACTCTCACGTTCCTGCAGCAGGATATATCCGGTTACTTCAAGGGTGGCTGGATAATGCGCAAGTCTTGGAAACACTACCAACAGACCTACAATGAAATCCTAACACTATACAAGCAGATCATCGGAGATCTTGATTTCGGTATGCTGCAAATAATGATAATTAACTATTTCATTACTATATAAATCATTTTTTATCATGAGATGGTAATACGAGCAATCAGCCAGAAGTGGGGGAGAACAGCGCCGAATGCACTACATCTACGGACACAGAACAGGAAATAGTTTTGGAGGAACAGGAAGTGGAAGCGGTAATAGATGTGCCTGATCCAGCAGTTGCCGTGACCCGGAACGGGTACATTCCCAAATCCTTAACCGTAAACTTTTTCACGCACTCTTCAACTTCCACCGCAACTACTGCGCCATCGTCAGCATCGTCTGCAATTCAGTTGAAAAAGTCTCGGTCGTTCAGCGGGACGTTGAACAGGTACACACAGGGTCTGTTCAACGTCATCGACGAGGGGCCGTGAGTGTTGCATTCATTCCCAGAATCTAATTGCCTTTTTGATTTCGGTTTGCTTTAGGAAGGTCGTCGACATCGATCGCGCAACGATCATGCGATTGATGCGCGCCGTTTCCTTCGGTTACGGCCTCCTGCAGCTCGGTATGTCGCTGCTGCCGCCCTCTGTACTGAAGCTGACCAGCTTCCTGGGTTTCCAGGGTAACCGGAAGAGCGGTCTAGAGAAGCTCGTGTACGCTAGGAACGGGGAGGACATGCGAGCCCCGATGGCCACGTAACTAACACACACACTATTCACTATGTTCGATATGTATTCTAATCGTCGGGAACTGGTTTAGCCTAGCTTTGCTCTGGTATCACACGATAGTCCGTCCGTTCTTCGCACTGGATGGAAACAATGTACAAGCTGGTGTGCGGATTGCCACCACGCTCATTGCAGAGGCCATGGAAGAGTACAGCGACTCTGCTATATTCCTTTTCTTCAAGGGCAGAATTGATAGGCTAAAGGTGAAGATGAGAAATAAAACACTTTCAACTGTATTTCTCAACCATCTCTATATTTCAGTCAGATATTCCGTCGGCGATTCAGTCGTTTAACGCGTCTATCGCGAACTCGAATCATCGGGAAATTCGCATTTTATCGCAACATGAAGTCGGCTGGTGTTACCTGATACAGCTTGAGCACGAACATTCCCAGAACACTTTCCTATATTTGAAACAGCAGAGCCGGTGGTCTCGCGGTTTTTACACATACATGTGCGTGATCTCGGCCGGTGCTAACGAAAGCTTACCGACCATTGGCAGTTTCGAAGAGCTAAAGGGAATGTTAACAGTCTCGCCCAGGGGTTCTCAATTGGATGAGTACTTGGGACGACGTTATAAATGTTTTCCTCTGGAAGAGGAACCTTTCTATGCTAAGAGTAGTCTTTTCTGGAAACTGCTTCTCTATGAACTGCTTTATCTATGGAACTCTTTGCCCAGTTGCAACATGGACAGTCTTAAAACTGTAATCAGTGGTATGTCCATTTCGATTTATCATTTTGTAAACAATTTAAGAGGTCTTTTATATAGATTGCGAATTAGCTAACGGTTACGAGGAGTACGTGCCGTTCATAGGATTATCTGAACTAATTAGCGGTAGCGCCTTGTGCATCCTGAAGGAGTACGAGAGCGGCATAACCGCGTTCCGTAAGTGTCTAGAGAAGAGGACCAATTGCGGCGTCAACGGTTGCGACTCTCACATATCCGCATTTGCCTTGTACGAATTGGGTCAGCTATTAATTCGTGAACCAGAAGTAAGTTCGACAAAGCAGCGACAAAGTTGTCACAAATACAGCTTATTGGGTACTAATTTTAGTCGAAAGAAGAGGGACGTCTTACGCTGCAGCAAGTGTCTAACTACAAGGACTATGATTTCGAACAGCGACTCTCCATCCGAATCCATTCCATCCTAAAGCAATACGCATAATAGGAATTGCAAAGATGAGACATAAACTCGAAAGCCGAATTAACATGTTTTCTGTTTTTGTTTTGTTTTATCGTCGTCTAGCCAATAAATATTGTTGCGTCCCCTCTCCATCGGAGAATTACAATAAGTAGAAGTTTTTTCACACAGCTCGAGGTTTAACATACTAATAATAATAATTGATGTTCTACTTTAAAATAAGCAATTTATTTTGTAAAATAAAATTTATTATAATATTATTTAAATTGGAATA
Organism: Nicrophorus orbicollis; assembly: GCA_018845635.1. NCBI lineage: Eukaryota > Metazoa > Arthropoda > Insecta > Coleoptera > Silphidae > Nicrophorus > Nicrophorus orbicollis. The sequence goes on along the minus strand of JAFMTC010000677.1, from coordinate 60,541 downwards.
ATAGCAAAAGCAGCTGCCGCCTATATATAGATATATACACACACGGACAATATGTATTTAATTAGAATATACACGATACGAACAAAATGAATCCTAAACCAAATATAAAAACTAAAAAATATATATAACAAAACATAAGGGAATAACTTATATGGACTATATAATATATAAAATGACTAAAAAAGTGAAAATAAAACGAATTTAATAAATACACAAATGACCGAAAGAAAATGAATAGGTAAATGGAAGTGGATTTGGTTAAATTAATTTAAGATGAAATCTTGTGCCCTAATCTAGGAGGTTCAGTTTGCTGTTGGTTTTCCTCAGCTGCGCCCGCCACGGGATTATGTTTGGTTCTTCATCCGATTGGGACTCGTAGGTGTTGGTATTGCTGGTGCCGTTCATGCACGGCTCCACCGAGGTGCATCGCTCAATCTCCGCACTACTACTGCAATTGTTATTGAAATCCTCCATCCTTTCCGACTTGTGGTATTCCTCCTGCGCCCTCACCGATTTCCCGTCTTCAACTTTCGGTGTGTACGAGCATTGCCTGGAACGAAAAAGTTCGATTTGCGAGTTGCTGCGCAACATGAAATCAATGAGTGAACATATTTCTTCGTGAAATTAAATCGTCCGCAATTCAAACGCAAAAATTCCAGTTACCTCATTTTAAATTCCGCTTCCTCCTTCTTTGCCATCAGTTGACGTTTCCACTGGGGAATTGCCTGCAGGCGCTTCTCCTCCGCTTCTTTGTGCAGCTGTTCTTCGAGTTCTTTGCGCGCCTTCTCCGCGGCCTTTTTGGCCAGCATCTGCCGCTTCCATACCGGAATCACGTTGCCGGTGTTGTCTTTGTCGGGGATCTGAAAGAGCGAACGCGTGTCTACATGTTCGTCCGAGCAACGATCTAACCGAAATTGCCATACACTTACCTTTTCCACGAAGTTGGTAGTGGAAAACTGCTTAGTGATTTCCGTGTACAATTCCTTTTCGTGCTTCTCTTCCACCTTTGCGCGCTCAATCTTCATCTTCCTGATGCCAGTGATATCTTTGGACAGCTTCAATTCGGCAATTAGGTCTGTCTTTTGGGCAAGGTAGGGCTCACTCTGGAGACTCTGCAGGCTCATGCTGCGCGTCGGTGCCGAGAACGTTTTGGAGGCAAGCATTTTATCTGTTCTTCGCAACTGGACAGAGTTCAAATCGTGGATGCTGATGGCCGACAACGGTTGTTGCTTCTTCTTGGTGGTGTCGCTCACCACCTCGGCCGGCTGTTGGAGCTTCAAAGTTTCTGAAACGGGAACTCTTAGTGTGACACTTAATTATTATGTGCCTTCTTACCTCTGTTAGAAATATTGAATTCTGGTAGCGGAGGTGGCGGTGGCGTCGGGATTTCCGGATTCTTTGGATGATCCTCGGAAATGATGAGGGATTCCTCGCACTCGGAGACACTGCGCACGGAGGAGCCGCAAGAGCGTTTCTCGCTGCTGATGCTCTTCAGGTATTCGGACGGCTTGATCAGATGGTTTTTATCTCCGCTCCCTGGGAAACTGGGTGGGATGAAGGGCAGCACACGTTGCTTCCCGGCAAGATGAGACACCGTCCTCTCGGGACCGCTCACCACTTCCGTTTCCGCTTCCGTGCTCAAACTGATGATGGTTAGATCTGAGCACGAGGAGTTCAGCCGTCTCGCAGCTGAAACACGAGTGTGGCCTGAATAAAAGTTAGATATCGCTCGACAACGCCAATACACATTGCATACAACATCTCCGCACCGACAGACTTTCACGCCGCAGACGTTTAAAAACTACACAATGAAGAAACACACCGAGAAGTGGTTACACACGATCTACTGCTAGCAATCTAGACTCATCGGGGCAACATCTGTTTCCATCCACTCGCAATCATTAGAAACATTCCAGTATTCTGGATTTATTAATCAGTTTTCATTCGATGCATTTAGAAACTACTTTAATTGAGTGCAACTGCATCACAGCGATACATTTAAAACATAATCAAATGGAAAATATTCAAAGTAAAATAAAAATCCTAACTATAATAAACTTACGAAAAATCTAAGTTGAATTTAATCAGAGTCTACTTTAATTATATGAACAACGAAACAATGATACGAATCAGCGTTGCTTCGATACTGAATCGAAGTATTTTTTTAATTGTTCTATTATTCTCAGATGTTGTCGCTTTTGGAGCTTGCACCAAACTGAGGTAGATTTCACCGCGCGCCAAGCCAAGTTCCGGTTTGCTGGTTTCGAACTGTGTGATTTGCTTTACATCTCTTTCTTTCTTTTCCTTTCCTGCCGTGGCGGGGATGCACAACTACATGTAAAAATTATGCAAGAAAGACAAAAAAAAGCAAAAGTTGTTACAAAGAAAAGAAGAAAATATATGTTTTCGAGGGTTTTATTGCGGAATGGTGAAAATTCTGTAACTGTACACACGCTCTTTTTAGCCCATTTCTATTTCGCAGTTTTTGAACATTTATATGTAAAAATAGTATTTAATTTGCCAATTAATGCAAGCGATTTCGCGGACTATTAAGTGCGCAACCGTAATCTTCACTAATTGACCCACCAATTAATATAAAACGGCTGTACTTAATTAATTATTATTTTTGTTGAATAAAATCGACGTTTCTGAAATGATCCTAATTATATTATTTTTGTAATTGGTTCAAAGCATTGCGTCCTGTTATTTACTTAATAAGCTTATCAAACGTACTCTGTTTTTTTTGTATTAAATCTGAGTAGAATATTGAAACTGTTTATTTCTTGAAGCAAACAATTTGCGAGTGTTCAATTTATTAGATAAATTAACAGTTATTCGTGAACGTATGCACTTTAAATTACATGTTAATCTTGTAATAGTAATGTTATAAAACATGAAAGAACATTTTCGATAAGCAATTTCGGGTGTAAATTAGTAGAGAAATTAGCAAGTGCAGATAATTCAGATTCCGAAACTAATCTAATTACGTATATCATTCGTTTCCTCCGTTTCTTGTAAACTGCTTAATCCAATTACATCCAATTTGAATGCATTTGGTGAAAGTCCGGTTTCGTTTTTCCGCCAGCAAACGGCGAATTCGTAAAAGCGAATCACATTAGGAACTGGTAATTGCCGTAATTAAAACGAAACAAATACGAAAACGACTAATATAATAATGGATGTAGGAGATTGACGGAGAGAGATAGAGAGCTGGATTAATTGTGAGTCACTCGAAAAAAAAAACATTTATAAGAAGAATAAAAGAAACACAAGAAAGAAGTGACCTGCTGCACGTCGTTACGAGCTCTACTTATTTTTATTTCGATTTAATCGTCGTCATCCGAGAGTACTTTTACTTGTCAAAAAACGTAAATGTTGGAAAGATATATACGTATACAAAAAAAGGTAATAAAGCCGTTTCATGTGCAGTCGTTGAAATTTAGTTCAGTGGATTTCGTGAATGCGAATGTCTTCATTACAAGAATATGCATATGCATGAAACGTGTAGCATAAATATAAATAAATAAGATCGAAAGTTTTATTATTTTCTATTTCCTGTTATAAAAACTTTTCCGTGTTTTGTTTATAATAAACTAAATCTTCCTACTTTATAAAACAAACTGGGTTCGACACAAAAATCTAAAGATGATGGATATTTAGTTTTATTTTTCAGGAAATATGAAAGATATCTAAATTCGTAAAATAACATGCTTTATATTATTGAAATAGCGCAGTTATCATATTTTTTTTTAAGAAAACATCCCGAAAAACATTCAAAACTGACAAACCCTAATAGGTGTAAATACTACATTTTCTTAAGACTATTTTCATTTGAATATTTTGTTTATTGGCACTGCATTCAATTTTTTTTTAAAATTATTTATTTATCTTATTTATTTTAATTTAAAAAAATAAACTATCAATATTTTTAATATTTAAATTAATTTTAATTTTTGATCATTTGCAATTTGTTCAAAATCTACATAAATATGCTTATTAAATAATGTTGAAAATTGACATAATATAAATGAAAATCTGCAAAATGTGAACATATTGATAGATTATTGCAGAAAGATTGCAGTCAATAACCTCTTGCATGTTGCTTCTTTTGACTCTAAAAATCGAATGTAAACGTTTTACAAATTTCAACAAACATTTGCTCAGAAAACATAAAATTTTAATAAAAATAAACGTACATTTCAAATGTCAGTAGTATGAATAATTTTAAATTTGAATAAAACAGAATACAATGTTAAGTATCATTCTTAATGGTAATTTTTTTTCTATTTGAATATAAATCGTAATCCTGCTTTTTATTTAATTAGTTAAAATATTTATTATTATGCTTTGATTGGCTTCAGTTGGTTTTTTTCTTTATTTATATTTTATAAAGTTTTTTTTTTGTAATTAAACTTTTGTGCAGAAATGTTATTGGAATTATTTTTTATAAGTTCATTCACATTCATTACAAACGGCTGATGGATATCTTTGTCATTAATTAAAAATGAGGGAAATGTTGTATACTTTAGGCTTAAGATTAATGTGACGTGTGATTTTACAAATGGATTGTCTTTTGTCTCAAAGAACGTATGTCTTATGAAGGAGTGACACGGTTTAGAAATTTAAATATACCGAGCGAAAACGTTAAAATATTATTTTTAAAAAAGCATTATTATATTCTTCACTTTTATGTATGGTTCTTTGTTTGAGTTCTACAACTTATTGGCTAACGACGACAGTTGGTCGCTGGTGAACCAGTTTTCTAGGATGGTGAGCATTTGGTTTAGTTTACTTACTGAGAGAGGAGATGCTTCTGCACATTCCTTTGACGACGTCAGAAGGTCTGACGGTAGGCTCTGCGACCACCTCGACATCCTCACACTGTCCTCCGCTTCCGCCGCCGTTCTCCGAAAGGCCATCGACATCCTCGCAGGACGAAGGATCCTTCATCGCCGGCAATGGTGGTGGCGGCGGCGGAGCGGCGTGCACGTCAACTGGGGTGGAGATGACCCTCTTGAGAAGTCTCTGGTGGCCGTAATCGTGGACCGGCGGGGGCGGCGGCGGTGGCAACGAGTGCCTGGTTCCCAACTTCGTCTTCTCGCCTTCCTCCTCGGAACTCAGCGCCGAAGGAGACGAAAACTCCTCGGGTTCCTTCTGGGCCACCTTCTTCTCGATCTTCTGCGGTTTCGGCAGGAACTCGTTCTGCTTGGGCTTTTGGTTCGGTGTCAGTTTAACAATCACGTTGCACCCGGAATTGGACGAACTCGCCGACCCGGAGCGACTGTGCGACCCGGAGTCGCGCGACCTCGACCGAGCTAAATTCAATCTGTCTTTGGCGCCCGTCTTCGGCTCATCCCGCACCATGTAAATATCTTCATAGTCGTGGTCGTGGTCCCCTGATCTCTCGGAGATGTCCGAGGAGGACAGATTCTCATCGGATCCGGCACCGCTGCTGCTCGAATGCACCTCCACTTTAACTGCAACAAACCAGAAGATGCTCAATAACTTCACATCCACGCATTTATTAATGCTGCCTCGTGGAAGCGCTCGGTCGCACTGGACGCGGAAAAGCCCGCATGGAAATAATTTATGCTACTATAATCTCGAGAAAAGAGAGAAATTTCTAGGCCCGAGGTGGAGGACGGCCGCGACAGATGTTCTGAATAGCAGCAACTGTGGAAATCGCATGTGCGAGAAACTTAATATGCAAAAATATTTGTAATCATTATTTGCTACAGTGTTACATTATGCGAAAGAAGAAGCATAAAGAAACACACAAAAAAATAACAGAATCGTGCACTTCGCTATAGAACCGTAATTGACACAATTCGCAATTGTTTTAAACAAAAACCAAATTCGTATTACGCACACATTTTTTTTTGTATTTTGTTCTGTTAGTTTGATCGTTTTGTTTCATTAATATTTACGATGTTTACCTTTCGATAAATGCAACGAATTTATTGCTCATTGTGTTTCCGTGCATATGCGAATAATACGTTTATTGCTTCCATATATCCCGGTAATTTGTGCAAATTCGAACGCGACAGGAAATTGAATTTATTCATTCATAAATTAAATAAAGCAGCGTAACGCTTTCTTGGATATCAACTATTTCAAAGAATAATCAACGCGAGTAAGTAATCATTTTCGAATTCAAATTATGGAAAGGTTTTTTTTTAAATATCATTACGAATTTGCTAATTCCGCTACAATATTGTTTAGTATTTATGAAATGGAAGGTGATAAAACAATAATATTACCGGTCAGCGCAGAAAGTCCAGAATTTGCGTGTGATTGGATCCTGCTGGTGGTGTTATTCTCGAACAAATCCTTCACGCGATTGTAAATTACTTCTTGCGGGTTATGCAAGTAGAAGGATTCTCCGTTCGTGCTGCTCGAGCTGCTCTCAGATCCATTTGAAATACTAAAAAGATAATTAAAAAAACAATCAATATTAATTTGATTACCAAATATCGTATTCGCAACTCAGCGTTTTTCAACACGTATGTTGCTTTAAATTATAATGATTCTAGATCAAATTAACAAATATACTGATTTACGCGAGAAAAAAAAAGTTGATATAAGCTGTTCTAGCTTTGTTAAATATAGCAAATGAAATAGTTGTTATGACTACCACAAGTGATCAAACGTGTGTTTCGTAACTCTGATCATGTGCATAATTATTACATTCTATTTGTAATAAACTAAGTGATACAGTCTTTAAATAATTCATAGTAAATTGAATATAAATTTTAATAAGAAAGATTTCAGTAATTAGTCCTTTTGCTCATTTTAGAGTAATGAAGATGTTGAAATATTTTTGTTTATAAATTTTAAAACGACATTTTTTTGGTGGATGCGCCGGTGAAATTATATCTATTCAAAATTTTAATATTAATTTTAGATCACATATTAATGGTGTATATTATAATTTGTACATATAGTAGATTTTATATAATGAATGATCATAACTATACAGTTTTTTACCTATTTCTGTGGACGCCCATAGGATTAATGTATAAGCCATCGTGAGGAGCGTGCGGTGTTTCGACGCCTTGTCTGCTTAGAGGTGGATGCAAATAGAAAGGTTCTTGGTTCAAACTGTTGTTGCTGCTGCTGATATTGTTGCCATTGCTGCTTGCGATATTGTTTACGCTACAGCTGATGGTTGATTTTTTGCAGGATGTGCAATCGCTAGTATTTCCCTAAGTAATACAAAGTATCAATGTAAATATCACTTTATTCGTATATAAATTTCTAAAACTTACTCTTTTTGATTCCTTCCTCACGCAAGAGCAACTGTAATGCTTCTTATCTGGATCCTTGTAATCGGGTGTAGTTCCATGTTGAACAAGAACATTTAAACACTGAAAATAATGAATATTATATATTAATAATCAGAATAGAATTATTTGGAATAGTATAAAGCATATATTTTTTTAAAATGTTATCTAAATAAGTAATTTCTAATTAATATAGAGAAAAGCCTATATTTTAAATTAATATTTACCATTGTAGTAATCATAGAATATTGTATTATCTCAATAATTTTATTACTACACAATTAATAATATAAATATTTTTTTATTAATAATTAAGAGCGATTCAAATAAGATTAGAGAGTTTTATTATTAACAAAGAACATGTCACTGTAGAAAAATTATAAAACTGAAAAATGACAAAACTCATGAAAGAAAAATAAGTTTTGATTAATTATTTTTCTGAAATGTTGTGTTTGGTCCGGTATATACATAGTTCTTTTAATATAATAGTGACATTTGGGCAACAACTCATTTAAAGAGAATTCAAGGATGTTCAATTTTCTTCTTGAGAATTTCCCCGCTCATATTTTTTTTGAGTTATTCAATAAACATATATTTATCAGAATATAAGAATACATATCTTATCCGATAAGAACTCTACTACATTACTACTGAGGACGAGAAGTGTGATAAGTTGTAGTTGCTCATTTTCCCTATTCTTTAAACACCATTTCTAATTTATTTGAAAATGCATTGTTGTTTTTTTTTGCATAATTAGTATTTGCAAATTACAATTTAAGATGCAAGCAAATTATATCTAAAACTTCTAATTTGACAAACAATGAATATAGATGTGTAAATATAGTAAAATTTTTGTTTGTAGTATTGTCAATTTACAAATTGCTAAATGTATCTATTACAGACCACAGTTAATATCACCATTGTGTGGAATTTCACCAAGAATTGTAATTGAATATTATTTCTTCGAAGATATATTGAAGAGAATGTTTCTTTATCGATTGTTCTTTGGAAGCAATGACATTGATCTTCAGATTGAACCGTTTCAGATTTTTTTCTGTGAAGTTATGTCTCTTACAGTTCGAATATCATCTGAAAATTGTCTCAGTGTTATAGGAAATTGGAAATGCTAAATACAATTTGTTTTGCTAGAGATGAGCTCTCCAAAACATGTTAATTAAAAAAACACTTAATTTTAACTTAAAAAGTTAAAAATATGTATTAGCGTTCAATTAAATCTGAATTAATTAATTCATATCAAAATAAGAAGCTAACGGATGCTTATTTTGCTTAACTGTTAATCTGGCTCTAGTAATCAAATATTTAAGAATTAATGCTATCATACGCAATATTTTAAGTAAATTCTTAAACATTTCCTTTACAAAATTAATTAGTGACTTCTATTAAGTTTAGAAGATACATTTATTTAAGTTGGTATTTATTGAATTCGTTTGTTCGACATATGATCTATATTTATGTACAATAAAACCTTATTTAACACCTAGGATGCATTTCTAAACAATGCTAAACGAAACAGAGTTAAACTATGTATTATTAAATATGGAATAAATATACTTTTACATAATTTAAATATGTATATATTCAAGTTTTATTACTATGAAAATTATCACGATTTAATATATTATTATTAAATATCCTTATAAACCACACATTGCTCCAAAGCCAAAAGGCTATTGACCGAAGTCTTTAGGCCCATATTTCAAATGATAATAAACATAATTTATTGTATGCTTCAAAGCTATTTTTTATAGCTATTCACTATAGAATATTATTGTCATTTTTAGCCATTTTATTTACACATCTCAAATCTTCATTTAGATTGTGGTACTGTATTGATTGCCAATTTATAGTTTGGTAGTTTGAGAGGTAGTTTGTATTCACTTAGATGAAAAGATTGAATAATTTATGATTACGAAATTCGTTTATTTTGTCAAAAATTTTAGTAAGTAAATTAATACTGTATAATAATATAATTATTAAAATAACTGTAGAATACCCAATGGAAAAATGATAATGGAAAGGCAACAACTTTTATATATTTTCAATTAACTTTTTCTGAAAAAATTCTTTTTAGATACTGATTATGTGCAACAAAGTTTAAATGTGTATTTCCATTTTTGAAAAAGTTTTCTTACCTCCACTTGCTGATTTTCTGCGGCATCGTTGATGGGACTTTTGCCGTATTTGTCGAGGGACAGCCTGGCTCCATGCCTTAGGAGCCACCTGACAGTCTCGAGATGACCGCGCGAGGCGGCGAAATGCAGAGGCGTCGCGCCGTCCCCGTCCCTCAAGTTGGGGTCCACACCTTGCTCTTGTATCTGAAAGAAAGAAGACACAGAAGATGAAGTGCGAAGTTGACATGGAAACTCGTTCTAAACCGGTGGTTTCCTTACCATCCACTTGACGCAGTTGAGACAGCCCATCTGGCTGGCTGCGTGGATCGGGGCCATTCCATCCTTCGCCCTCACGTACAGCGATCCACCAGCTTCCAAAACCAAGAACTTCAGCACCTCCAGGTGCCCTTCCTGCGCCGCCAGGTACACCGGCGTCACGTCATTATCCATTTGCGTGTTTGCGCTGGAAATGTGAAATTATTATTGAAAAGAATTCGTCACAGCTTCTCAAATAAATCCGCGCCCGCATCCATGCAGAAAGAAAGAATCGAGGAGCCTTCGCACGGTCCGAAAACCCGTCGGAGCGTTCAAATTCAATTTGCGATTATTAAAAACAATTGCATTGCGTTGGTAATAGTAACAGGAAACAAACGGCGAAACAAGTGTAAAATGTTCGAAATTTTGTTAATCGTAGAAAGCTCCGGAACAGGGAAAACCTGAAACGAGCGTTTATTGACGGGCAGGGGCAGGTTTCACTTTCCGAAATGGGAATAATAATAATGATAATAACGACTACACAAAACAAGTAAAAATAAAATCCGAATGGAATTTCACTGTTTGCGCGTTCGCAATTGAGCTGTTAAATAAAATGTAGAAATCAAGCTGGAGTGAAAGTGTTTTTATTATTTTCAGACCGAATGAAATTATCTTTAAAAACCGCGGGCGGCAACCGAAGAAGATCCTTCAGCTTTCCCGACGCGCCGGCATTCCCAATGCTTGCGTAAATTAAGACTGCACAGCGAATTTCACTCTCATTTGCAACTTATAATTTGATTTTTCTTTAATTCATTGAAATGATTTGGCAACTTTTTGTAAGAAATTACTAAAACAATCATATTTATTGTAATAGCGACAAACAAATAAAAGGAACTGATATTCATACAATAATCAAAATAGTGAAATAAATAGAAATCAATTGTTAGAGTGGTCTTTCTGCCCTAAATTACTAATTTACCAAATCATAATAACAATATTTATTGTAACAATAATTACAATGAAAAACTTAATTAAGAAGAAATTATATTTTTTGATAATTAATTGACTACACATTTGTAAAGAGTTTATGTCTTAATTTGATATTACAATTATATTATTAAAATCAATATTCTAAGCTATAATAGTGAGTAAAAATCGATAGTCTACAATAATCTTTGTCTCTTATTTTAAAAGGTACTATCAACCAGTAAGTAACACTCTTAACAATTTATAATAATGTTAAATATAGTCGGTTAACTTGCATAATCCATTCAAAGACGAAGTTCGAGACGAATTGTTCGTTCATCGATTTAAGAAATGAGGTGAATAAGGTCTGTTTTACGGAGCAATTCAATTCGTAAGCAAGGAGCTGCGGTTGAAATATCACGGGAGAGTGTTCATAGAATTCTTCATTTAGATATGAATTTTTATCCATACAAGCTGCAGGTAGTGGATGTCCGATTATGTAAGTTGTGGATGTCAGATGTGGCCCATTTTCATCTCACAGGTTACGTGAATAAGCAGAACTACCTTTACTGGAGAAATACAAATCCTAATGAAGTTCATGAACGTCTTCTAAACGCTAGTAAGGTGATGTGCTGTGCTTCATCACATGGAATCATCAGACCTTTCTTTAATAATCAGGGGATCACAGCAACAGTAAATGCGGATCATTACAAGGAGATGTTACCAAATTTCGTTAAACCTGAATTGAGAAATTTTCCACACGTACAAGAAACCTGCATGGAGAAACATCATAGACTGTTCGGCAATCAATCGTACGCTGTGCGTGATTGTGCGGTAATCGTGTGATCTCAAGTTTCGGTAAAGTTCCCTGGCCCCCTAGATCATCAGATTTATCCGTTTGTGATTTTTTTCTTGTGGGGTTATCTCAAGAGTAAATTGTATATATCTCGACCAATAACTATGGATGAGTTAAAACAAAATTAAATTTACATTATTCCAGCTGAGATGTTGCAACGGTCAATGACGAATCTCAACAGCAGATTTCATTTAAAGGACGTAATTTTAAAAAAAATATAAATTCCATCGCTCTTGGTTTATTGTATTGTTAAAAGGTTCCCATTTTTTTTGTGTCATCCAGTATAAACTTACAAATATTTAGTGTGTCACATTTGTTCGGAGTCTGAACTGTTGGTAAATCTGTATTTTTATTATATAGTACATTATTTGACATATTTGATTCAAGTTAGCAATGAGTATTAGATATTACAATCAACAAATTTTCAGGTTTTATATATATTTGTTTGTTCTTTTTAGATATATTATACTATGTCATATTAATTCTATGAGCATTTTAGACTCATATTAGAACAACACAAATCTAAATATTATCCAGAAATGTTAATGTATTTTTAGATAAACATATAATATCAAAATATATCATCATAAAAACAAATATTGTAACTTATAAGTATAGACATTTTTTTGTGAAATTGCTATTGCATTTTTCATCAACTTAAGTGACTGTGATTTGTGAATAGTTTATTTAAACATTTTTTTGGTCTAAATTAGGCCAAAAAGCTATCGACAGAGACCTTTCTGCCCAGAGAGTACAAATCGTAGAAACAATAAAAAAATAATATAAACATTCAAAGAAAAATTCAAATATAAATAGTTCAAACTAAAAACATAAAATTAAATTAGAATTATAAATATGTTTTAATAAGTTTGGATGCAGATCTTGGCTAGATTTCGATTTATGAATAATTTATTAATCTATACATTTATTTTGGCCATTCAATCTTAGCCCAACAATAGCCTCAAATTGGACAGTAACCTAGGCTCTGGAGCCGCATGAGGCTCCCAAAAGTATAGCAAAAATTATTTTAATTACCATTATTAAATATTCTAAAAATCATTCATTGTAAAAAAATAGTTGCCTATTAATGGACCAAACGGTTATTGACTAATTGTAGAAAAATTGAGCATACTATTTAAGTTATAATAATATAAAATTACCTATTAAAAAAAAGCTTAAAGTTCTATCATATAATGAAAGTTTTGCCATATTTCTAAATGCATCCTGTGCAACTATTCTTTATCTAATCTATACATCAGATCCACTTACATAGAATCAGAAAATACTTGCAATATTAGCATGATACAGCAAAATTGTCATTTCATTTAAATGTATATATTAAATAACAAAATCTAAAGAAATCATATATAAGTTACGTAAATCAGGAAATGGCGTATTAAATCCAACGAAACCAATTTGATTCGATACGAAGATAGATTTCTTAATACTAGTTCTGTAATGTAGTACTTCCTTGGTTCATTTGAGTAAAACTTATTTGGGAAAGTGATTAAATTTAGCAATTCATAATGGTTGATATTCCAAGGAAGTTAATACTTTAGCTCTGTGTGTTTTCAACCTGTTTCTATCTCACTGATACCAAATACTAAAACCTCTTTTAAACATTACGAGGCTCATTTTATTCTATCACGGTTCATCAGTGTACTACTATTTAAAAATATGCCAGAATGTGTCAAGTTTGAGACTTTATTGAAGTGAGATCAAATTTCTATTTTCTAATCATTAATTTTTATATATTTAAATATGGGGTAAAATACTTAAATTGTTGGCATCATTGCATTTGCAAAATAATTAATATACAATCTGTCCACATGTCCATATAAACATTTCTTAATAATTAACTAAATGTTTCACATCTTTAATATAAGAAAATTACAAAATTACATAAAATAAATTACAAATTTTAGGAAAGAGCTCAGTATGAAATCGTTAGATAGTTGTGTTCTAAAGAGATTCGTTATTAATTACCTTTACTGCAAACATCAGAACGTGAAATTTGATTTTTAGTTTTAGCGGAAAGATGGTAGAAAGTTTCTGCTCTGAATGAAAAATATAATTGGGCCAATTTTGTTTTGCGCTGTGTGGATTTCTTCTACAGCAAACGGGAGAAGAAGAAATTAATGAATTAATTAAGCACCCGTGGCGAAATGGAAATGCGCGAGCGAAAACCCATCGCGAACTTCCACCTAATTAGGTCATAATTATGGCCAATTAATCGGAAGCCGACCATACGCACTTCCATTTACTTCATTTGCATACACTCACGATAATCTATGAATAGAATTATTTTCTAACTAATTAGTCCTATGACAAAATCGAATAAAAATGGGTTTACGGTAAATATTAACAATTTAACAAATTAATTATTTATTTGGTAGTTCCCAAATTAATATATGGAGTTGTTTCTTCTTTTCTGGGTTTATCTTTGTTTATAATTTATATTATTTAATAACTTATTGTTGTTGAAGGGTTTAAATAACAAAATTAATTATATCTGTAGAATCTGATTGAATTATCTCCATGACAACTGTCAAGCTGCTATGGTTACTTGATAGTTTCCTAAACAAAAGGCTGCGCCACTTCTACGATACACTTCCAGTTCATGTTTTCACATCTTTTTGACATGAGGTACTGTTAAATTTGCGGATTTTGAAAACCGCAGAAGGCGAGCACCGGCAATCGATCGCAGCAATCTTAACGGATCGAACTGTGCCTATTTATCTTTTCATCCTTCTTTTGATCGCACACGCACTTTGTAGCAAATGGACAATACCTTATAATTCGATTGCCGCTCGTAATACTCCTATGCTTTCTTCGACCCGTGCTGGTCCTGGTCACCACGTTGGACATTTCTTCAGCGGGTTCACCGAAATATGATGACCCAAAACACCGATAGTGAAGCCGCACAAGAAACACACGAAGAAGCACCGATTTCTTTCACATTGTCTCCGGCTCGAGCGCGCGATGCCAAGTCCGCTGTCTAATTGCGTTTCGAGCAATTAACAAAGTGGTAGAAGCAAAGTTTGAAGCGGCAGCCAGACGAAGAGAGACAGAGATGTGAAGAGGATACAAAAAAAAGTGGAGTTGCACAACTTTGGGTTTGATGTTGTTTCCTTCTGGCCGGTGCGGTTCGTTGCACAGTTAGAACGGTACTGGCCTTTGAAGAGCTCGAAGAATGTTCTTCTTAAGAAAGTAAGTGAACTAATCGTCGCCGTCGTCGCCGCCGCCACCACCGTTTCTTTCGGATCGGCGCAAAATTTCTAACCACCACCACCACCAACTCCGCTAACAATAACAACACCCATCAATCAGTTTCGGATGCACTCTTTCTACCAATTTAGTATCTCCATTGTTTCTAATTTTCACAGTTAAACGATACCATAATTAGATTAAGTGAGCACGCGGGCCGCAGTTGGCCCGTTCCATTATTTCAGATACACATTTGCACATTTTATAATAAAATCATATTTTGAAAATGACTTATCAATTTTAAGATAACTTAAAAATAAACATGTTTAATGGTCTATTATACTAATTATTGAAAAGTTTGTAATAATTATGACTATGCACACTGAGTGCACTCATAATGAATTTGAAACTTTCCAAATTTTTAACAAGGAATGTATATAGTATGTAACAGCGATGCCGAACATTTAACTTTCAATTTAAGATTTTAAAGTTCTGCATGTGACTCGAAAATTAACGAATTTTGCAAAAATAGAGAATCTTTATCAGCCTTCAGTATCTTATTTTGCTGACCGGACAATGCCGGAAAATTCGGTCAGCGGTGGCAGAAACTCTTAACCTCTATATTTAAAGACTACTTAACACTTTATTTAAAGACATAATATTAATTTTGCCATTTAATTTGGCAATTTATTTTAAATTGACTTAAAGGTACGGTTTTGACAATCAATGTGCTAAAGCTCAGTAGAAAAACGGTCCTGTATAAATAATTAGGAAATAATACAAAATTAGTGAAATAACATATTTACTATGTTTGAACTACTACTGGGATAGTAATACATTTACTTTTCTCTTGAAACTTGTGCACATACGTTGTAAAATCAAAATTTGCATATACAACATTGAGTCATGTCTTCTAAACTGATTTTCTTGTTTATTATACAGTACAATTACTCCACATTCACTGATACTTCAATATTAGCAGATTGACTTGTTGCAGCAGTATTTCAAACAATTTCGCGACATTTTTGTTCACTTTTTTTTAAAGAAATTAGATACTGGTTCATACATTTTAAAAGTAACTGATAATATTTTTTGAAAAGTAATATCGGTACTTTATGATTCGTAAGAAATTATATTTTCAAAAAACCAAAAGAAATTATAATCATTCCAAGCCATGCTTATTTAAGATTACAAAAATATTTCAACAGCGCTAATGATTTTTTTTTCAAATTGTCGAAAGTAAGAAAGAAAACACTTTTTTAGACAAATTTTATTTTATAAACAATGAAATTAAGATTGACTGTGTTCTATTATCAGATGTGTCCACTTTAGAAGACATATCTGCATATGAAAACTCTCCCTTATACATTTTGTACAATGTAAACAATTTTTACAAATATCCAAGTTACCACTGGTCTATAGACTAATCAATTATTAAACTAATTTAGAATTTACAAAAATATAAACAATAAAATAGGTTTATGTGATATATGTAATTACTTAAATAAGTATATTTTTACAAATATCGAATACCCAGATTTTTCAATTGAAGAATTTATGTGTAATTCTATTCCGTTATTTTTACCTTCCTATTGAGATAGGACATATGAGGTTGAAATGGAAAGATCCGCAGGTTTGATAGACAATTAAGGGAATTCGTTATCGAGTCCAGTTAAATGTCGTTCATGCTTAAATTACGTTGACTTTTACCGAATATGTAATATATTTATTTTATTCGAAGTGTTTTTTATGCTTTCCTTTCAAATTTATTCATGCGTATTTTGATATTTTCAACGCTTAAGTAAAATTTTATATCAAATCTACTTCTTATTGATTTATATGATTGATAAATTTCTACTTATTAATTTTTTCAACACCTAAGTAGATCAATAAAAATGAGAATATAATTAAACATTGTAATTGATCTCATTTTTACGCAATGAAACATAACGTTTTACACTACTTTTTAGGATATTTAGATACTACACAAAATATAAATTTCATTCAATAACAATAATGTAAAAATATTTGTATTATTAAGACGTTTATATTATTTTCATATTGTCCAGATCCAAGCAAAATACAATATATCATTAATATCTCATGTGAATATCATGTATGTCTTCCTAATACTTTAAATTTTGATCATTTATTCATGAATCAATTTGATTCATCATATTCTTGTCAATATTTAAATGGTTTTATATTAATAAATTGCCTTATGTTTAGAAAAATATCAAATAGTTATGAATATAATATAATTTAATGTATTAGAGATAATAACATTTTACAGGGCAGAAAGACCTATGGTCTGCAGTGGTGGTAATAATTGTGTTTTTTTATAATTATATAAATATTTTATTATTTAGTTCACTGTTTATTTAAAAATAAATAATAAAATAAATAATTAAATTTACTTTTTTATTCTTTATTCAATTTATAGTTTCAAATTGTAGTATTTTCTGAAACTTTTTCCCAGTAAAACATATATTTTCTTGGAAATATCAAGACTTATATACAAATTTGCTTCAGCTTTTGAAAAAAACACGATAACTTGAATAATTATTGAGTGTATTCCAACCTAAGGCAGTGGCGGTTTATGTACGCTATCAAAATCGATTTAGTTTATAGTGACGTATTTTGGTAACTCAAGTATAGGCTTTATAGAACTAACATTAAAATTTAATAAAGCAAAGAAAGATTTTTAATAATTATATAATAGTAATTTGACAGCTCCGCCTAAAAAAATAGAGACGTCTTGGTAAAAGCTATCGTTGAACTGTATACTCCCATACCTCGCTTTACGGCCTAGATACGTTCCACGAAACTTGGCCGCAAAGCGAAAAGCCGTATAACGAATTAATTATTACGCTTGCGCAAGATTGGCAATATATTGATATAGCGATATCGAGTTATAGCGAAATGCCGTATAGCGAGGTATGGGTGTATACAATTTTCATAAGCGTCGTTGGAATGTAAGAAGAAATTTATTGACTGATAGTTTATATAACTCATATTTTTATTTATTAATATATGTTCTAAATTATTTATTTGATAATTGTACAATAAGGCTAAAATACATAATCAATAATAAACAATATTTAAGAAAGTGAAATTGTACAAAAAATATAAGTAGCTAATATTGGAATTTTGGACATATTACATATTATGGATATATGTGCATGTTTATTACAAGTTACTTGGCAAATATTAAACAACATGTATCCACATTCAGATTAACAATTATTTAGTCATATTGCTCCTTGAAGGTCAGTAGTAAGTAAATTTCGAACAATTTTCACTGAAACAGAAAATTTAAAAGCTACAAATTAGTTTGTGAATATAAATTTAACTGTTATGGCAAATTTCCTCACACGTTTTTTTTTATATAACAAAGTAGATCTCAACTCTGGATTATTATATAAATTCTTTTTGGAGTGTTCTTTTAGCGTATGTTGTTTTTGTTTCGCGGAGTGAATCGATTTCCATGCTGCCTTCCACCAATTACCCTTTTGTTCCAAACAAAATAAAACAAACAAACAAAAAACGCACGCAACTAGACAATGCAAAACAAAAGAAGAGCAATGTTGTGAATGGATTGCCGGCGATGGTGACCGCGATAAATGCAGGATTTAAACGTAATTTCGGACTTCCTCCCCCGCACATGATGTCGTTGCATAACACGAAAGAAACGAATAACAGAATAACATATTCACATATGTTTTACTTTTTCTGAAACTATCACCGTGAAAACGATTTCCTTAGAATAAAATTAACCAATCAGACTTATGGTAGCACTCCAGTTTTCATGCATTATTCAAATTGGATAATTGCGACTCGTTAAGTGCGAAGATTTGAAAGTTGGGCGAATGAAATTAGAAACGTTTTCGAAAACGGAAACGCAAACGCGCGCCGGATCAATTTCGCTGGATCGACTGCGACGCCCCTGGTAGTTTTGCGGAGGATACTTTTCCTAATTACATTAATTACTATTTTGCAAACATTTATCCACTCTACGCATTTCTCGCGAATTAATAGTTTCTAGGAATAATTACACTGCTTTTTTTTATTTGTTTATATATTTATTTATTTACGTTTCAATTCGAACGAACTGCTTTTACAACTATCATGGGAACAAATAACACGAGTGTAACGGATAGTTTTTTTTTCAAACTACTGTCATCTGTCACCTGTCGTTCATTTCATTCAATTATTTGTCTCGTCCGTCGAAAAAGAAAAATCTAAGAAATATTTCACTTGCATATTATGGTATCAGGTAAAACGATTGAATCAAACATTAAGAATCATTTCGAATGTTACTTATTATTAGCATTGGTAAGCAGAGATTCAAAGCATGTTTAATGAAAACTCTTATTTGTTTGACATATTTTCTCTTTTGTTTCTAAATGCTATTTATATCCATTCATAGAGAAAATTCACTGCATTTGATCAAAACAAATTTTGTTTTGAGAAAATAATTCATTATTACTCAAGAAAATATTATTAATATTTGCATTTAAAAAAAAACTATTTATAATTTAATTGAATATAGTTATATATTATTAATGAAATACATTTGATTTCACTTCAATATAAAACATTCGCGTTTGAATTTGATTTGTCTTTAGACTTACGATTTTTCTCAGCTATTGAGTGTTTTGAGAAGTCAGGTAAATCCCATCGCAATCCTCCACTTTTACCGAACCGATTTTGATGGATGCGATCCGCAGTTGCGTTCGATGAGAGCAGTTGCGTACGCGTAACTGAAATCTGTTCGATTGGAAATCGATGTCCGTCTCTTTCTCTCTCCTTTTTCCACCGTTTCATTTTTCCTTCTCTATTTGTTATTCCCTCTTCCATTATTATTGGATTTCTAGGTTGACTGGTTTTCCTCTGTCGCCGCTTCATTTGTTTCTATCTATATATTTCCCCACCTCTCTCAATTTTCACATTTTCCATAATTCCAAATAAAAAACAAATATGTCTTTCACCATTTCCGTAAATAAATTCTCGTAAAACAAGTTTTATATAAACGTTTGAAATTTTCTTTTCTGTAGATTATAAAATGATTACTGTTGGTGTATGAATCAAAAGAAAAAGAATTTCAAAAGTTGGGCTGAGAAACTTATGATTACTACTGCTACGTAGAGCAGCAGTGAATATTTATTTATATCATTTTTTTATTACAATAAATTAAATAATTATTTCTAATAAAAATAATCTAATGTATTGGCCAGTAAAAAAATACTAATAAATAAACATACGTAATTACAAATAAACTATCGACTTTGATCTTTCCGTCCATGAATATTATAATGAAAGAAGTATGGTCACTTAAATATAAATGAATAAAATAGAAACTAAATGAAAATACCCTTACAAAAAAGACTGTCTCTGGAAAGGAAAGAATATAATTATAGGAACAATAGGGTGCATGTAGGGTAGTTATATTTGAGAAGGATTATTGGATTAAGAGGAATACGAAATTTAAAAAGAGAGAGGATAAATTGGAATCTTTTGAAATAAATTTAAGGGAAAGTGAGGGTATCTATCGAAGAAAGGAACAATTTTGGTTTTTGTATAGAGATCATTCGGATGGTTGTGGAGCGGATGGCGGATCCTGGTAAAGATACGAAGGAAGGAACGTTTGAATATGGAGAGATTTTTCTAAACAAAATTCCGGCATTGGGAGAGTAGGTGAAAACCATATTTGAGGATTGGACGGCAGAAGGATTTATAGATGAATGTTTTACATTTGATGGATATTGCAGATGGATCTTGTCGTTATTTCGGAGTTCTTTGGAATGGGAGTGAATGTTGAATTTTGGATCAAGCAAGATACAGAGGACGATGGATAATGGTAAGGTTACAAAAAGTAATATGGGGATAACGTAATGCGGTGGTTGGGAACTAAAAGTTCTATTTTGAAACGATTTATTTTTAGACACCACTTGCTGTACCAGGATAAGGATGTGTTAAGGAAGTTTTGGATAAAAGTTTTAAGAGAGGAAGCATGCTATTATTTATATTTTTTATTTTGTCGTATATTTTTAGTTTACAAAGTATTCTAATTCTTAGAAATTAATGTTGGCCGTCGTGTAATTGTAATTGGTAATAGATGCGATTTCACTAATTAACTTCTCTTTGTACCTGCAAGTATTCATAACACTGCTACTACATCCTTCGATTGTGTATTGGTCCTTAAAGAGAACTTTGTTTTTAATAAAACATATAAACAACGAACCTTCGATATTATGCAATAAAGCACCATTTCACTTATACTTATAATAATAATATATATAGCTCAAATAAAAAGTTTCGAAAGTTTCAATAAAGTAATATGGTTTTAGAAAAAAAGAAAAAAAAACTTGTTAACGGAAAACTTCTTACGGAAAAACGATATCAGACACTTATCGAAAAAGGTTTTTTTTTCAATTAACGTTAGAATTATTATAAATTCACCTTTTCGAAGTCACTATTTTATCAAATTATTAATATTTTTTGGAATAACAACACCTCACATATTATAGTCCGATTAGAAAATTGCAAAATAAACTAGTTTGTAAGCAATGGATTTTTTTTTTCAATTTTTCACGTTATTATATTAAGTTTTGTAATAATTATTGTAATAAGTTATTATTCAATAAAATTGTTCATCGAGATAATAAAAATGAGTACACAAAAGTTTATTTGTATAAGATCGTACCTTTGTCGTTATAAAATCTATTCTCTTTTTGTTTCTTTGTTTCTCGATTAGTTCGGATGCAAACAGTTGGAGAAACTGGATTATTTAAGGTATTGCTGAATTAAGTTTATATGTAATAAAGATTTTCTTCTTAAAAAAGTTAATCTGATCTGAAAATAATGATTAATGATATATTAGTTTACTTTTTCGTCTTTCTACAAGTTTCTTTGATTATTGAAAGGAATTATTTGCCTCATTTCATGAAAATCTGGAATTCTGTAATAGAGTTTCTTTTTGTAAATTGATAAATATAAAACAAAAAAAAAGGAATAAAAAAAGGCATATATTATTTAATAATATATCAACAAAATTATAACAATAGTAATCTCGAACAAGTACAATTTAGAATTTTACTATACAATTGATTTGGTTATACCAGCTTTAAACCGAAATTAATTTCGAAACTTAAACTAACTTTCAAGCAAGTGAATTTACAAAATGTTTAATTTGCAAAGACATTCGAAAACATATCAGATAGACTTACTAATAAATGAGAAAGAGTATCATCGAATTATTTTAAACACTGAAACATATGACATCGATTAAATATATCTGAGGTCTTATGTACCACCAATTTTTGTATCTCAATACATGTTTTATTTATGTTACATTAAAATAATGATTATACAATAAAAATACAAACGAAGTTGTAAAATATTTTAATAAAAAGTAATATTTTTGATATTAGTGCATTAATTATCCATCAAATTAAAAACATCCAGCTGCCGTCCAATCATTGAAAAAGGTTTCCCGCTTCTCTCCCAATGCCGAAGCCCTATTTTGAAAAGTCTCTTTGTATCCGAACGTTCCTCCTTTCGTATCCTCACCATCCAAACAACCCTCTCCTTTTACGTAATTGTTAAACAATAGTGTTAATTTAGTTTCTTCATTGACATATTATATTCATGGGCGGAAAGATCAATGGTCGTTAGCCCTTTTTCCAGCCATTCTGTAATATCGAAGACTTTAGCTGTAACATATTTACTTCAATTAAATCATTTGCAAGGCAATCTAATATCGATGTTTTCTATTGTATAAAAGAATAGCGTGCAAGTGTTAAATAATTAACACGTAAACGTTTCGCGTGTCGGAAAGCTCGTTTAATAACTTAATAGATAATTCAATTAAAGCTGAGGCTCGTTGGAAGAAGGGGATACGATGGAACCGGGCTTAACGGGCATTCGCATTCCCGCAGCTTGTCTCGATCATTAGCAACAATGGAAAATGAAACAAGTAACCTGGAACAGAGAGGCTCTCCTAAATGGTAGCACGGAAACTGTAGCAGCTTTCACCGGGATCATCGTTTGCTGTTACTGTTTGCTGCGTGTGGCTGCCGTATAAATAAATAAACGAAACGCAAGCACCATTAAAAATAATCTACTCTGATTGTTAAGTAAATGCTGCTATAATTATGCTAATAATCGCAAGAGCCGGAGGAAAACAGGACGAAATGTTCATTAAAATATATATTCTATTTGAAACGGAACGCTCTAACCGGAAATCGCGCTCACCACACCGATTCATGCATTGAACGATCGTCCTTTCTTTTGTCGCATTTCATTTCTTTTAATTAATAATGGCCAAACATAATACCCGAACTATCTCCAACTGTATTTTTTCTTCGTTTCTATTTATAGCATTTTGTTTTAATTGTTAAAATATTAAGCCAACTGGAACGAAAACAAGTAACTAGAAAACAATTATAGAAATCATTGCAAACGGCGAATTTAGAATAGCGCAGGAAATCCATTTTTTTTATACAGTAATTAATTCAATTGAAATTACATTTATTAAAAAAAATGTATTAAAAATAAACTAAATACCTAAATATTTATATATTTGATATAACGAAGTAGCATTACCAAACTTTCACACAAATAATCTATGAAAAATATTAGAATTATGGATATTCCTTGGAAAGTCGGATACGTATTTTTTTTTCTCAATTTACAAACACAGATCTCTTAAGGTTTGCAATCACTTGTACGAGAAGAAGAAAATAACATCCAAGAAATTAGAAACGAAGATATCCAGATGGCTCAATTAATTGATTTCGAAAATGTCAATGTTAGAAATTTATTGATGATTGTTTTTAAGTGGAAGATTGAGAAAACTTTATTATCTGCCTTACAGACAATATTAGTAAAATGTTAAATTTAATAGAAAATAGTTTTTTTCCCTTTAAATTTACAGTTCAAATCCAAAATAAAGACAAGATACTGTCACTTCTGATCCCTAACATTCCGTAGTTCTGCAATATCCATCAAATGTAAAACATCTGTCTATAAATCCATGTGCCGTCCAATCCTCACCCATCCTCTCCCGATGCCGGGACCCTGTTCTGAAAAGTCTCTCCGTATCCGAATGTTCCTCCTTTCGTATCCTCACTAGGATTTGAAATCCAAACAACCTCTACATAGCTCTCCGAATGACCTCCTCTATTCCAAAACCAAAATTGTTCCAGTCCTCGATAGATACCTTTTCCTTTCCCTTAAATTCATCTCAAAAGACTCAAATTTATCCTCCCTCTCTCCAAATTTTGCATCCCTGGAAAACCGTCAACCCCTCCCAAATATAAGTATCCCAGACTTACCCTATACCAGTATCTATTATCCTTATAATTATATACTTTTCCGTTCCCAGAGGCTGCTTTTTTGTATAATGATTTTTTCTCCTTCTTGTGTAATTGGTAAACAATAGTGTTCATTTAGTTTCTACATTGTATATAATATTCATAGGCGGAAAGAACAATGGTCGATAGCCCTTTGGCCAGCCTTTCTGTTATTATTTTTATTTCCTTTTTTTGAAACTGATTCAGTTTTACGAAAAACTATAGTTATTAAGTGATCATTAATTAATAAATTAATGAAAGAGAAAAGAGCATATTTAGAGATATAAGCATATTTAATTGAGAGAATATGTGGACACAAAGACATATTCAGAAAATATACATCGTATTTTGGAGAACTTGGAATTGTATCAATAATTCAAGTTCCAAATGAAACGGGATGAGGACAATGCAATTATTTTGGGAATAAACTAAAACCAGCCACGAATTCCACAAACATGTGAAGCCTATAAATTTACGCGATAATTGCTTTGTATTCGTGTACTGTTTTTCTACAATTTATATTTAGGAAGAACTTTTTATAACAATACTTCTACTCTCTTGAAAAATTCCTTCTTGATTTAGTTGTATTAAAAAAAGTTATGTATAGCACAGCATTCAAATTTATTACCAACTTTTTATTTTTTTAACAATTCAAAGCGAAATTAGTCAATTAATCATGTTCAATTTTCTTCAAAAGTGACATCTAAGATATGTCAAAAGAAAAAGAAATAATTACATAAACAGACAAACGTAATGGTATTTATTTATGAAAACCGAAAATTACTACTTTGCTCGTATGTTTTTTGTATCTATTCGTGTAAAAATTCAATAAATCTTATAGCGATTTTAGTAAGGTAAATAGGTTTTTTTTTATACATGATCATCAATTCGTACAAATTCCCGGGAATTCCCATCACTGTGTACCTGTTGCTATATTCATTACTGTTTTTGTTCGATTTTGATTGGTTCACTCAATTTTGAGCAGAGCCACTCTAACCATACGTCTATGTATCGTCCGTACTTAATTAATTTACAAATTTTGTATTTATTCTTTTATACATCTAAGACTGGAGTAAATTTGAAAATGATTTTGTGGTTTGATCTACTGCTAAGTTATAAAATTATGTTTTTTTTCGATAAATTACAAATGGGAACAAAAGGGAAAGAATATTACTAGCTGGATACTACGAATAATTGTCAATTAATATGTCAAATTTTATGAATTATCGCAAAGTATATAATGAATAGCATTCATTACTATCTTCATAACTTCTTTCATAAATTACTACTTGTCAAGAATTATAAATACAATAATAACTCAACTTTTAATTAAAAGATAATATTTATTCATTATTTTATATTAATAAATTTTGTAAAAGAAAGCTGTTTATAGAGCATTACTATTTTATGCTACTTTTAAAATATTTAACATGGATTATTCATCGTATTTAGCAGCATTAAGTAAATTATAAATATTCAAGTTGATATTTATTTTAAAAGTACTATTATATAAAATATATGTTTACATAAAATATTGAATATAATAATATACCGGGCAGAAACACATATGATATAGACCTTAGCAATATTAAATTAAAACATATGAATCTCTTTCCTCTCTGTGGAGTATTTAAGCAGAGAAGTAGAGTGATTCGTCTTCTTCTTCTGTCAACATTTATCGTGTATATATCTGATTGTGACATTAAACTGTGAAACCCACAACATTATATTTTTTGTTTGTATTTCGTTATTGCTATTGCAATTAGTTTATATATGTCTATAGTTTTTCCAATAATTGTTATTATAATAATAATAAAAGTCATATTACAAAAAACATAATATTCATACAATAACAAAAATGATGAACTTGTAATAAATCAACTGTTATAAATTATTATTTATGTTCGTTCATATTAAATAAATTTTACATCCAAATTTATTATGGTTTCATACAAAAGTAGTTTTAAGAACGAGTTAATAAATCTTTGGTTATTGGGTTATAAATAGAAACAGTTCAATGTTTATTGAAATAAATTACATGTTTGCTGCAGACTAGTAACAATAATGCAATGCTCTACATTTGGATCAACCCATGTATTTCTTAAACGCCCCAGTTACCCTGGATGAAGGCATGTCGGTATTTGCAACAGAGAATCTCGACACAGATCCATCCATCCAAACGCGAATAAGGAACGTGCAGCATTCCGGCCCAGTCCAATTTTATTGCCATAATTAATCTGACAAGAGGAACATATTGAAGTACATTTAAATCTAGCAAGGCGCGTTTTCGAATGCCGTTACTTTTCCCGTACGCAATTATAATGCGTGCGTCCATCCGCAGTTTGCGAATTTTCCACCTGGAAAACCACCGCCTTCATATATATCTCGCAAAGAAAAAACAATGTGGACAAGATGCGAAAGAACTTTCCTTCCTGCATTGATTTCATAATATCAGTACATGCAATCAATCGTGTCGCGTTCCTATTGAGTCGTTTATTTAATTCTATTTTTTAAAGGAGAGTACACATTGATCAGCAACATGCTATAACAGCTTTCGAAGACGTCTTAACAAGAAGAAATCGATTAAAACTTTAAAACAGCCAACTTTCCTCTTCTCGTCAGTATGTAGTAAATATCTAAAAACAGCAATCAATATATGTATAATGCGTATACTAATTACAGTATGTTCGAATAAATACATCCATTTTATTAATTTTTATACACATATTCGGTAGTATATATACAAAATATTTCCACTAATATTCCGTACAGTTTGAAACCACATTAATAGAGGAAGTATAGAGTAAACATTCGATAATTAAGGGCTAAGATAAGCTAAGATCTATCGTCAATAGCACTTTGCAGAAATGGAATTTTATTTATCTTTGTATTTGTTTTATTTAATTTTCCTGGTGAGGATATAAAAATAGGAACGTTTGGATATGGAGAGATTTTTCAAAACAGGGTTCCGGCATTGGGAGAGAAGGGGGAAACCATTTTAGATGTTTTACATTGGATGGATATTGCAACACTTCGGAATGTTAGGAATCGGAAGTGTCGGGATTTTGTCTTTATTTTGGACTTGAATTTATTTAAATAGGAGTTATGGTTGAATTTTTGGATCTAGCAGGATTTCTACGTATTTCACGCAGTGCGACGGGTAGATGGGAAGGTTACCAAAAGTAATATGGTAAGAGCATAGTATGTAAAGCCGATGTAGAGAACTAAAAGTTGTATTTTGGAAGAATCAACTTTTAGACGGCGCTTGTTGAACCAGGAATAGGATGTGGAGCGGAGGTTTTGCAGGTTTTGGATAGATGTTTTAAGACAGGTAAACAGGAAAATATAAAGGATGGGATCGAAGGTATTGGGGTCGGGGCTATAGACGTCGGAACAAAAAATGTTAATGAATAAAGGGACAGGTGTGACCCTTGTAGAACACCTTGGAGCTGGACGAATGATCTGGAGAAGGAAGCGCGAATCTTGACTTGAGGGTTCGATTCTCAAGGAGGTTCTTGACTAAGTTGATGAGGTAGGGAATTTGAGACGGGAAAGTTTGAATACGATACATCGGTGGTAGGCAGAATCATACGCTTTGGACACATCGAGTGACGAACCTTGAGGTAATAGGTTTCGAAATTTGAGGTAAGTATAGTTAGGGGAAGAGTAGTGGACTTTCCCGCTCGGAATCCGAATTGATAAGGAGGAATGGAAGGGTCAAGGAGTGAGTATTTTGTTTTTGATAAGGGATTCGTAGGATTTTTCTATGACCGGGAAGAGTGTGATAGAACGATAATTGGAAGAGATAGAAAGGTTACAATCATTCCTGGGAACTCAAATAACAATACCAGTTTTCCATTCAAACAGGATGTATTGGGACAAAAGACAAAAGTTGAAGATTTTTACAATATAGGAGTGAATATCTGGATCTAGAAGTTTGGGGGAAATAGTCATAATCGGGATGAGAGATTTTAGAAGAGGAAATTAAATTAAGTAAGTTATAATTTATTATCCTTAATTATTGAAATTTGACTATATATAGAAAATAAATAGAACTTATAAGTAATATATTAGGATAACTTATTTACTATATACTAATTTAATATATATATTTTTTATTATTTTACTAAAATTTAGTTTATTTAAACTTTTAAACTGGATTCAACTCGATTTCAAACAATGTTTCTAAGATCTTTAAGAAAGAGAAAACAACGTTCATTTGATCCAAAAAGAACAAAATGAAAATTCCGTTTACAAGCTTTGAGTGGAACGACTAATATTGTATATTCATTTGAACTTATGTATATTAATTCAGTCAGAAATCAATAAATAATCATGTACGTTATATTACAGAAGACTGTATACACCTTAAGGATAACGTACCCATATACAACACACACATACATTTTGTAGAGTCGCGTTTTCTTTCCGGAATAGGAGAGTCTCGAGAGAAAAGAAAACTGTTTTTTGTTCATAACTTCTTTCGAAAGTCGGCTCTGTTTATTTGCGATCGCAACATACATTACGCAT
The DNA here is from genome assembly GCA_018845635.1 of Nicrophorus orbicollis. Classification (NCBI taxonomy): domain Eukaryota; kingdom Metazoa; phylum Arthropoda; class Insecta; order Coleoptera; family Silphidae; genus Nicrophorus; species Nicrophorus orbicollis. The sequence goes on along the minus strand of JAFMTC010000677.1, from coordinate 31,956 downwards.
GAATTATGCAATGGGCGCGTCCACGCATAAGTTTCTAAAAGTTTAAATTTTAAATTTTAGGTAATCACTATCACACAATAATTATTTTACACTTGCGCTACAAGCATTTTGTCCATCGAATGTCGATCTAATATCGATATTTCCTATGAAGAACAACTACGAACAACAAAATGAATTTATACTAAATTTCATTTGAAGTATGGTACGAACTTCAAATTTTATTGTATTATGATTATAGTTATTAAAATTAATAGGGGGCTGGTTGTCACATATATTAAACTTCAATAAACAGAGTACTTTCCTATTAAATATTGACTTTTTATTTTTAAAATATGTAGATATTTATAAAAAAAGTATTTGTACATTAAATCTTGGTTTAATTATCACCGAGTGTTGTAATATGAAAACATCTTCCAAACATATGTAAAAACATACATAGTTCAAACACAATTACGATAGTTTTGTTCAATTAAATTATTAATATACATTAATATTTTCTTTTTCATATTTATTGGAATGGATGGAAATTATATTAATTTATATTTAAAATCTAGAATAGTGTTTCTTAACATCTATATATATTTCCATTATTAAACAATAAAAACAACAATCTTTACAGCTTATATCAATTATATGAAATGATCGTATTTATTTCACATTTAATAATAGTTACAAAACATCTGGACATATAATAGTAAATAATTGGTGTTTTTAATCTCTTTCCATAATTAAATGTATCTGTTCAGCAAAATGTATATAAACATTGCGTAACTAAAGATAATTACTATCAGATAATTTCCTACATTAATCAACTGTCAGGTAATTTCCTTTTAATCATATAAGGTTTTTTTATTCGCTTCTTTATTTTATTTACAATCTATCCTATTAAATAAAATTTAATTGCGATTGATTTTAATTGTATGAACTTTCCTTGCCGATGTTTACCGTGTTTACGTAAGCCCGTTTATTTTGCAATTGAAAATGTAATATCTGTATGCTAAATATGAGTAGTTAAAGTCTTTGTGTTAGCACACTATTGTTCAATAGGTTATTAATGTTAATAGCAAGTATCTCATGCATTTGCTTCGTGTTCATTGCTTTTCATGAAGGTGTTTGATTTAAATAATAATTTGAATGTAACATGTTCTGGTCCAACACATAATAATTTGATGATATAATTGTTAAATTTTGAGCAGAATAACTTCGGTCAATAGTCCTTAGGCCCAATTTGGACTAATAAAGATGTTTAAATTAAACGTTGTTTTATTTATTGATAATTATAATTTATTTCTTATTATATATTTTTTCAATCTATTTTTAGTTGCTTTCCTTTCGTTTTAAAATTAATCTTTCCAGGTTAATGTTCCATCTAGATTTACCGATTTATTTTCGTTTACTATTACTTTCCTTTTATGAGCCATTATTGTAGTGGATAATTATATACGAAAAGAGGAAATTGTAAATAAGACGATATAAATAAAAATAAAAAGATTCTACCATTAATAGCTAGATATAAATAGAAAAATATTAAATTATGTAAATTACAATATTTTTAAAAAGATTTAAATATGATTTTTTTTGTTCTTGATCTATTATTTATAGTTGATTTTACTATTAGTTCTAAACATTAATATATAAGTTAATACAAAAAAAACCGACAAAACTACCTCGATGAATAACGTGGAAATTGCGTTTCGCGAAATTTCAATATTAAGATAAACATTGTTTTCAGGGGTAAAGTCATTTCATACAGTCATACCTTGATTAATAAAGAAAATCTTACGATCTACGTAATATGTAACGTGATTTCAATGTATTACTATTTATTTGCATTCACAAACTTGTTGTTTGTGATATTTAAAACACTTGCATAAATGAATAGTGGAATAAAATATAATAAATATCCAATTTAGAATCGAATGTTTAGTTTATTATATCTCAAGTAAGAATCAGTATAATCAAATCAATGTATGCGCTTAAATTATTAATACAGTTTTGCCATCTTAACAGGTTGTTAATGCCGGAAGCGAAGATTGTAAGTGCTGATAAAATCGTAAAAGGTGTTTTCTACAGATTATTGGGAATTAAATACTTTAACATGTAAGAAATGGTCCAATGTCTTAAAAAAATGAGAGTTCAGAGTCTGGGGATATTGTGGTTGGACAGAGAGTTTCCAAGTCCATCTCTTCCAGTTTTAGCAACGTAATTCGTGCAATATATAGTTTGCCATTTCGATTCAAAGGCTCATTTTAAAAATCTATCCATTTTTAAATTGATTTAAATAGATTATTTAATAAGTCTCCTGTTTAACTAAAAAAAAAAATCACAGACCCATATGATTTCTGGATAGCACCAAGCGTCAAGTTAGTTTACAGGTTACAGTGACCTCAGTTTTGTATATTTCAAAACAATAGATAAAAAATGTGTGTTGTTAAACATTGTTTTTTATGAGGAAAATACTGTTGAAGCCAAACAGTGGTTTCATAATTGTTAAGGAGACTGTGCATCAGGGATATTAACTATTGTGGACTTGTATGCTGAATTTGAAAGCGATCGTACAAACACTGATGATGCTAAACGTTCTAGTCACCCAAAATCGGTAGTTATTTCGGAAAACATATAAAATGTCCACAAAATAGTTTTGGAAGGTAACTAATTACCTTTAGTTTGCTCATATCAGACCAAAAACCCGTGTCAGAAGTTAACGAAAACGATGGTTAAATTGACTGAATTACACTTCGAATTGTTTCCCCATCCACCGTACTCTCTAGATCTGGCATCTTACTAGTACAGGCAAAAAAATATCAAATGAACAGAGCAAAAACTATATCAGTCTAAAAAAAGTTACAGGAGCGTTGGAATCAATGTATCACTCTTAAAAAAATATGTTTTTCTTAGACTGGAGGCTTATGATAGTGGGAATAGTTACATCTTATAATGTACATGTAGTTTGAGATGTATTCACTTCCACTGCAACTTTTACATCATCATTGTAAGGTAGACCCAGATGGTTCATTATGAAGATATAAACGCCAGATTAGTAGTTATCAAATCATAGTTGGTATCATCATTGCTCAACACTTCTTGAACACCTTGAACACCTTGAGTTATAAGCAATGGCAATAAGAAATGGCAAGTGTAAAGTGATAGATATAAGAGTTGAGTTCAGGTCGTGTTTATTGATAATGTTACTATTTTTAAAAGTCGAAGGCTTCAAGGCTTAGGCCAGATATTCCGCCCTTTCACTACGCATAAAGGGCAAAGTGCCTGGCCGTTTTGTATTTTTATTGTAATAAATAATAATAAGTTTCTTCTTTAACTATAAGAAGACATGGTACCCATTAATTTATTTAAATCCCGTAACCTGGCTCAGCGTAGGGTCTGTTACAGTAATCTCTTCACAAATTCGTGGATGTAAAGTTTTTTTTTTGGTAGATCTGAATCATTGCACAATCAAGATAGAATAATAATTCTACAATAATGGTAAATGGTGTGTATCTAACATAACGCTTCGTTACAGATACAAATTATGTACCATTAAAATATTTATAATAATAAGGACAAAGTAAAAACCTTTCCAATTCGCAACTACCTCCCAACTTGCAGACCATATAATTTCCATTATTAATTGTAATTGCGAATGCTGTGTGCGAGGTACGAGCCCAAATTCAATTAATCAAACGTTCGATTTCTTCACACCAAGACTTTCTAACAAACAAGAGCCACAAGAGCAATAATTATCTTCGACCCGCTTTGTTCAATTAAACACGAACAGAAGCGGGGTACCAACATCTGCATCTGACAATATCCATGTCATCCGCATCGGATTTGAGGACCGTTGCGCAACTGTTATTAGCATTGTTATTGCATAAAATTAAAGCAAGCAAATTCTAAGCCAATTGATGCAAACAATGTATATATGTATATATGGATTAGATTAAGATAATCCAAGAAAACGACGGAAAAGCAAACCGAGTGATTTAATGGTAACAGCAAAGTTACGTTTCAATCGATTCGTGTTGCGCAACGTTTTCCCGTCGTCCGAATGCGGTCTACCCTCATCTAAATTGCTTCTGCTTCTTACGTAATCTGCAGTCTATAACTAAAACGGATTGTTCTCGGCGCTGGTTATCTTGCCGGAAATTCACAATTGATCGTTACGGTTCTTATCATCCATAAAATTATCATGGAAAAATACATTCCTTGCAATAATAAATTGCAGTGATTATTTTCGCGCACGTGGATTAATTGTTTCGGTGGCCGTGTCGCATCGATTTGACAAAAATAAAAAAGCAAGCATTTTGATTTACTTTATTTTGTTGTTGTTGTTTTTTGCATGGTAAATCCATCCGTTCCAGATTTTCGGTGGCCCAAATTGAGTGTGTCGGAAATGGAGGAAATTGTTATTTCGATTGCGATCGACGGAGCGGAAAGGCCGACCGGGCGGAAATTAATAATTCGAAATTTTGAACGAGTTGAAAAAAATAAATACCGGCGCCTGCCATCTGTCGGCGAAAGCGTGCAACTTTCGCTGATACTTGGGTTGCCTACACTATGTGTTACAGTTTCAATTTTTAATTTTCTATTTTCTCTAACGATTTAGTATGGTATTGAACGAATTATAAATGTATCGATAAAGGGAAAACCGTTATACAAGTCGTAACTTATGAAATATTTATAAATGAAAAAAGTAATGCTATACAGTAAAGTAAAACATTTTTTTTTAATTTAAAAAAAGCGTAACAACAGTAACTGTTCGATAAAATTGTAAATAAAATATATTATTTCAAGTTTAGATACTGATAACTAATATAGAAAATTTAAAAGTTTCGGACAAAGTGCCAAAGGAAGGTCATTTATGCAAATGCAAATATGAACATAGAAAGGGATCTCCAATTTGAAGTGACACGCATATTAGAAAACTGGATTATGTTCAGATTATATTCATAATGAATGATCTGAACATTGTTTATTAATAACTTTCAATAATTAAATTAATATTGCTAAAAAATTTACCTTGTTGTAATAGTTTATTTATGATTATATAATATGTTGATTTTTTAGTTGTTGCATTAAATATGGTAATTAAGAATAATAGTGACTAGGAAATTAATAACTAGACCACAACAGCGAAAATTCAGAACAACATAAAGCCAGAATTTAAAACACAATTTTTTTCATTATCATTTTTATGGTTGATCATTTTCAAAATTATTATTTTCAGAGATTACTGTCCACAGGTCTCTCTGTAAACATTTTTTTTCCTTCTTCCTCTATTTCCTATACAATGTTTTATACCTATTCTGTTATTACTTGTTCTAAGTTTCCAGAAAGAATATCATTATTAAAGTTATTAACTTAAAAATAAATAGTGCATACAATAGAATTAACTAATAGAAAATGTATTTATTAATATTATTATAATTGTATTTTATTTTCTCCTTCTTCAAGATATTGTGATACAAATCACTAAGTTCTTATCTTATATATTGAAGTATTTGAAGTACAGTTCACAACAGTTCTTTTTTATGATGTTAATTACATGCTTTGTTTGCATTATTATTAATTAACTAATAAAAACTTAGCATACATTTCAATATAGTATTTAGTACCAATATTTGAATGAAACATTCATTAATTAGTCAAAAGACAAAATATTTGATAATTGTCACTTGTCATTAATTACTTTAAAAACTAACATTTTCAATATATTTCACTTTTCTATGTCCTTAATGCTAAAGGGTCATAAATTGATACGTGAAGTGAATGGCATCTATTACGAAACTTACAAGTAATAATTGTTTTTAAAAAATACGTTCTGGACATTATTCAATCAATAATAAACAACGCTTTGGTTAGTTTTTTGTTGATAAGGAACAAAGTTCTATAAACTTGGAATCATGAAGTTGCTACAAATATGGCAAGTACAAAATATATAATTGATTAAAATTAATTCTTAAAGATTTAGTATTTAATTTCATTCTACAAAACCAAAATTACTTTATTATCATTTGTTACTTTACATCAATATTATGTTCTCTAAATTATTGTTGTTTTTCGTGTTATTTATTTATGTTTACTTAATATCTGTTTTCTCCTCATTATTATAAATTTTATAATGAAAATGCTTATTTCATATCGAAATTTCTATTACCGTATGTGAAAGTATTTTTCATATTTTTTTTTATATAATAATAATCAATCTGCTTCTTACTATTTTTCAACATAAAATAATACATATTTGTGTGTTTATAATAGATATTAACTTTATAGTTAAAATTACGTAGGTTGGTACTTAATCAAGTTCTTGCAGCTTTTATTTAATTCCGAAAATATTGAATTCCCATTTCAGAACTTAATACTTTTATTTGGTTTATGTTTTATTCTTTTGTTATTACATTTTTCTATTTGTCCGTTTCACATTCAACTTAGAATACTTTTTTTGTGATTAATTTATAGACTTTTGTATTGATTGTGCCACTAAGCGGAAAGACCTAGGTCGATAGCCCTTTGGTCACAACTTTGACTAATAAAGTAAAAAAATAGAATCTTAACTGACTTCGAGACTTATGATTATTACCCCTTTATAATATTTTATACATTTTATTGTATATGTTTTTTGGTATCTTATGTGATCATATGACTCTTACAATAAATGTAATATTCATTAAATAAACAATATATAATATTTAGTTTTAACATCAGACGAGAAACAAATTGATTTTATAAATAAAAAAAACAAATAAAAATGTTGTTAATTATGAACTTTCTGTTTAAAGTAATAAAAAAGACAATTTTACAATGTTATGTATGTTGAATTTAATTATTAAGTTACATAAATAAACTAATATAGGATATTATATAAGAGTGAATTTCCGCATTGAATCACATTCATTGTTAATTAATGTAAGTGACGTGATGATGTTAGCAAGATGTAACAGTACCAAACGCTAAAGTATTACAATCTACATTATTTATTGTATCCATCGAAAGTAAGAGCTGCATTTCTGATTAAGTAAACTATTTCACAGAAGAAGAAACTGTACAAACTGTTCATTTTAACTTTTATATTGCATATAAATAATTGCATTCAAAAGAGAATGAAATATAAATAAATAAATAATTGTTAATATAAACAATTGACCCAAATTGTACGAAAAATTGTAAAAAAAGAATACATTTTTTAACCGGATTCCTAAAACATTTGAAGTAGTTTTATTAACTTAATTGAGAATTAATTAATTACAGTTATAGGAAGACATTTTGTGGATCAATTATGAAAGAGTATATCAAACAACTTAATATTAAAAAAAAATGATTCAAAACTCGATTAGTTGAAGACATATTTATTAATTCATGTACAATGTTGCAAATTATGAAATTCAATGGATCACGTTCATGTTTATTTGAAAGCAGTTAGCAATGAATAATGCATTAGAAATGTCTGAAGAATTGTGAATGAAATATTGCACAGTAAGTTTGTGCGTTATAGGAATCTGAAGATAGCACACTTTTTTTTAATCTCTTGATACTTTTATATCTATTTATATAATAAGATGTGATGATGAGCAACTTTTTGTGTGATCTCTATACACATATTATGAATATAGTATATCAATAAAAATTATTGAATCTAATAATATAAATATTTTGAAATATACTGTTAATAGAGAGAAATTTAAGAGATTTTTTTCTCAGTTATGATGGGTGTTTTGGGTGTTGGTAGTTTAATTTTAATATATTTTAGAAAATAGAAAAATTCCTTAAAAAATAACTGACTATACTGTTGTTACTAATTGAGACAATTTTAAAAATAAAAAAATATAAGTAATAAACATTGTACTAATAAATAATTACGTCTTTAGAAAGATAAATGTTCAAGAAACATATATTTAATGAGTGCTATTAGCAATTAACAGATTGTACAGGAATGCAACTAGAGCTGAAACTATTCTCAACGAGTTGCGATTTCGGAATTTATGGGGTCTCGAGCGTTTGGGCAGTTACTTGAACTACTTGCGGGCAGGTTGGAAACCCGAAGTCTTTGGAACTACTTCCAGCGAAAGACCGGTTACTGTTGTTCCTCGTAGAGACAGCTCTAAGCCGATGAACTTAAAAATTATAACTTTCTTGTCGACGATGGAAAGTATTTTCTCCTACCTTAGGTCCGGACTGGAATCCACCAGCAAACGAACGCAATCCAGGCACCCTCTGGCCGCAGCGTAGTGCAGGGCTAAAGTGGTGTTCGTGTTCCTCTCGAGGGCTGGCATTTCGCTGAATTTCCTCCGGAAAACCTGGTCCTCCCAAAGCAGCCAACGCAGAACGTTCAAACGGCCAAACCTGCAAGAGAAACAAACAAATCGTAAGATGAAAATGAAAGATAATCGATAAATTACAATTAAACATTTTAATTAGCTTTCTACGAAAATACAAAAATGTACGCATGAAAATGTGCTTTCGAATCGTGAAGGCGAACACATCTGTTGCTCCGGTAGAAACGTTCGGCCTACTTATTTTGGGAGAACGCTCTCGTCTCTATCCATAAACCACCTTCGGATTTGTACTCTCGTATATCTAATTGAGAAGCGTTAAGGGGCTTCCCGTTACACGTCGGATTAATTATGAATTTTCATGCGGCTAGCGGATTAGGTTGTGCGTGAAATTGGGATAAAAGAGATGTATGTACTTGTATAGTTCCTCAACGCCGCAATTAACTCAAATTAGATGATGGGTATTGAGGTAGGCTGTGGAATAAATCAATTCACCCGTTCATTTTTTTTTCATCATTTAGTACTGCTACTTACCGCTACGTGCATCCAATTAAAAAGCAAACATTTTATTCTGCACATTCAAAAAATATAATTATCCATTTGCTTTTTATTACAAAGTTTATAATTGCTTATGAAATTGTTTGCATACTGTAATTTTGTTATTACTAATAATTACAAACTTAATGGAATAATATTAATGTTTTACAGTGATTTGTTAGTGCTAAAATACCTCGAATAGTGCGTTTAATCCAGATTCATTGTAAGCGTAGTAATGTAAGAACTAAATACAAAGTTAAATCGAAGAAAAAGAGACTAATGTAAAAATAAAAAATAAATAGATGGCTAAATTAAAATTATAAATATTGTCGTTGATCTTTTTAAATTTAATTTTATTATGACCATAAAACTTGTGTTTTCCAGTCATCAGTTTGTTACTTGTTATATTATTCCATGGAAACCTTTTATTTAATAACAAAAATATTCAAATAAAAAATCTTGCAAATTTATTGAAATCTACGCAACAAATGCTCTGATCATTAAATATGCCAAAATTTTACATAAAAAGGAAATTCACTTTTAAGTGTCCTTATGTCGCGAGAAAGTAAAAATAAACATATTTCAAATATATGAAAGTGAAATAAATTTCATTTGCAACGTGCTCCCAATATATAAATAAATGAAAGAACATTTCAAATATCTTGTAAAATAAATCAACTAATAACATTAAGTATGAAATGAGACTTATATTAATAAAAACATGTGAGACTTAAACTACAGATTTCTTTACAAGATAAATAAATCGCAATTATTTAATAATTGCATAAATGCCAAAAAAATAAAGTCAATAATAAAAATTACAATTCAACTTGCATTTACAGCAAGTAAAATATGAATATATTTTATGAATACATGGATGTAAGATCATACATTTTATCACTAATAATCATTGAAAAACAGTTAGAATTGTATAATGTTTGAGTGGCTAAATGAAACTAATATTATAGCGTTTTAAAAATCATAAGACGTTAGGCTTATGTAAATTTTTACTCGATTTCAGTAAAAGCCATTGGTATTCCAATACAATAAAATCGATTCACGTTCGCTTTGCATATATTGCGCATACATTGCATTTGTTACTATCCATGACCACCGTTAAAGTCAATATGCATTTAGTATGCCTTTAATTCTGAGGTCTTTAGTGATATGGTCTACGATTAAGTGAATTTGTTGCATTACTTCCAATCGAATTATCTTCAAATTGTCACTTATAGTTTCATATATTTATATACAGTATCTTATTCAATGTATTTAATACAAATGTGATGTTAAATAATATATGATTACTGGTCAATAGTCTTTTGAAATAATGTGTTTCGTAGAACGAGTTATTGAACTGTTTTTCCACCTAAAAATAACGGAAAACAATGTATTTTTTATGTTAAATCACTATGTTATTATTTTTTATTGAGTACAATTCGTATTTGTATGAATTAATTTCTGAAAAATGTGACATTCACATTTTCTTTGAATTTACATTAATAAATTTTTAATAATGATTTAAGTTTAACTTAACAATTAACAATTAACTTAACAATTTTCTTTTGTTTTCTTTTACATTATTTTGGCTGTCAAATAATAGTTATTAATATATTAATGCGCTGTAATTCCACTAGTTCTTTTCTCTGTGTACCTTTTCTGCCATCCTTAATACTACTATTATATTCTTCAAAAAACCTAGTCTAGATATTATTTAAAGTAAATGAAAATCATTATTAAATTATTTTTTTTTACAAAATTTGATGGTTGTGATGTAGAAAAATGTATAACAAATCGATAAAATATAATGTTATAGTTCTTAACTATATTTTTTTTTAATTTTACCATTGACGAAAGTTTTTCCATCTTTTTTCTTTGTATTTCTGCATGTTTATTTTATTGAGTTTATTTTTTCTAATTGTTGTTGCAATAAGTGTTATTATTATTTTATAATTTTAAATAAGAAGTTTCTGAGAAAATTCAAGAAAATAAATCAAAAAATGTCGAAAATCTAAAATCTTTTAAACTAATCTAATTGAATTATATGTATTTTGCAATAATCCACATAAAAAGAGACTAAAGATTAACATATATACTGAATTTTTAGGCTTCAAATTAATATTGCTTAATGAAAAGACAATGTTCGAAAGAAAGAAATGGTACGGTTTTAAGTTTGAGGTTTATTCACTTTATATCAAAAAATAATAAACACAATTTAGTGTATTATTCATACATATCGATCACAGTGTTTACATCTAAGTAGAAACAGTTTTGTTACTATTTTAAACAAAGCAATCATACTAAAATATCTTTGTTTCTGCAATGAAGACTATATATTTTGGAGAGAATTAATGGAAATAGATATTTTTTACATAACTAAATACATGAGAAAAAAATACTGCCCACAAGTGACTATCAATGGAAAAATTATACCGACAGCTAATAAAGTTAAATATTTGGGTATGCATGTGGATAGAAGATTGACCTTGAAAGATCACATCTAAGCAAAAAGAGAACAACTTGAAATTAAGTTCAGGAAGCTGTACTAGCTACTACGAGAAGACTCACATATTTCAAAAGAAAACAAGCTACTGATTTATAAGGTAATTTTAAAACCAGTCTGGACCTATGGAATACAGCTGTGGGGAAGCACTAGCAAATCTAATATTGCTATTATACAAAGATTCCAGTCGAAAGGCCAAAGAAGAATCGTAGGTGCTTCATGGTACATTACAAACAGAAGAATACACGAGGATCTTAAAATAGAAACAGTGGAGGATGTCATTATAAAATATAGTAGCAGATACCGAAATAGAGTAGAAAAACATCTAAATGACTTAGCTATCAATATTCTTGATAATAGCTTAACAACTAACTGATGAAGCGATGTAATTTACTGGATCTTCCAATGAGATTTAACATCTAAGTAGCAATTAAGGGAAACTACCAGTGGGCGCTATCCATTATTAATTTGTCATTTGTCAACCGTTAAACCATTTACTGAATGTTTTGTTATAAAATAGATTGTAAATAAAAACAGACGTTATACAAAAAAAAAACTAAATACAAAATATATATTTCTAGTCAAAAATATTTAAAATAGACTTTGATTTTCTAGAAATAAAAACAATATATGAAACTGTTAATAAATTCCACAACTATAGAAACTTTTTTTCAAAAATTTATTTTTGATTTGTCAGGTTTATTTGATAGTTAAAAATGTATTACAATTAAAATGTATATATGTAATTTCCCAGAAACCAGCATATTGAGTTTAGTATAAATAATAATATAGTTATAAGTTTAAATAAAATATAGTAATATTATATGTTTACTAAGACATCAAGCTTAGACAATAAATGTGTTTAAATAAATGATAGTTATTTTTTATGTATTGCTTCATTATTATTATTATTATTATTGTATGAATATCTGTATGAGACTCTTACAATATAAGTGCCGAAGATTGATACGAAGATTCCTATTCGATGCACTTCTTCATATAAACAACTGTAAGGAATTCTGGCAGATCGTATTGTAATAAAACCACCCAAGCCTAATCACAACTCCCACCCTATGATTAAAAGTAATTAACTTAGTAAGTAGAATATGTATTTACAATTAGTCTCAGTAGAATCTCAAACTAATAACTTAGTTTTTGATAAGACTCACCTACTATTCAATAATAAAGGTATTATAAAACCAATTGAATTACTTAATTCAAACTACTAAGACTCCACGATGACAACACCAGACATTATTCCACAGTGTCCAGAGAATTTTATCCCTGGGACACAACAAGTTCTTATTTATTCTGCAATATGATAATATGATAAATAGAACCAAACAAATATAGTAGATCCTAATGTGTTCATAAATAGTAAAATAACAGAAATGATGTATACGCATTGTTAATACATACATGAATTTATAATTATCCTAAGTCTATTTATAGCATTGATTTCGCAAAAGCAATTAATTTCAATAATGGCAATTAATGTCTTTATTTTTATATAATTGAAATCCGTTACATGTTCATCCAACAGCAAGAGCTCTTCCTTTTGTTACGCTCCTTCGCCGTGCTTCCGTTATTGTGTCAAGGTCGTTCGAGGTATGTGCCATTCGCGTATATTTTAAAGCAAATATATTTCTTTCCTCCATCTAATTGGGGATCTTCTTCGATTCGCGAAGAGACGTTCATCGTGCATACGCTCTAATAATGGGATAATACATCAAGAAAGCGTGTTAAAGAGTAAGATGGATGGGGGTGAGCGAAGATCGGGGCTCCGCAGAAGAACGGTAAATAAACGGCCGAAGAGAAAGAGAACGCGAAATGCACTTTCCAAAACGCACGAACACCATTCCATCCATCACTAATGGATGACTTTACATTGTTTCAACGTGCAAACGAAGAAGATCAATACCGCTACATTTTTTTTGCGAAATTTAATTAACGCTAGCCGAGCATTTTGCATGTTTCTGCGAGTACACTTGTTTTGCATACGCTGCAGCTAATTTGCTCAATTATCTTGCACCATTTGTTTTCTTTACATCTTTATTATTACAGTTATATTAATTAATATTTTCTAGATTAAACGACTTGAACTTCATTTTCATAATTCTGCAAGCCCATCCAATATTAAAAAAAAACAAATATTCCAGCACAAGTATCTGAGAAGAATCTTAGGTGCATCATGGTACATATAGAAAACTGCACCAGAACTTTACAATAAAAACAGAAAACAAATATATAGAGAGACTTAATTTTCATGAGAACATGTTGGTAGTCAATTTTCAAGACAACGGTGATACAATACGACGTTTGAAGCGTTTGAAGCCTTGCATCTCTAATTTAGATTTAAGTACATGCTAAAGTTACCTAACATCATCAGCGAACGAATTTGCTTTATATCAAATAGAATGGACTGCAAATAAATTCTGACAACAAAAAAAATATTAATTTGATTTGATCTTTAAATGAAAGAATTTAATATCAACTATAGGCTGAGTGCACATGTTGTTGTGAGCTTTTACCTATAAGTCAAATAACAGTGACAATAAATAACAAGAAAGTATATGTGAATATGAACAGTTGAACACACGGAACAAATTAAGAATAAAGAAGCACTCATAGTCCGATAAAAATAAGATAAAGTCCAAAGGTGAAGATCTATTCACTATTTTAGGTGATCCGAAGAATTAAAAGAAAAAAATACTGTAAGATATTACAGAAAATCTAACCTGAAGCAAACTACAAGTATCGGAGTATCAATAGTGACATCGATAAAATACTTAAAATTGAAGAGCTTTAGTATAAAAAAAGAAATGTATGAACTAGGGTTATCAATAATAGAAGAAACTCAACAAAATAACAACAGACAATCAAACTATAAAATCAATTACTTGAAAAGAATCAAAATCAAATAATAAATAAAGTAAAAAAGACTCTACAATTATAGTATAATCATGGAAATAGTTGGTTAGTGAGGAGGAAATAATGTAAATTACACTAACAAAAGTAGAAACAAAATATAAACCTTTTCAAGAAATACAAATAGTAACAAACTATACCGATGAAGTTGAACTAAATTCATAGAAATTGATTAAAATTAAGCGAAGGAGCAGAGGCATATGGCACAAATTCTGTGAAATTATATCTTCAGCAACAAAGCAAAGCATCGTAATATTGAGAGTTATTATAGGTCTGTCACAAATATGACTAAATTAATGAAGGATTTTACTTTGACTATTGGTGATATCCTACAATGCCAAGTACACCACCAGAACTGACACAATTGTCATCAACCAGAGGTGAGACTCTCGTAATTAAACACCCACAACTGAGTGAAAAAGATTATTTTTTCTTTAATAAATTGAATATGAACTTAGAGATGATGTACAAATCTCCGATTTGGCACATAAGTGTCGGAATTTTGGGAAGGAGAGTCACAGGGCAGATATGCCCTGATAGGATATATAAGCTAACAAAAGTACTTCAAAATATAATCAAAATTGAAAACAAAGAGTCGAAGGATCTTCTGACAAGCTACCATAGCAAATAGATCAAATACACAGGCTACTAACAATCAACACTATCATCATTGGTATACACAGAAAATAAATCAATAAAGTATAAGATCTACTATATTATATTTTTGAGTATATTTTACCTCTTCATAAGTTAATTAGGCGACCCATAGTCCAATGGCTAAAGTCATCAATTCGTAAACTTGGGAGCGCGATATATCCCAAATTTACAAAATTAACAGAGCAATGGGCAACGATTCCAAAAAATGTCTGCAACGATGGGTGATTTGCTGAATGTCCGAATTAATATATTGCAAACATCATAAAAAGACACAAAACTTATGATACCAGCCCTCAGGTCCTCAATCCCAAAAGGCCTGCACCAGAGGAGCATCAACAAAGAAGAATTAAATGTAAAATAAATGACATGTAAAAAATATATATGTATAAATACAAAAAAAAATGTTTCGAATAACTTCATGGTTTATTTAGTATTTAACTAACCGCGCGATGATTGCAATTACCGATTCATACATACGCAATTCTTCCATGGTCACAGGATTATTTCATAGGTCCGATCCGGTTTCGTGTCGCAACCGGAACCGGAACGGCTGCATCCGGCGCTTCCAACCATTGTTTCGTTTCTTTTATTTTCAACTCCTAAGGATTCCTCAAAACTAGAGGTTTCTGTGCGAAGTTCATCGATCGATTGGCTCTTAAGAATCAGCATTTTCCCAACGGCCGTTCGAGTGGAAGTGTCTACAGTTACGGCAAGCGCAATTGCTGAGCCTCTCGTAATTAACCATGAAGCCCGAGATTATTAGTTGTCCTCTTCTACTGGAGGATTGCTCCTCCAACTCTGAAGTTGCACCGCAGAACTGTCCAGGTTTAACACGTTGTTACGTCGCGTAATTTCGCATCATGTGCAACGCTAAATTTAATTTGCTAATGGTAATACGTTTAAAACGGCTTTACAGTATTTTCGCCACTAGAATTAATCCTTTCCAAGCAATTCAATTAAATATAGTCTTGTCTGTTTTGCATTATAGCGAAATTAGCTTTCCTAAATTAACAACTTTACGTTCACGTTCTTCCACTATATTTACAAATACAGCCAATGCTCATTTAACGTACGTTCGATAATGTGCATATATGTACAGACGACGGCTGTACACAAAGCATGTATTTTATATATTTGTCTTCTGTTCTTACTTTCTTTTTTTTGAAACTTGTTTCAAGTAAATATAAGTCTAACCAAAAACACAATTATGTTAACCATTTGTAACCTATGATGTTTTTTTAGTATATGATGCCCTGACCTGTTTATAAAGTGTACATTCATGCGAATGATCGGACACATCTACAAAACATTCTAAAACTAATAATACATTATTAACGAGTTCCAACTAATAATAAGCTTTATTGCGATACAGATAGAAAAATGAATAATATATATTTATACAAAAATATTCTAATAAAACAGAAAAGAAAACAACTACTACATCTGTAACAAAGGGCAAAAACCGCAGTCTTTTCACCTATCTAATAAACTATTATATATTATTTAATAATTATAATCCTATAATATTTAATAATCTTATTTTTCCACAATAATAATTAACTTCAGAATCATATTCTGTTTTAACTTATATTATTCAATTTTTACCAATTATTACTGTTTTTTTATTAATATATATATATCTATATTCATTATGCATCACAAGTACAAAATATTGGCTCTTCTGTTCGATAACCGAAATATTTTTTGTCGTAAATCAATTCTTTTATATTTCACGTTGAAAATATCTTCAAAAACCAAATTCTTTTTGTTGCGATTTTCCAAATTAATATTTTCAAAATGTTTGTTTTCAATGATTTCCATTACATAAAACTTAGTTTAATATAAAGTTACATGATGAATTATTTCATGTTATTTCTTTGAAAAACATTAGATATGCGAGTAAAATATGAATGTAACTTTTTTTTGTTATACAATTTCAATAATTATATTTTGAATCAAAATTATTTGAATGTATATAATAACTGTGACTGTGATTTATACAAAATAAGGTCTTTTATACTGTGTTTCAAACGACTTTGAAACTGTGAAAATTGTAATTTGTGAAAATTGATTATTGTAAAAATTCGTACTTTTACTTGAAGTAAGATTTATTCCCAATCTAATAAAGAATACGTTTTATTCATAAATAATTTGTTCGCAAACCGAAACTATTATACACTTATTAACCAAAATTTAGTTTGAAAACCAATTTATGTTTGTTTAGGTAAATAAGTTCTTTAACTAGTGTTAACATTAACAAAATCTCGCTATCAATGAATTTTACAATAATAACTAAGTATTATCAATTTTACTCATCATTCTATCTTCGATTTCTCAATTTTGAGGAGGAAAAATTCAAATATTTTTTTTCATTAATGTATTATTTAAAAAAATCACACTTATGATAAAAACGATCTTATTTTCGGTTTATTTTCTGTACTGAAATATATATAACGATAATTTAATTTTAACACAAAAATGTACATGTGAAAAACCCTTTTTTAGTCCAAATGTGTTAAAGACCTATTTATCTTATTATGAAGTCACCTTTGAAGATAGCTAACATTTCATTTAAAAATCATTAAATGTTATGGTATTTTTTTTAAATAAACATAAAGATAGATTAGAGAAAACTATGAATAAACATTTATCCAAAAAACTATTTGTTACAAACTTTCAACAATTATTATATAAATCTAATTAATTCTAAATATTACAATAATTTTGATATGATTTATGAAAAATACGTTACTTGGTATCATTTTTGATTCGATTTTGTTGGAGAGTATAAGAGAACAATTATGACTAACATGAAAGTTGGTCATTGTGAAAATTCGTAATTGCCGCATATGCCATCCATAGCATCTATTTACCGTTGTTTCTCTTTCTGTCTATTCATTATTTTCGGTATTCGCCTCTGCTTCCATCTCTCTTCCTCTCCATACTTTACTCAGACAACAAAAGAAAAGATTGTTGTTCATCTATATTAAAACTGGTAAAACTAGTAAAAGCATAATGAATTTGTAACTATTCCACTGGAACAATCATCTAATAAATCACACTTTCCAAAACTACAAAAAAAAAACAAAGCGGCGCAAAAATATACTTACAAACTGCTATGAAGTTTCCTCGTTCAATTTTCTGGAAAAGATGTTTTTCTCGTATTTCCGAAAGCAATGATGTAACATTTTGCAATTAGCAATGTAATAGGTTTTTATGTTAACAAAAAGTAATTACCATTAAAGTCGGCAATGTAAATTATTTTGTTGTAGTTATTGCCACGTGGAATGTTTCTTTTTTATTGTTGAAAAAGGTTTGCGTAATATGTCATAGTGTGCGTTTTATAGGAAAACAATATACGAAAGTGAGTAACTTAAATCAGTTTTATGTAATGTCATTAATTATTAAATCCCATTATTGCTTTATATTGCAAAGAAATATGTATTACGTAAGTATTCAATGATCATTGTCTTGAGCGTCAAGGATTAATTGTTTTAAATAATGATAAGTTTGCAATCATGTCCTGGTTTACCAATAGATAATACAAGTAATTTTAATAGTATACTTATTATATGGCTAGTGTTTATGGAGAATTGCAATACTAATTGTCAGTAGGCTACAAGGTTATTCAACCAAGTAAATAGACATATAAACTTCGTCAGTATGCTTATAGTTCTTTAATAAAGATAAAATATTAATTAATTATTGAAAAAAAACGTTTCATATATAATTTAGATTATTTATAATAAGTACATGATATACATATTATATATTAACTTTATATATGTAATAGACAAGTCATTTATCATTTATAGTAACAATTTTCAACTTACCAAACACTGCTTACTGAATACATACTAAATATTATTCTTAGTTAAAACTCATATTAGCATCTTTTTTAAATGAGATTAAATTATAACATTAATAATAGTAATACAGATCTACGTCAAACATGTTTAGAAACACATGATAAATAGAGTAAATATTAAAATCTTTGATTATTGTACAATTAAGTAATACAAAAGTATATCGTATTACGATAATAATACTGTTATAATAAAAATAATGAAACCAAATGGTGACATCGGTGTTGTAAACATAGAAAGTAATGAAGGTAAGTCTTGTAATTTAAAAGTTTATATTTTTTATTAGGAAACACGTACTCCATTGTATGTGTATTTTTATATAAGTTTGTAAATTAAAAAATAAATTTAGTTTATATATAAAACAATGTTACATTCTTTACAATAATTGTATTTAAAAAATCTCATAATGATTCAATTTGTTAAAATAGAAGATCTAATTAATAGGTACGATATTTCCATTAAATAATTTAATAAATTTTATATATTTTTTTAATAAAAATTTAAATAATTAATCGGATTAAACCTCGGATCTAACAAATCGATTTAAGACCATAAATAATCGGTTTTCGACAACACATTTCATTAACTAGAATGAAGTTAAATATTAGTAGTCTATTTTGTATCCTTTAGTTATATCTGTATAGTAATTATAATAAATATTATTATTATATATATTCTAGAATAAGATTTTATGAAACAATTATGTATGATAACTAAGTTTCCATTCTATTTGAGCGGTTTATTTTAATGCACAGTTCCAATTTCTTGCTATTTTGTTTATAAATACTCCAAAGTCTCATTTATATGCTTTTACATTAATTAAACCAAAAAAGAAATGTAATTTAAAAGAAATTTAATTCTGCCAAACATAAAATTGTAAAATAATATTTCATTCTAAAATTGCTACGTTCAATTGCTTTTTATACTTATAATTCCTTTTATGTCCTTAAAATTCCAATAGTTTTTGAAAATGCAGCTATTATTTCGAAATCTTTGTTGTTCAGAGAAACTTCATATAATATCAACTATTTTATGTTGGATGCAAATTCACTAATTGCATTAATGTTTCCTTATAAAACCAATAGGAAAGGCTCCAAAAGATATAAAATTATCATAAATAATAACGATCTAACATTAATCCACACAGTACCTTCGAGCAAGACAACAGAATTGCAGATTTAGTAAGACATGATCTGGAAGAAAAGCGCTATTGCTTTTGAGCATTCTTAGATGTATCGCAATTTTTACAATATAATAAACTCATTTTTGACAGGAAGATTATTTCAAGTGAAAATGTTTGATGCAGTAACAGATTTGTATCCAAACAAATCAGGTGTACCACAAGGAACCGTGTTCGGACCTCTTCTGTATATGTTATATTCTGCAGATATGACTCTAACTGATAAAACAACATTCACAACATGTTCTGATGACATTGCACAAAAATAGAGAAGGTCAATGAATCAAAATCAGTGCATAATACCTTTACCATGAGAAAAGATTACAGCCTACCAGTCTATCAACGGAAAAATAATACCGATAGCAAATAAAGTTAAATACCTAGGTATGCATCTGAATAGAAGATTGACCTGATTGACCACATCCAAGCAAAAAGAGAACAACTTGAAATTTAGTTCAGGAAGCTATACTTGCTATTACGAGAAGACTAATTTCAAAAGAAAACAAGCTATTGATACATAAAGTAATTTTAAATCCAGTCTGGACCTAGGAAATACAAAGATTCCAGTCAAAAACCCTAAGATGAATCATAGGTGGTCCATGGTACATTACCATCTGCAGAATACAAGAGGATCTTCATAAAAACAACATCAAAAAATATAGTAGCAGATACCAAAATAGACTTGAAAAACATCCAAATGATTTAGATATTAATATTATTGATAATAGCTTAATTAACCGACTGATGCGATGTAATTTACTGGATCACCAATGAGATTCAACATCTAATTAGCAATTAAGAAAAAATTGCAATCAATTAAAAATTAATATAATCTTAATACTGTCCATAAAATCTATAGATATTAATAAACTATTTTTTCAAATACTAAATTTTATGAAATACGCCGACTTTAAAATTAGTTTATTAATACTGTTTTTATATAAATCTTTGTCAGATTATATTTTTTTTGTGGGTCTAAATAAATATACTGATAATTAAACTGTTAGAGTATTATATTTTCTGGCTTTTTCGGTACGAAATCTTTAATTAAATCCTGATGATCAAAAGATGTAAATATTATCTGATGAAGTTTAATATTATCTCTTTCAACAACGTGCAATACATCTTTTATTTATTTTCACTTTATTGCCGTAACAGAGTAGAAATTTGTAATCATCATTACTCAATATAATATGGGTTTGTTTATCAAATTAAGCAACATAATCACATTTTCTTGTTAATTTACATAAATTGACATTGAAACAAATGAAATCAATTTTAGTTTCAAAACTTGTCATGTAACGTATATGATGGCGTTTGTGTAATTAGTGCAAAACTTAATCAAAATTATTAAATACCTTAAGTTCTGTATTTTCATGGATCTTGCGCCATTCCCGATACGTTTCTGCTCTTCGTGGGCCTTGGCTACATTTAATCTCACAGCCTCCTCATCCACAACATTGGTTTCCGATGTTTTTCGAGTTTGTCCTCGGAACAAATGTTTGTATCGTTCAAGTTTCTTTGGTTTCTTGGTCTTCCTGCGTGTCTTCGTGAACCTTCCCAATCTCATGCTTAGCATCACTCTGATTCGAATGTGCCGAATGATACACTGTTCTGTCTTCAATTTCTCTTCAAACGAATGGAAATTTCGCATACGCCAGATTGTTGCCGCTTGGATTCGGTCGATGTTGGTACGTTTGAAAACATCGTCTTGCACTTGGGTTGAAGCATAAACAGGGTTCGAATAAATGCTAAGCGATGAGTTTTCGCTGCATTCGTAGATCGGTTCTTCGTGCAAATTTGTCTTTGCATTCAACGTGTTGTAATCCGAGATGTTACTTCCAAGACTGGTCTTCTTCCCGAACCGCCTCTTCTCACCGTTCTCAGCTACCTCCATCTCGTAATAATACTCTTCCTCGCCTTCCTGCTGAGCTTCCGTCAAATCCTCATACATCTCATTCAACTTGTACCGAATATTAACATTCCTTGTACCACCAAACATAGATTTCCACGTCCGATTCTTTCCTTCAACCATAGGAAAATTCTTCCTGTAGTTCTTCGAAGCTTCATCGAAAACAGCGTTCTCCTCGGTCTCTTCACGTCTCGGAATCTTCAGCATGTGACTACGATTATGCATCCAACCCTTGCTTATAGTCCACTGATTCAACCATTCCGGTCGTTTCTTGCGCTCCATCTCCTGAGGAGTCCAAGACCCCTTCTCGATTACCACGCACATGCAGAAATACCTCAGGATCTGACCGAAAATACTCATCTTACCCGCATATTTTCACACCTTCCATTCCGATGCAAACAATCAATATACACAAACGTGCGTCCGCCAGTCCTCGCACAGAACTGACGTCGCCGGATATTCATTGTCCCGTCCTCCATGAACTATTTTTAATTTACGCAACAGACCGGAAACCTGATTTTCCGGACATTCCTTTCATACAGATACATTTGCTAAAAGTGAGCATACATTATAAATAAACAACATGAAACTCGTGATACGTGTTTTCAGCAAACTTTACAAATTTGTTTGACTCGATTATAAATGTCTACGCACACAAAAATAGGTACTATATACTACTAGTTGTATCCCGAAATATTATGTTTATTATGAATAGAAAAATATAACATGTTGATACGACTATATTAATTTTTATCTAATATATTATTTTCAATAGATAATTGCTATGTTAGATGAATATTTCACACATAAATATTTATTAATTATATTGATTTATCATACCATTTACAAGTTCCATTACTGGTAAACCATTAACCGGTTTTACAATATAATATAATTGCTAAAATAACAGAAATATTTTCTCAATAAATATCTGTAATTATAAAAACTTGAATTTAACATTAAATTTCTTTTGAATACATAGTTAATATTATTATCATATGTATATTGCTACCTATAAAACTTGTTGTGGAAGCTAAGTTTAGCAACATGTATGTTTACAAATAACCTGCGATAAATATTACTTTAAGCAGAGAATTAATAGAAAATACAACTTTTTAAACTTCAAATGTATCTCCATTTTTAAGATATTTTCAGAATGTATCTGTTATCATCTGATGTAGATCCATGATGTACATCACTTCATCTATAAGATAATCAGAACTTACTATAGAAATGGCTACAAAAATGTTGAATGAAGATCAATGAATCAAAATGTGCATGTTACCTTCACCGTGCAAAAAGACTCCTATCTACCAGTAACTTTAACAGAAACATAAATCCGGAGACTAATAATGTAAAACGCATACATATTACAATAAAATATAAGATTGATATAAACCAGCAAAAAGAGAGAACAACTTGAAATTAAGTTCTTAAGAAAACTTTACTGGCTATTACGAGTAGACTCTTCAATTTCAAAAGAAACCAAGCTGCTGATATATGTGGTAATTTCAAAACCTGTCTGGACCTACAGAATACAACTGTGCAAAGCAATAATAAGTCTGACATTGCTATTATACAAAGATTCCAGTTGAAATACTTAAGAAGGTTCATTGGTGTATTACCAAAAGTAGAATTCACGAGGAATATACTGGAGGAACCCAATGTAAAGGTAGTAGATACCAAAATTGGGAAGGAAAGTGAAATAATTGCGATGTAATTAGCAATGTAAGGAAATCTTACCAAACAAAAATCATGTCTTAAAACGTTGCGATTCTAATTTATAAAAAATATATTGTTAATTTTGAAACTTTAAGGCGACTCATAACCTTGAGTAGTCGTCCGCAAAATTTGGGTTCCGGGTTCAAACCCTGGTACTTCCAAATATTTGCCATCAAAATGAATTAATTGTCAATGGGAAACTGTTCCGAACAAGTGTCTGCAACAACGTGGTGATTTGCTGAATGTCCGATTTGGATAGATTGCAAATATCGTAGCAAAAAGACTAAAAAAAAATGAAACTGTTGTCATTTTACAATTTAAATTTAAATTAATGTATTAAAAAGATATATAATACATAACATATAATAAAATTCACGCAATTCAGAAATATTTGCTGAGCTCTAAAAGACTGCAATACATTGAGAATACAATAAATTTGGTTTATTATTGTTATAAAATGTCTTAGATAAATGTTGGCATTAGTATATTAGAGTTAAAAATATTATTGACTAACTCGTTTAACTTTAATCAATCACCATAATTGAATTTTTTATTTAAAGATTTTTGTTGAAACATTTTTATTGTAATTTTATATTTGGAATCGGAAGTAAAAATTCTAATATTCTAATTCTATAATAATAACTGCACATAAAGCGGAAAGACTGAAATCAATAGATTAATTATGTAATTAATATTTTTATTAGTTGCATCTAACATTTATATGGATCTTTACAGAATTAGGCGATAATATTGATAAAAAGTACAACAATTTGCTTTTCTTTACAGAAGTTGCAAATACTTTCAACAAAATTGAATCGAAAAGTAAGATTTAGATGTGTATACTTAATTGTAAATTGTATTAATTAATGTAATATTTCTGAAAATGGTATTCAAGTTTTTTGCTATTCTAGATACGACAAATATTAATCTAACACAAAATGAATAATATAATATAATTTATTCGCCAGTTATAAAAACAACATATAATTCTAAACATAAAACTAAACATAATATTAATAAAAAGAAAAGGCTGGTCAGAGGGCTATCGACCATTGGTCATTTCGCCCATGAATATTACGAACAATGTAGAATCTAAAGGAACAAGAAGGAGATAAATAAAAACAATTATACAAAAAAGCAGCTTCTTGGAAAGGTAAGGGACATAATTATAGGGATAATAGATACTGGAATAAGGTTAGTCTGGGATACTTATATTTAGAAGGGGTTGATGGATTTCGAGGGATACAAAATTTGGAGAGAGAGGATAAATTGAAATGAATTTAATGGAAAGGGAGAGGTATCTATCGAGGAGTGGAACAATTTTGGAATACAGGAGACGTAAAATGAAAATATTGAAATTAATATATTATTAGATTTTTCCTTCACTAATATAGCTAATAAAAATGGAAATATGTTAAGAAATATTATTAAACTATGTGATTTTCCTCCAAGTATTTCAACTTTGTGCAGTATTTAAAAAAAATAATCGCCCATTACAACCTGTAGTTTAAATTCCACAACACGTATAAATTATGAAGATGTTTATTTTTACGACAAACCAAGTGAAAATCTCATACCTTATATCAAGATTTTTTGAAGTCATGATTCTATATCTTCCGAATATGATATTATTTGCTATAAATTGTCCGAATATTAAAGACATTGAATTTTATTGCCTTTTTTTTACAAAAAATGAATACCAGTGGTGAAAATATAATTAGATTATGCGAGGTTGTAAAGCAAATTATTTTTATAAAGTATGTTTATAGTTTTTACTTACCTATACGTTTATTTTTAATGTTTCTGAGCTGTACTCATTTTAGAAACAAACAAATATATAATAATAACATTAAGCGTTGCAAGTGTTCCAATCACCTTTCGCTTGTTATAAACAAATTGTTTCTGAAAACGTCCTACTTGCATCTTAGAAAGTTCGTGCAAAGCTAAAAATGTTTTTCTCCAGAGTAAAACACGTGTAGTAAATTGGATTGTATTTAATGTGCTGCTGCTCAACTCGATAATTCTAAAATCTAAAATTGCTTATTGTTTCCTTTGTTTTGATGTAATAATAGAAGCCGCTAAGGTCATCTCCGGAGTTCCGTTAGACGAAGCAATGTCCGTCCATCATCTGGTGCCTAAAACTATTCGGGTACGAGAAGAAATGCAGAGACGAGATGAGGAGGACTTTCTCCGAGTTGCGATCGCAGACCCCGGCCCCGATTAATTCTTTTGCGCGCTCACCAGGAGAAATCCCATCTCGGATCGAAACCGGACGAAGATTCGTAGACGACACCGAGGAGGAAAGTCCGCATAGGAACTCTCCCTTTGCCCGGCGGCCGCAACGGATGCCGAGGAAAAGAATCGATGAGCGGCGAAGAAAGTGTCCAATAGCAGATCCCGGACTCCGTGAATTTTTCGCTAGAAAGTTTTTCCACCTTCCTTTTTGCATTTTCATCTCTCTCTCCCTCTCTAATATCCACGATTCGTGTTTCCTAGTACGTTAAAATTTTCTTTTCCAACGACGCGAAGCAATTAGTAAACTTAAGTTAAAGTCAGGAAGTTGCGACGCGATTAGCGCCAACAATGGTAACAGCAACAAACAAAACACAAGGAAATTGCTCTCGGTTTCCGCAGAGATAAACTAAAAATTGAGCTTTCTCTGCAAACGTTTTTAAGGAAAATACCGAATTTTTATATAACTTTTCATGAATCAAAAGAAAATTTCAGCTATGTTCTCATTAGCACTTTCGCTTAGTGTGTAGTAGTTACAAACGGAATAAATCCGTGAGAGCGGATTGCGTTCGAACTATTGTCTTCGCGTTTTCCAAAAAGAGCGAAAGGAAAATTCACAATGCAAGGGAGATGAGAGCGTGAGACCGTGTTCGTCGTTTCATCGAGAATTGAAAGTCCGCCGATTCCGATTATTAAACGACAAATAAAATGAGCAGAAAATCAAACCGAAAAACAATATCAAAGTGCGAATTGACGCGTCCTAGATTCATGATGATATCGATCACTTTCTTCCATTCCATCTCTTTTAAGTATATGCATTGCTAATGGCCATCGGGAAAATTCGCTCCAGTTTCTATTCGGCCGCAAGCGCAATCAGATAGAAATCGAAAGAATGTATTCATCTGTTGATTTTTATTTCTTCTACAATTATTTTTACGTCCCTCCCAATGATAAACAACATATTTATACACACTTAATTACCGGAAGTTTCTTCATCGGCGTTTGTTCATTTTTTTATTATTATTATTGCTAATGAACGGGTGATAAGCGAGGCCGATCCGATTAACATCAGCGTTAATTATTTATTAAACAAAACAAAATAATGAAGCGTTCCGCAATTGTTGTGATTCTATCACGACGAGAACGTTGTACACGTTTCCAAGGAAGTATCTTTTTTTATAATATTATTTAAAAATATCTTGATATAATAACATATTTTTATTACACTTTAATGATATTGTTTAAATGTTACTATATCATTTAGAAAATACATTCAGTGTAGATTTCTTTAATGAAATATTTTTTTTTTACATTTTCATGATATTGTTTAAACATGTTAGGAAATACATTCAATTTATTTTTTTTAAATTGAATTTTAAACTTTTATTCGTAATTTGAATGTTTGCTAAAAACATGTTACCTACCTTGGTTTAAATTAATCCAAAGTTTGAAAAACCATCAGCAACAAATGGAGCCACTGTTTTCACTTCGTTTTTCGCGTTTCGAAATGTTCAAAATACGTCGCCGTGTGTTTAGTTTGCGGATGAACCGCGAGAACTGAAGAAAGTCCGAGTCCGATGCTCGTCGCAGACTTTTCTCCTCCTCCTCCTCCTCGTTTACTTCTTCAACTTCGCCTTCTTCTGCTTGCAGTTCTCACTACTCTTCGTCTTTTGCTTCCTTCTTTCGGTTGACCATGCCATTGACATTGGGAAACGCTCCGATATGTGGGTCAAACTTGCGCACAAGTGAATACATTAACTAAAACAAGAATTATAGTCCCATCAATCAACACCATTACATCAATTCTGTGCACAAATCAAATAATTTAGAAATTTTTATTTAACATGAATACATAAATCGTAAAATATGCTAAACTAATGATATTTATGTTTTCGACTCTTGTCATTTTAAATTCGAAATGCTTTGAATCAAATTCAAGCTGCATTTAATTCAATTTAAATAGTATACTTAAAGAGAATAACGTATAATTAAAGAATGCTAATTTAATTGAGTTTTTTTTTAGTATGTTGGCTTCGCGATAAAAAAAATATTTAACTATAACTATTTCAGTAAATAATATTATCTTAATACCCAATTAAAGCGAAACTGCAAATCGAACGATTTAAAACAATTCATTGGTTCACCTGCGCTGCTGTTATCCAGTTAGTTAACTGCAAATGCATTTATATGTAAACCAAGACTGTATTTTCCAAATAGGCTCAACACCTTTTAGATGGCATGAATTAATGTATCTAATCTTGATAGAAATGTATTATTTTGAATAATGTAAATATTCATTTAATTTGATCGATTTAATATGAATTATTTGAATCATGAAAATTTCAAGATAACTTCAGTATGTGAGCCTAGCTCACAGATTTATTGCATATTGTATAACCACCCAACTAGGGGGTGGGGATATGCAATAAATCTGCACAAATTGTTACGAATAAAAATACAATTTTGATTTTGATAGCTAAAAACAATATAAATAAATCTTATCACAGTCCTAATATAATATCGCTTTGAAAACAATACTTTTTTCCCAAATACAGCAGTGTGTCCAAATGGACAATAAGTTGTAGATTTATTAGAATTTAGGAAAGAATGGTCTAGCAACAATCCTTCACTATAACATATATACTATTTACAGACAATATATACACACTACACTTCATTCAGAACCTGCTTAGTAGGTACTGATGATCAGCTTTGTTCGTCAGCCCTTCTGCTAGGCAGTTTGGATGAACATCCAGTCCATGGTGATAATTAGTGCTGACCTCTCTAATTTAATTTTATTAATACTAATTTTATGATACTAAATAAGTAAATTTATTCGTTCATTGTATACCAAGGTGAGTTTGATATTTGTAGTAATGTTTTCCACTGGTATCTCTGGATTATATCGATGGATGAGTTACAAGCGGATCCCCAAGCTGGATACCATACGTCCTCATTGGTTTCAGGATGGACTTGCATTTAAGAATTTTGTTGTCAGTAGATAGTATAGAATTTCTGCCCAGAAGGCAGTACATATTTCTGGATTGCAATGTAAGGTGCTTCCTAGTAGCCTTTATGTGGTTCTTCTAAGCGACGATCCAGGTGGAGTCCCAAGTACTTGGTTCCTCCAGCTTGTTGGTCTGTGCATTCAGATAACATGTACAGATTTGATTTTATTTGTTTTATTCTGCTCCTTTTTAACCATGACTGAAT
This sequence comes from Nicrophorus orbicollis, assembly GCA_018845635.1. Lineage (NCBI taxonomy): Eukaryota > Metazoa > Arthropoda > Insecta > Coleoptera > Silphidae > Nicrophorus > Nicrophorus orbicollis. Next base: position 2,936 of record JAFMTC010000677.1, on the reverse strand, counting down.
ATTGTCCAGGACTTTCTGCAGAATGCTTGAGGCATGTATTGGGTAAGCATCGGATGCAAGAAGTGCAGTGTTATTCGCGAAAATAGATATAGTGACCTGTTCGGTTGTTGGTAAGTCCGCAGGTACAACAAAGTCCGATACACTTCCTTGTGGTACGCCAGATTGTATAGGTTAGGAAATTCCTTCCTATCAGGTAGGATTTTAAAATGTTATAAAATACATTTAGAAAACTTCTTTTTATTTGAAGAGTAGACCCTCATACCACACTCAATCGAATGCCTTAGCTATGACAAGAATAGCAGTATAACAGAACCTTTTTTTCGTCCTGCTAACTATATCCACCACTCTGTGCACCTGCTCCATCTTGCAAGGTCGCTTTCTAAATCCAAACTGATAGTAAGATATAATTTTATTTTATATCATCTAAAGGCTCAGTTTACGTATTACCAATTTCTCGAATATATTCGACATGATCGGTAGAAGACTGATAGGTCTGTTGAAAAAAGTAATTTTCTGGCTTTCCGAGCTTTGATATTATCTGAGCCACCTTCCACTGGTCCGGAAACCTCATAAAGCGCAACATGGCTAACCCTCATTTTGATCAGATCATAAGTGATCAGATCATAACCAGGAGCCTTCATTGGTTTAAAACCACTCTGAAATGTATGTTCAACTTCTCTCGTCTCGTTTGAATGGAAGAATAGGGGTTAACATTTGACTTGGTGAAGATTGCAGAATTGCAAGAATAATGCATATATTTTTTTTAAATTTATATATTTATTAATTAAACTAAGCTATATTAAATTAGATGTTACATTTTTATTATCGAAATATACACATTCTACGATATATTTAGCTCAGTTGACAATCGTAAATTGGATAGCGTTTAAGAGTTACTGAATTTTATAACAAGTTTTTCGTATCCCTGAAATTTTGTGTGCGCTTTCACACATCTCGACTTAAAAACGCTATTTAAAGAGCACTAATGGCTGGTCTCAATTTTGTTGTGTGCGGAGCAAACAGAGAGAAACTGTTGGGATAAATAAATGTAGTTTTGATGACCACGAGTACAAGAGAGAGTAAATGAGAGAGATGCGCTTATACCTGTGAACGTGCATATTGTATCGTTTACTTTTTTGAAAAAATTGTGCATGCGCTTTATTAACTATTGAGGTTAGTCCTTAGTAACGTCTTGTCAAATAGCACTATGTTGTTTTAGAATATAGGTTCTGTTTTCGCTACAATGCGGGTTTTTTTTGCACAGCATGTGAAAACTGATTTCATGTCAGTTTTCTCTATGAAGACATATTCAACAAAATCAACCAGGTAATATATACATTTATTTTCTTTGTATAATATATATTTTCATGAGTATTACAGATCGCTGAAATAAAATTACGACAAACCATATTAATTACCATTGCGTTTTGAACAAAAATTTAAATGATCAAAGACTGTTCAACAAGCACAAGAAAACTCATTCCAATTCTATGAAATGTACCTTTCATAATGTAAAAGCAGTTTTAATTGAACACTTCAAATCAGCACACAACATCGAAATTAAAGAAGACAACTTTCAATTTCAGACATTTGATGATTTTCAAAACTGGAAAAAAACAAATTTGAACATGAACAAAAAGTTTTCTATGCGAACCAAACTGGTACAGTTAAAAGTAAAAGTCATTCCATGGTAAGATATGACTATCAGAGATTAGGTGTATATAAAGGTATAGAGCAACACAAACGACATACAAAAATCCAAGTCACCAAAAAAATAAATCCATTTTACCCCCTATATAATGTGTATATGTAGAATACCAAATGTTGGCCATCAAAATAAATTGTGCCACCTTTAACTTTGAAGCAAAGGCCCCAATTGTATATATTTTGGATGAGGTTAAATATTCAAGATTCAGAATTACAGAGAATACAACTCCTCAACAAACAAGATTTAAAAAATATTGAAATTCCTTTTAATTTAAACCAAGCGGGAAATCATAATTCTAATCATGCACAAAGTGTGAAATTATGGTTGTACAAGTAAAGGATGAACAATATTCGAGTAACAATGTTTCAACAAGGATTGATTATTTTGTGATTTATTTTAGTTATTAAAGTCTTTAGTGATATATATTGCCAGCAATTAAAAATTATGTCAGCAACAAGGAAGGTACAACAATACAAACAAAAGCTCCTTGAAGCGAAGATTTTATTTGATGAAACTTTTGCATTTGATTCTGATGAAATGTGTGTTAGAATCTTAACAGGTTAACAGGTTTGCCGGGGAAACAAAAATGAAATTCCATAAAATAATTATTATAGTTTATATTTTTTTCGTAGCATATTTTTATTTTTAAATTTGTTATTTTTCATATATTTTTATTATACAACCTAACAATACCTCATTGTAAATAAGGATTCATTTTGCGCTACCTTTTGTCGGCGTAAACCGAAAATATTTTCTTTTGTTTATTTTTTGCAGATTTGCAAATGTTTAATTACAAATATGTATTTTATTTTAATTCTATGTAAATATATATATCTCAAAATTATATTTTTTAAAATATACCTTGTATGTTCATAGAATTTTAGTTTCTGGTTGTTTGCTTCTTTGAAAACGTAAATTTTATTTTATAACCGATTATGGTTTTTGATTTTGTTCGGTAACTGAATACACTGGATATCTTTTTCTTAGATTTTAACAGGAATCATTTGTATTGCATTTTGTTATGCAGACAAACAATTAGTAAATTCTATATGCGTCAATACATATAGTGCAATTTTTGATTCAATCAAAAGCATACGAAGTTGCCTATATAGTAAATAAATGTAAACTTTGGACCCGGCATACTTATTTAGTCCATTGCAATTCATTCCTTTCCATTCTGTCTGCTAAGATGTCTTTAAAGCTGTACTTCGATTTACTTTCTCAGCCC
>JAFMTC010000674.1:40213-52711 GCA_018845635.1 Nicrophorus orbicollis | reverse complement strand
CATAATAGATAGAATGGATCCGAAAGATGTTTATGAAACTAGGATTGTTAAAGAATGTAATGTATATTCATTTATTGCTGTGTATAAAGCCGTTTGGCTGCAATTCTCTATCAAAGTTGAAGAAATGAAAAATTAACGTGCGAAAAACCAGTGTCTTCCCTCGGAACAAAACATCAAGTCCAAGTCTTTGATTTTTTCTTCAAGTTTTGTAGATATTTTGGTTTTGATATCCAGAAAATTGTTGCTAAATGTAATACATTGCACATGCTTGTGACCAGTGCAATAAAATGAAACTTATCACTCATTACTAGGTTAATTACCTGCATCAACTCAATGTGTAGCATCATAAATAAATTTCAGTAAAATAAATACAGAGAAAATATGTATTTCACGAATGATGTATATTGGCATATCGAGGTTGTAAATACATTCTACGTAATTAAATATATAAATCAGATCAGCATGTCCGATTGTTATGCAATAATCTGTTTCAATTGCCCCACTTCTCTGTTATTGTTTCGCCGCATGCAAAGCTAACAAAGTTAACGGTAAGAACAAAACTAAGCTTCCTCACTAAACCCAAGGAATGTCCGCTATCTCGTAAACTATCGTTTGAAAAGTGCCAGCCAGTACCAGAAGTTCAAGCAACAAATTGCAATTAACTTCGCGCAATAAAAACGCGCGCTAATTAACAAGTTTTTGATAATGTTGTGGTACTTCGTTTTGCATATAAATGCATTATCGAAGTGGGAAATGTGCGCACGGTAATTTAAGCAACAGATAATCTCTTGCTGAAATAAGAAAACGCATCTCGTGATTTCTGTTGTAAAAATCAATAACTAATTGTTGCTATTAGCATACGTCAACTATATACAATAGAATTTATCGCTGCATCCGTATAATGGTTTAACTCGGCACTTATTTTCCAGCTTATGAATGACCAACTTTACACTTTTTCGCTGCATCTATTTGAAGAAAGTAACTGTATGATGGTAGTGTAGAAATTTTGTAAGAAAGTGTTGAATTTACATTTTTATGTTTGTTCATTATCTCAAGTAATAAAAAATGTAATTTATTAATAATAATTTGCATAACTTTAGAAAATAACAATAATAATAACATGTATTGCATCAACAACTACATGAAACATCTAGACATAATGTCCATTAATAGAAATAAATACGTTTTTTCAAAGAGTTTTCTTCAGGTAATATCTACTAAAAGAACATTGATATTTTAAATATATTTTTTCAAGTTTTCGTATAGTATATTTACTATTATCTGCTTGAATGTAGATCTTTCAAATACGTTTTTTCAAGGAGTTTTCTTCAAGTAATTTAGCTACTAATGTCTACTAATATAATATTGATCTTTTGAATAAGTTTTTTTTTCAAACAATTATCTTACATCAACATTGATCTTTTGAATACATTTTTTCAAGTAGTTTTCCTAACGTATTTTTTCTATTGTCTGCTAATTGATCGTTGATCTTTTGAATACGGTTTATAAAGGAGTTTTCCTCAAGTAATTTAACTAATATCTACCAACATTGATCTTTTGAATACATTTTTTCAAGGTGTTCTACTAATGTCTAGTAATGGAACGTTGATCTTTTGAATATGTTTTTTTAAATTAGAATTTCATTTCGTCTTTCAGAAGAAACTAAGAAAGTAAAAGAAAAATCTAGAAAATTGAACTTACAAATCAAAATTCACAGATCAAAAGTTACGGAATATATTCAAAATATGCAATTTTAAATGATTGATGTGTATATTGTTATGAAATATAACAAATTACAAATTTTTATTCATTTTTTATATTTTCACTACCTCAGTAAAACTTCATTATGAAATTCCTATTATATAATCATAAAATATTGAGTATGCTGTGCATTTTTTGTTATGTCAGTTTGACGCGTTGTTTTATTTGAAAAGTGAAGTGATTTTCAGTGTTTTGTGGAATTGTTCAATAGCAATGAAAATACTTGTGAAATAGATGTAAGTTACTCTATAAATTCAATACTCAATAGTTATTTTGCATACTAGTTTAGGATTTATCTATTTTCTATCAGTTTAATGTATTTTATACATCAAATGAATTTCCTATTATATAATTATAAAATAATGAGTATGCTGTGCATTTTCTGTTATGTCAGTTTGACGCGTTGTTTTATTTGAAAAGTGAAGTGATTTTCAGTGTTCGGTGGAATTCTTCAATAACAATGAAAATACTCTTGAAATAAATGTAAGTCACTCTATAGATTCAATACTCAAGATTTCTATTGGTTTGATGAGGTGTTTTTTACATCAAAGGAACTACTGGTGCATGATGGAATTATTCAATAGTGACAGGAAATTTCTTCAAAGAAATGTAAGTTCTTGAAAATAACGACTCAAGCCGCATGATTTGACTCGTCCTCTACCACCCGAGGAGACACAGGGTCAATTCCTGGTCACACCAACCCTGTTCAAAATGATCCTAAAAGCCACCAAGGACTAGTTGTCATTGGACAACGGTTCTAAAATAAGCAACCAGACATACACAAAAAAAACAAATAAATTCCTAATCACGCCAACCCCAATCAAAATGATCTCCTAAAAGCTCTCAGGGAATGATTGTCATTGGACAATGGTTCTAAAATTAGCAACCAAACATACACACAAAAGACAAATAGATTCCTAATCACGCCAAAGCCAATCAAAATGATCTCCTAAAAGCCATCTAGGAATGGTTGTCATTGGACAACGGTTCTAAAATAAGCAACCAGACATACACAAAAAAATTGTAATCTGATTGCTTAATCTTATGTCTAGCTAAATTTACATTTAAGTTATCAGATGGTACTATTCTCAACATATTCTTCAAAGTAATATCAACAATAGTTGAATCATATGTGAATTAGAATATTTGTGTTTATTTACTTGTTTTTTTTTATAAATCAAGCAAATTTGAAAAAGTTAATGTAATTTTCTTTTCAAATTTGTTGTTTTCTTTTATCAACTTTGGTAATCTCTTATATATTTTCTCCAATAAGTTATTGAATATTTCTTATTAAATTTATTTGCATTCAATAATATCGATCATTTACATAATTTAGTCAGTTGTAATAGATTCACAGTAATCCTTAATGTATATAGTAATTATGTATTCTTGTAAATAAGATCTTCTTTGATTACAATAATTGCTACATTCTATTTGCTTTAAAAAACGTTTTATTTCTATACTTGATCAATAATGAATACGACATTTTTACTTTCACACAACTGGAGAGAAAGTTGTCAACTTTTGAGCATTTCATCTCCATGTTCGGACGATCTCGCATCTTGCGTGTCTTACTTTACTTCCAGCAATTTTCTAATTTACTATCCTTGCAGGTAACATGACTGCACATACACAAAAAAAGGATACAATACACATCGCAATGATTAACTATGTTGTTGTTGTTGTTGATGATGATTTTTTGCACTGTCTATTGATTATTGCCTTACCATATTCTAATTAATCCGAAGAATAGTGTAATCTTCATTTTACGTTTGCAAATGAAAAATAATTTCCATTCGCTCGTGTTATTGTTGTCGGCCTCGCAATAATCAGAAGCAGCGATGGGATCAAATTATGGTTTTATTAGCGTGGGCATCGCACAATGAAAATGAATTTATTTGCAATTAAGTTAATGAGTGAATTCGCGCTCGATTCGTTGCAACGGTGCGCATCTCTCGCCTTTATTTCTTTTTATTTCTCCGCATATAATTCATAGACTTTTCGAGCGATTTTCCACTTAATTAGAAACAATTTTGTACTTTCTCGCTGCTCCTTTTCACTTCGCATCTGCTTGCATTTTTGCCATTCTATTTGATTCCAATGTATATCGCATTCTTCTGGTATTAAATTAACTGGAAGAAAAGTAAAAGAATCGAACGAAGATCATTTATTTTGTTGTTCTAATACCGAAACCATTATCCTCTCCTACATAAATCACATCCATTAGCTTATTTCAGGTTTGAGAACCGAAATTTAAACCGAATTTGAATTAGTATAACCTGAATTACATGTTTATTATTAATTATTCCTAAGATTTGTGAATACTTCAAGAATTTAATCTTCGGTAGACAAAGTTTGAATAAGGAAACTAATAATAAGTCTTTCTTTCCAGAAGGAAGCTATTGTACTATACCAGTACAATAGTTAACTGTTTTATGTTATAATTTCTAATTCTATTTAACTATTTGTAGAGATTAGTAAATATTTACTTTTGTAGAACTTTATTAGTCAAATATTACTTATTTCAAAAGATTCGAATACCGAAACTATTATACTCATACCTGTTTCTTTTTATATACAAAAACCGAGATTCTACTGTATATGAATCCGTAAAACAGGGATTGTTTTAAAACCATTAAATATTCGTAATTATGGCATAAAACCAGATGACCGACATATTTCATCCTTAATTTACCACACTTTATATGTATATTTTTTATTGGTCGACAGTAAACCTTTTAATGAACAAATAAAGTGGAAATTTTCCAAAAAGTGCCACGTAAAAATGGCAGGTAATGGCCACTAAATGGAATACGACATATTCGCAAGCGTTCCAGTTAACGGTATTAATCCGTGGCCAGATTAATCACCTGTAATCGCAATACTTTCATAATTGATGGCTCTGAAAATCACGGATCTGTTGAGGGTCCTGCGACCTCTGCTTCCCATCATGTATCACACGGTTTACAATGAAAATCTGTAAAAGATTCGTGTTGAATGTTGAACTATCCTCCATCAATTCTTCTGTAGCCTTTCAGAATTCGGGTCGGAAAAAGAAATGGTTAAATTGCGTGTAAGAAGAAATGTTGGCTACAATAAACGTAATTTATGTATAGAATAAAAATAGAGCCCAAATGGTTATTAAATTGTAACCTTGAAAACCACATTTCATAAATCATAAATATCATTAAACTGTTTGGAATTTCTTTTTATAAAATTATAACGTTTTCAAGGTACAGAGATTGTGGAAATTATTTAAATATATTCCGGATTGTTCGCACAGTAGATTAGTTTTCTCAATAAATTATATTGCGCTTTCCATTTCCAGAGGAATGTTTCCTTCTTCTGCAACGTCCGGATCATTGTATGCAAATCGCTAATGATTGTTTAGCCTATCTACGCTTGTTTTCTTTCTTTCCTCGCCAGATTAGCATATTGGTATCAATATATAATGTGGAAATTGCTATAATTATACGTATTTACCAATTCAACCATGAATGATTTTGACGGCCAAGGACTTGAACTTCAGTCTATAATTTCTATGTGGAATTAAAGAAAAATTGAGTTATTACTATATTAATGAGTGATGATTATATATTGATTTACTGGTCTTTTATAAGTATTAGTTAACCAAAATAAAGTCATTTCAAGCATTTCTTAATGATTAATGTTATAAACTTTCATGCTGTAGTTTTTCAGATTTGCAATTTATTCTTGAATAAAAATAGAACTTTTCTAAATTGGATAAACATGAATGTACTTCTTTATATAGAAAGTAACTTTAAGCGATTTGTGGTATTATAAGTTAAGTTAAACATATTACAAGTACTTGCAACAACAAATCAATAAATGTAAGTATTCGGTAATACATATGTAAATTATTCGTAAAAAGTCTTGAATGAATCATCCCAACACTAATTACATAGTCATTCATAATTAGAAGCTCATGTCTTTACTTGTATTATACAATCTTATATTTATAAATCAATGTTCTTTTTAACATATTCTTGACAAGTTCGTGTAATTACTACTTCGAAGATTTGAAACATTTTAATTGGAAGCTTGTTTCATTTATTTAAATGCACTACCAATTAAAGTAATACACTGGAAGATCTCAATTTGTTAGGACAGTGATTTAAGACAAGTTACTTAAACATTGTACAATGTTACATGTTACATTATTTGTTTTACATACCTTTAATTGAAAGCATTTTATGTTCGCATAATCTGATATGCATTTAAAGTGATTTCTTCGTAACAAGATTTATTCATTGCATAATGTAATTCCAATTGAAATGAAAAAGTTATTCTTTCAAATATTATTAATTGTAATTTGTTTCATTTTAAATTAATTAGTAATAAACAAAATGTATACTATTCTTGATATAAAATGACTATATTGACTGCAGTCAATTTGAATTAATAATATTTGTGTTGGTTGCAACACTTATGCAATACTTACGTATTTTAGAAAGCAGTTGCATACGCAGGTGTTCACTCCTTATATGGAGACTGATTACGTGTTTTACAATCGCAGCTGCAAATATGCAGGTGTTCACTCCTTATATGGATTATTTAATTGCTTTACAAACACAGCTGCGAATGCAGGTGTTCAATCCTTATATGGAGATTGTTTACGTGTTTCACAATCGCACTTTCAAAGTGCAGGTGTTCACTCCTTATATGGATTATTTAATTGCTTTATAATCGCAGTTGCAGACGCAGGTGTTCAATTCTTATATAGAAAGTGTTTGTAGGTGTTCACACTTTGTGCAAGCATTTACCTCTTATAGATATTGTTCATACATTTTACATAATCAGTTGCAAGTGCTGTTGTTCACTATTTATAGAGAATATTTATACATTGCAGATAACCAGTGTGGACTTATGGAATCCAGTTTTGGAAACTGCCAGCAAATCAACCATTGATATTATTCAACGATTCCAATCTAAGTGCATTCGTCCCTGGTAAGTGCAAAACGATATCATTCACAATGACCTCTAAATGAACAATGTGAAATCTTACTGTGAAGTAAATGATAACAAAGCAGATTGGAAAGTTATCCAAGTATAAACCTACTTGACAATAGCACAGCATAACACCCTTAATCTCCAATTAAAGACCTATGGTTTATAGCAATTTTTCTTTCCTAATATTAAAATTGTTTATTTTTATAGTTACACTTATTACTATTATTAATTAAAGTGAATGTTGTTTTCCAATTATTTATCTAGATAACATTAATTATTTGACTTGGTTCAACTTTATATACAAATTCAAACATAAACGTAAGCAATTTGATTCGGAAATAGAAATCCTATGAATGGAATAACGAATAGATTGTGTGTATAAATTGTAAATGTGAAGTAAGTACGCATAACTGTTTTACGATTTGTTATTGCATGCAATAATTCAGTACCCAAAGGTATAAACGGTAATTAAGATTGTACATTTCGTGGAGGTTTAGAGACGATAGTATTAATTAATCATGGCGATCCGGCGAATATAAATTCCTCGAGCGCAATTCAAGTGACGTTTATCACTTGTACAATTCCGCCGGGATGATGTGCAGTTACATCAGACATGGGCTGACACTTAACTCGAAAAGTATTGAACAAATATTAACAAAAAATAATGTAATATTTATGCGCGGTGTCGAAGGTTAATTGGCACTTGCTTCTACAGAGCTTCGACCATTGTTCGGTATGCTTTTATTGATTACCTTAGAAGCTTATTTGACCGTGATTTATGGGAAGACGTTTAGGTTGGACCATCTAAGTTATTAAATGAGAAACAAACTGATGGGTTGCATGGGAATCTTCAAAATCTGATTTCCACTTTTCGGACGGTTAGCATCTGTTGTTTGTGGTTTTTTGGTATATGTATTTACATTTTGGAGATGAACTGGGTCAATGCGATGTATCATAAATCATTCTGTAATTACATTCGTTTGAGGTAGGAAGACACCGTAGAAATTAACACCTTTAATTATTTACTCGATGCACGGCGACTTTCCAATTTTGAGCTAAATATTAATTATTTTGATGGGCACTAAATTGTAAGTCAGTCCTATGAATCAAAGCCTATCATAATTAAAAGAAAACACCATGCATCATCACATTAAATGCGTTTTATTAATGTATGAAAATATTATTTTGTTTCTTCAATTTTAATTGATTTGTATACAAAAAGTCGATTTTCTAATTTCAAGTTTTCTGAAAATAATATCGTCATTCAAAGTCTTTTTAATTAATTATTTTGTCTCTATTGGTTAATAATCTTACAGAAGTTAGAAATTCTGTTTATTTCCATTCAACAAATTTTCCATAATAATTATTATCTCTATTTTCCATAAAATATCATATGACTTTAGACTTTCCGCCTATTTTGTCCTCAAATTTCTATTAGAACTACAAAGATTTTCTATCCTGAAATTATATATTATCAATTATTCTCAAAAGTATTGTGGTGTAGATTGAGCTCATTTCAGAGATAATGCGATACAATTATAGGATTTGCATACAATTCTAATAACGTAATATTGTCATCTTACCATGGTCATGCCATTTATCGTTTCGCTCGTTATAAAGAGATGATATGGAATGTTGACCCAAGACAATACCATGTGGAACGCCCGATATAATTGGACACTGCTCAGTAGAATTTACGTGGGAGATTCTTCCTCAGTTAGTAAACTATTCAGCATATCATAATAGGTTATGAAAAGCTCGTGAAATACCGCAATATTTCGTACAGTGCGGCTTCAGTCAGTCCGGATTTATTGATTATAACACAGAGTAAGTTATAGAAGTCAAATTAATTAATAATAACATTTATTGCAACAACTACAAAATATAATCGATCAATTATTTTTTTATAATAATTCTTCGAAAAACATGTTTTTTTCATCGTCAATTTGATCCTCTACTGTTTTGTTCCTGTTCTTATTGAACCTTTTACTGTATTTACTTGTTCTGAGTTTACAGGAAAGTAAATTATGGAATAAATGATCGTTTTATTTCATTTATATTGTCAAACATCTTCTTATATGGTTTTTATTAATATGTTTGTAAATTCCTCGATTAGTCCCGTTTCAATTAGTCCGGGATATTGCTTGAACCCGCACTTTGAGAAGTATATAAGAATATTAATAGAATTTACAAGTATTACAATAAATAAAATTTAAACTTAATCTTAGAACATTCCTCGATTAGTCCTGTTTCAAATAGTCCAAGTTAGAGCTGGGACCCGTACTTTGCGAGGTATTGGTTTGCTGTGTATAAGAATATCAGTAAAATTAAACTTTTTTTTTCCTTTTATGACATGATTAATTAATGAAACAATCAATCAATCAAAAAGGTGTTAGAAAATTAATGAATGTCAAAACGAATTTATTCTATTCTGCTTGATTTTCAAGAGTAGAAAGCTTGAAATGAATTACGATTATATAAGATTTTTTTATAATCGGATTTGAAATTTCAGAAATAATTATATTATAATTTCATGAAACATTATTATGAGAATATGTAATATTATGTAACTGATAAATGGTCCAATTAAATTTAATGAAACGTTGAGTAAAATTAATCAAATAATTGATTTTACAAACGGTATTTGCATGAGGAAATACAATTTGTATAATTTGAGCTGTTAATAAATCTCCCATGACATGCATCAATTTTTCGTTGATTAATGGACAAATATTGTTTCCATTTCCCCAATTTTTTATTCCTTCGTCATATATATTGGTAATTTTTGAAAATCAAATTAATGGTTCCTAAAGTATCTGTTAAATATTTCGTTGTAATTGTACGATTTTTGATGGACGAGAGCCGAGATTGATTACCGTTTAATTTGTTCCCCCTGAAAAATTTCCAAATTAAGCGTTGCGCAACACGAACGTTGACCTTCAACTTTTGCCTCTCTTTCGTGTCGTACCACCATTTGTTCCCATACTATGTACAGGTTTTAAATCCTGCACTTCTTATTATTTCTCCCACGAAAAGTTTGTTAGGTAAATTAGTTTGTTAGTTGGATTGCATGAACATTGTTAGGTACAGATTAGGTTGTAGTACAACTCGTGCATCTCCGATGATTGAGCTAGTCTCGAATGGAATTAAACTAATTGAACGGCTGCCGTTGTGCATTACGTAAAATATGATTGGGGCTTGTTAACATTTGCGGGAAATGCGGTTGTTGTCGTGCATGGATTTACGTATTTCTTTATATGTATATATAAATCTATAATAAAAGTTGTTTGATGCAGACATTTCTTGCGTCCCGTACCAATAAATCCGTCGCTGATCACGTATTTATTTAACAAACAAAAAAACAACAAGGGATGCGTACAGAATGTAGTTTCCATCCTAACGGGATTCACCATCCTTACCTGCATGATATAACTATGATAAATCTGCCGCTGTTCTACGTGCTATTCACATTTCACTATTGATGATGCAAATTGTTTTCGACAAGCCTTTCCACAATTTATGACTTCTCTATCGTATTTTTCCTTATTTCTAAAAAAACGCTGACATTAAGAAAACATTTAATTACATACCACATTATCCAAATAATTTCTTGATGCTTTTCTTATTTTAGACCGTTGAATAATTGCAACATTTTTATTGTTTTAAAATGTAAAATATATTTATGAATAGATGTGTTTAGGTCCTTATCCTTAACAAGTATCAAAATTGGTTTGACACATTTCGTTCCTTGAAATTTTTCATTTAAAATTCTGGTAAATTGTTACCAGAAGTTATCATCAAGTTATCATCAAATTATCATCAAGTTATCATCAAGTTATCATCAAGTTATCATCAAGTTATCATCAAGTTATCATCAAGTTATCATCAAGTTATCATCAAGTTATCATCAAGTTACCAGAAAGATGGCGAAAGGATAAAATTTAAAGTAAATTATTTTGATTATCCAATGAATATTCTTTTACATACATAACCGAAATTAATGTCTTGTTAACCCAATAATTAAGATAAGAATGTTGATATAAATACACATTTTCTTGGGTAAAACAAAATAAGCAAATATAATCACTTGGATCCATTGCAAAAGGTTATTGACTCAAACCAGAATTTCATTAAAACAGGCAATTTATTGAATGAATCTTGATAACGTAACTTGTTTTTTTTTCTCTCTATAAGATTTCTTCAATTAAAAATATTAATAATTTCCTTTCATTTTATTTTTATCATCTTCGTTGATTTTTTCACCTTTGGGCTCCTGATATTCCTTCCTCATCGGACCAGAAGATCTCAAAAATATCGCCGCTGCTTTCAAACGGAATACACATCCTGCTATCGCTATGAGATTAGTCCTTTCACTAAATTACGGTCCAATCTGTACGTACTTTATCTGTTTGAATACAGCCTTTAACAGGATTTGACAACGTCGGGAACATTAAGCAATTTAATCGGCCGTCTTATTTGCATAGGAAACCCGCCAATGCGCTTCGGATGACGCAATGATAAATGATAACCACAGTATGGAAACGTAATTTAAGTGCAAACGTTTTTTATTTTCTAAAATTATGTAATACCGTTGCAATTATTGTGTTTGCTATATGTCCAAATTGGACACGAACCCCAATGTTCTTATTATATGATTGTTTAATTCACTTTAGTACGGTTTGCAAAGAAACTAAGTTGAATTGAGATTAATAAAAATATTGTCCAAAAAAATAGCGGACATGTGTCTTTTTGAACGATTTACTTTACATCTATTTAGTTTCTCGATTTGTCCGATTTTTTGCGTTATTTAATGTTAATCAGTGCATTTAAATGATAATTATCCGCACTATGTGATGTTTTAATACATTAGTATGTTATAACATATTACTTCAAACCTTAAGTTTATCAAATATGTAGAAAATTTATAAATCATTGTTTTTCTGTTCTTTTTATACAGTTAAGTCAGTTAAGTTACAGTTAAGTTTTGGTGCAATTTAGAAGATTAGGTTTCAAACAATATATGACTATTAGGCTCTATTGTTATACATATGTTGTAAGTCTTATGTATTATGTAATTTTATGAAAATGCCGGTTAAATTATTATAATGATTTATAGAATATTTGCATTTTTGTATAGTTCTATATATTAAATAAGATCAAATATAAATATAGATTATTACATACTTGTTACATGCACCTACTATCATAGAAGTTACTAGTTATTTCATAGAATATCTAGTAGTAGAAGATTTTATACATTGAAGATCAAGAAGATCATACATTATACTTTAATTTTAAAACTATAATGAATGATTTTCTCAAATTAATTTAATTTTGTTAATTATAACTAGTATTGATTAATAGTGATTAAATCAATTAATAACAATTAATAATGAGTTACTTAAATATAAATTAGCGTTGTTAATAGAAAGAGAGAGATGGAAGTAAAGTTCAATGAACTTTATATACGTTCTTGAGAGATTTTTATTTTTGCAAATTAATTTAATCGATATTGAAGAAGAGTACAGAGTGTGTTTAAAACCGATAAAATAAGAACAGTATGCGTTTAATACTGAGTGAATCCGATACTTTGGGGCCGGCCTCGTTAGCAGCTGTTATTTAAGCAGATAAAGCGCGGTTTTATATTGGTTGCGCACAAATTATACGTTTTTGGCTCAAGTAAAGAGAAGTGAAATGATTACAAAGCCGAAAGGTGATCGCTTTAAGGACGACCACCCAATAATTCTGATTTGCGATGCCTCCGAC
>JAFMTC010000674.1:6311-20137 GCA_018845635.1 Nicrophorus orbicollis | reverse complement strand
CCCATAATGAATTTACACTCTCTCTCTTCTCTATATTTCCCTCCGCATTTAACCATTCTCTCTCCCGCCTCCGCTTGTATTCTTCTCACCTTTATCGCCTTTCTCACATTATCCGTGCATCGCATTAATAAAAGCAATTGTGGCGTAATCCTTGCACCTTTCCTTGCGACGGACGAAATAAGTCCGATTTACCGTAAGGTCGTCGCGTTTGCTGAAAATCTTGCACAATCTCTCGTGGGCACCACCGATAAATCGTACTGCAGTGGAACGGGCGAATTTCGTGCTTTATGCAATTGCATTTTATTGGGCTTGTAAAACAGCCGATCCGCAGGACGATTACGTAAAACGACCGTCTCTTCCTACTACAATAAATACACATAAGAGTCTCATTGTGAGCAGGAACTCAGAAATCTCAGTGTCAAGTGCACCGTGCATTCTTATAATCGATAAAAAGATGTCGCAGTGTTATAACAGCGGGGATCGCACGTTACTTGAATCTTCTCCGTTTCCTCAAGCATTGTTCTTAATGATACTACACCATTAATTGCAAGGATCATATCCCAGTATACTACGAGACTTTTTCATTGTATATAATACTCTTGTCTTTGATGATACTTATAACATATATAAATATTTTAAATTAAAATTTGTCAACTGATAGTAATCCAGATATTGCGTCACTAAAACTGCAAACAGGATTGAATCAGATTGAACACTGGCGTATTAAAGCCAACGAAACGAAATCTACCCATGTCACCTTTACTATGAGAAAGAAAACATGTCCACCAGTAACTTTAAACAAGAAAGTACTACCACAAGAGGAACAAGTAAAATATCTTGGAATGCATTTGGATAGACTACTCAACTGAAAGAAACATATATGGACTAAGAGAAAGCAATTAGGTATAAAATTCAGCAAACTCTATTGGTTGCTTGGAAGAAAATCAGTGCTATCACTAGATAACAAATTACTAATTTATAAATCCATCCTCAAACCAGTTTGGACATATGGAATACAGTTGTGGGAGCAACTCCAACATCGAAATACTACAGCGATTCCAATCGAAAACTTTGCGCACAATTACCTGGTATGTCCACAACAGTGTTTTAGACATTGATCTACAAATCAGTGAAAAGTGAAATTACAAACTACAGTGAAAGGTATCAAGGAAGACTCCAATCACACCCAAACAAACTAGCTGAAAATCTTCAAGTAAAGCAAATACAAACATACAGACTTAAAAAGTGTAACATTCTAGACTTACCACATAGATTTAATTAATATTATTATATTATATAAAATTATTATAAGTTAATTTTAATAGATGGATACTGTTGAGTTCCCCATCTACATGACAATTGTACCGTCAACAAATTTGCTTAATGTCCTATTTGTGATAGATTGTGAATAAATAAATGATATACAAAAAAATTAATATAAATTAATATTGAACGGTTAACGAACTTAATTTGTTCGATTCAAGAAAAGGCCTAAGCTTCATATAACTGTTAGTGATCTCTCCCAAAAGAAACAGCAATTGGTCCAAAAAGTGTTCGTTATCCGAACTTACAAAACTTTTGCGAAAGTGGGTTTCATTGTCTGATTTGTACGCAATCTGAATAACATTTACTGTAACAAGAACTGTAAACAATATATAAACTGAATATGGAATGGAAATACATTTTTTTGTTTTCATATTTTGCTTGGTGTATTATTTCAGAAATTTTATCCATTTTCTTCTCCGAATATTTATAATATGCAAGTGTAATATTTTACGTTGCGAAATTACGGATTTCGTAACATCCAAGATTTTAATTGGAAGTTGTTTTTAACGGTGGAATATAAAAATTGATGATCTGACGTTCCTCTCTTTTAACGAT
The DNA here is from genome assembly GCA_018845635.1 of Nicrophorus orbicollis. NCBI lineage: Eukaryota > Metazoa > Arthropoda > Insecta > Coleoptera > Silphidae > Nicrophorus > Nicrophorus orbicollis. The sequence continues at coordinate 18,256 of JAFMTC010000674.1, read as the reverse complement.
CCGAATCGAGAATCGGCAGTAAAAGGACTGTTAACGCCGTTTTGCAATAATTATGTTGTCTGCTTTGTGAAGAAGAAGAGCGAAATTTAAATCAACGTTTATTCGAATCCCGAGGATTTATAAAAGTGCAAAATTAAATAACCGGCTTCGAGGATGAAATTACTTTACTTTCTTCTTCATCTTATTTACTTCTGGAAATCGGTTTTACTGGTTCCGCAGGTTCTCTCTCGGGAAATGAATGGGAAAAATCGTTATGCCACGCATCGCAAGTAGCAAGAATTAATTATAGGAAAACCTAAAGCTTCCATTTGCGGATGGATTTGTGTCTTTTATTTGTCAGTTGATTTGTTGGGGATTCTAGCATTGAAGAGGAAAATATTTTAATGGTCTATTGAAGTCGCGTCGATTTATAATTTACAAGTTAGTTACCGATGATTGCTTTATGATTTTCGTAGATCCTGACGATTTAGTGTTATTGTCTGCCAGGTTCGACAATGGCCGAGGCCGAGCGGCTAATGGAAGCCTTAAATGGGATGATGAGTAAAAGTGAATTAGGCTCTTCTCTTGCTCAATCTCGAACCGAGGATCTACTTTATTAGGTACACTCGTTATGGCCGTAATAACCGTCCGACGGAACGACTCTGCTGCCAATCGATATGCCATTACTTTAATTGTGATCAAACTCGATGAAACTGCACACCGCGCAAATCGCCATCATCTGCCAGAGGAATTTCATACTGATCGCAAATATGCGGATTAATCCACGCTCAACTTGGGAACTGCTTTATCTATGATCGCATTAACTTTAAATCGGCACATTTGCGATTCTTATGATAACACTCTTAAGATGAATACTAACTGCAATGCAATGAGACGTCTTTGATACAAATCACCTGCATGTCTACATTAATAATCAATTACTGGTATCTCCTGTATACTTGTTACTATGTATTACTGTCGAAAATGCAATCATCGGAATATATTTGAGAATTCTAGACTAAAACCACATTTACTCTTATTGAACTTTGCATTTACCATGCAAATAATCTTAGCATTTCTGAAATACTTAATTGTTATAAAAGTCTAACAAATTAAATTATCCAAATTGTTCAATGAAATTATGTTCAAAACATATCGATGAAGAAGATGTTTGAACTGTATTAAATGCATTAGATTAAAACTTAAAAATTAAAGGTAAAGTTAAAGAAGTTCCTCCAAAAAAAAACAACCACTGTTAGTATCCAAATATTGAAACGTGTTTTTACAGAATATTTTCATGGTTTATGAATTTGTACTCAAATATTCGCAATATATTAATAATCATACTTAATTTAATTATTAAGATAAAGCAATGTTTATTTATTTAAATGTTGAAAAAAGTTTACGCCTATAAAGACTTAGCAGTAAAATAAAACTTCGTAATTGACGCTTTAATCAGCTTATATAATCTATTCAGTAAATAGCAAAGAGGGAATATGCAGCATATTTCCGTCTGCACTGCTGACTTATGTAATTACGTACGGCGCACGAGAGTTGAAAAAAAAAACGATGAGACGTTAGATTTCCATTTATATGCCTGTTTCAGTTAGCTTCGATGCCACTGCTCGGCAGATAATTATAAACTGTTTTCAGTGTAAATTAAGTAAATTGTGTATACAAAATAATGCAAGAGCATTTACACGTTGCATAATGAGAAATTCCCGAACGTTAATTTCGGATAATTAAAAGAAATCTTCTCATTATTATTCTGTTTTTTTTTAATATATTACGTAAAAACAAATAGATCTGCTTATTGTTTTCGGTTTCCTGAAAACTCAGAACAAGTAGAAATAGGAAGTACAAAAATACGGTACAGGAACTAATTGAAAACTATACAACTTTACAACCACATCGCATATTCTGTTTTGTCACTATTCCGTATTTACTTGTTTTGGTTTTATTTTAACGGTTTAGTTTCATCTTCCAGTTCAAATTTTTGCTTTGCTCACAAATTTCTCTTCAAGAAATACCAATGTTTTTGCAATCTTCGTTATAACATGCTAATTATCGTTAAGCCATTAATTGTTAGATAACAGAAGAGTTTAAGCAAATGAAATATGCGAATATTTGAGTAGACAAAGGTTAATTGTTTTCAAGTTAATTCCAAGAAAATGTTGTAATTAGTCGAAGAATGTTGAACCACGTGATTAGCAAAAATTAAGCTCTGGCTACAAACGAGCTCATCCAATAAGTCAAAGTAACCATAAATATTCTTAATTAGCGGTGCTATTCAAGCTGTTGTTTTTGAAATGCGATATATTTATGAATCAAAAAAAATGAAAATAAAAATATTTCCACGACTTTCCGTTAATTCGCATCAGGAATTTCATATACATCGTTAATCGTTTCCAATATCATCCGAAGACATTTATCGTAGCATAAATCTCGACATCTTCCACGGTTTTTTTTTTATGAATGTGACGCTTTGTTCAATCTCTGGAACCGTTCAATCGATCTCTCACCATTCCATGCAATTAGTCGTTATTTAATTATTTCTTCTAATTACTTGCAACTACAATTTTTCCTCTCCAATTCAATGCGAACCGTTAACGAGTGAGAATCGAAAATATCGTCATCCCACGCGACTCGCATTCCATTTAGAAAACAAGATCATTGTTAATAATCTAATTGCGGTGAACTGAAGGAAAAGTGCGCGTTTCGAACAAATACGATCACTGTGGAAGGCCGCTCGCGCGGCTCGCAGTTTCATGTGCTGACATATAAATTACGTAACGTAATTGAGGGGAAAATGGTCGAAGAAATGCTAGGTTTCTTGTGGCGTTTCATTACTCCCGTTTTCGTTTTGCTCGTTGCTGCAGCAACCTCACCGACGATTTATATCCGCGAAGATAATCATATTTACTTGTTTTTATTCCACATTCCACTCCGCGCAGCGATTTTAAGACTTGTACATGTTGATTGCTTTTACCTCTGGAACACGTCGTTATTGATCTTGATAATTGGAAATTCTCAGATTTTATAATAACTTAATAATTACAGAAATTAAGAATACTTTTTTCAATTACGTTATTTCACATTTTCTAATATACACTCACATCGATCAACGAATCGTTCCACGAGAATACTTTGCTATGCGAAACTCCGGTTGAAGATCTTTTTTTAGTAAAATTTGTTGTCATGTTCAAGTCTCATTTTTCTATCAATTTACACATTTAAGGACTTCGTTATATGAAAGCTTTGTTATTAGAGGTAATGTTAATCGAGGTATGTCTGTATTATAGATATGGAACTAGCTTAAATTTTCAATATCTGTCATTACAAAAGAATCATACAAAGCCTTCTTAATTAAAAAAAAATGGATCTAATTCGAAATTAATTTGATGATGATTTATAGAATATACGAATTGTATAATAGTATATTCAAGTTTATCAAATTACATTAGAAATTTTAATAAAAATAATAATTTGGAAATTGAATGTAAAATAAGGAATCCTAAATAAGTTAGTAACTTTATGAATGAAGTTAGTAACTTTAATTATACATATAATATTTACTAGTAGAAAGTAATATTTGAACGTTATTATATAATATACATGGACATTGTAATATATATAACTATAATGCATATCATAATTTTATCTGCAATAATTATTTAATTAAAATTTGCATTGAAAAGCTAAGTTTGATATAGAAATATTATCGAATTGCTCTGCTTGCAACAAATCATCTTTGGACAATTAAATTTAATCGATTCATTTATATTAAATGAGCAAGGAACATGGACGAGCTGCAGAAAAAAGTTATAGGAATTTATAGTTTGACTCCCGCTGCGAGTATAAGCGCTAGGCCATTCGCTCCTAAAGTATAACATCAATTATATAATAAAGCATGTTTATGGGCAAAGCGAAAGGAAAATCGTCGGCTTATGAATATTTTGCATATAAGGTACCAGTTTTTCTTATGTTATCGAAGATGTATTATCAGATAGGGGCAGAAATTATATAACTGTAGTACAAGGATACATCAAAATTAATGAAAAACTTTATATACTCAAAAGTATATTCAGTTAACGAACAAAATACGTTCGAATTGTTCGTTAGTTCTTTCAAGAAAAGTAAATAGGTTGGTAAAGTGTTCGATATCAGACCATGTGTTGTCCGAACATGAAAACATTACCGTTTGTTGAAAACGGTCATTCGAAACTCAAACTGTTCGTTAACCGAATATACACTCTATAATGTTATCAAATACTTTACCAAATGAATTTGAAACTTTTTCTCAAACACGCTTCCATTTGAGTAACAAAACTATTTCCGAACATCTGTCGCAACATTTTCAATGGAACTGGGAGATTAAATCACGATTATGTTTCAAATATCTGCATAATATACATATATTAAATATTCAACACGTATCAATGAACTAGTGACAAATTTTATGTATTTAGAATAGTTTTTTTTTGTTATTAATTTATAGTTTTTGAATGTAAATAAATCGTTCCTATACTTATCATCGACTTACCGGACTACATTTAAACCGGATTGATAGAAACCGCACTAAGCGAAGTAGTAGTTTATATGTAAATTATCTAATTTTAACTCTTTAAATTATTATTTTTAATATAATTTATTAAACAATAATATGTTCTAAATAAATATATAATAAGAAACTGAGATAAGGTAATTAAAATTTACTTAATTTTATATAAAGAAAACAATAATAATGAAAAATTTGGCTTTTTTTTAATGTATTTTCATAACTGTGCGTAATTTATCGTATACCCATAAGTGTTTTTTCTGAATTTTGTATACAAACTTGATAATCCTAACTTAGAGCCATAACTTTAACGTTTTAGAATATTCCAATTGTACAATAAAACACGCAAAACGGCATTTATGAATGCAAATAAATAGTGGGGAACGGCTAGGAAATTACTATTATGCGAACGAGACTTGTACAGCGAAAATGGTATATATTTCGTGCACTTTTAATTAAGCCATATTTATTCAGCCTCACGAGCAACCAGCGAATGGGGAATGGCATGGGGGGGAATTTATGCGTCGGACATCTCGCAAAATAACCAAACAACCATTACCATAACATCAATATCGTGTTATTAATCCGTTGGAATTTCTAAGCGGCGTAAATAACGATAAAAGGCAATAAAAAAAGAGAGAGAAGCAAAGCAAAAATCGGAACGAGTCTCGGCCTCCAGATTAAAAAGGAGGCATGCTATGCTATGCTATATGTTGTAGGCTAGGTTCGGTTTTCATTTAGCTTTGATTATAATTTACGGCGGATAATGGAAGGAGACCGGTGAGGATATTGCCAAAAAATATATTAATAATTGTAAAAAAGAAAAAGTTGAAAAATCGTTTAACTGTACTCTTGCGGTTCTCAATTATTGTCTGCAAAAAAAATAATAATTTCGACAATTGTTATTGCTTTTTGAATGTCGGTGATTATTTTGGAGTTGAGCTCTGAAACGACGAGATGTTTTACATAAAATACTTACTTTAGGGATTTCAGTAATATAAAACCAAAGCGATTCTCTCATCAGTGCAGAGTAAAGCTTTACAGTTTCATATGGGATTCGGCAATCCGTGGCTCTCGAGGCGTATCTTTGATGTACAATTGCGGCTCCTTATTCCTAGAGGTGGCTCTTGTTCAGAATTCACTGCAAATTAGCGATCATAATGCTGACTAGACTTTTATTTATTAGAAAATTTGGTTCTTCGATTCAAAAAAGTTGCTCACAAGGGGTAAACTCAGATATAATAATAATATTTAATGCAAAAGAAAAATTAAAAACGCTATTCTGGTTATTTTGCAAGACTTATTATTTGTAAATATTATTGCGGGCCGAATAACATTTTCATGGGGCCTGGTGCGGCCCGAGGGCCAATTTGAGACTTTACTGTACAAATTACATACGATAATCACAACTAGTTCGTTTTCTACACCATTACTTCGTATAGTGCGGTTTCGATCTATCAGATTTTACTTCATATCAAAATATAATATAATATTTTTAATATAACTGAAATAAATTTAGTACACAACATTCATTTAACACATAAATGTTTATTTTCCTCTATACACTCATATTTTCTTTCATGTGGTTTATTTTTGCACAGTTTTAAAGGTCTTGATTAGTGCTATTTTATAAAGTGCGGGAACTGATTATCCGGACTATACGAGTTTATCTACTTCTTTAGATAGTCAATGATCAGATGCATTTGGAAATTGGAAAATCAATTTGTTTACTGTACAAATTATGATAAACACAATTAGTTCGTTTTCTACACCATTACCTCGTATAGTGCGGCTTCGATCTATCAGATTTCACTACATATCAAAACAGAAAAGTTAGTTTTTTTTTTAATGTAACTGAAATAAATTTAGTACACAATATTAATTTAATACATAAATGTTTATTTTCCTCTATACACTCATATTTTCTTTCATGTGGATTATTTTTACGCAGTTTTGAAGGTCTTGATTAGTGTTATTTCATACAGTGCGGACTATACGAGTTTATCTACTTCTTTAGATAGTCCATGATCAGATGCATTTGGAAATTGGAAAATCAATTTGTACAACCATCTATTCTTATGAACCCAAAAAAAATAACCGGTTTTCTATTTTTTGTTTTTGTTCTTCTTTTGGAGTTAAATGTTGTGAAGTTGTAGGCGATGCTTCTGCCGTTGCTGCGGAAATTTTCGAGGTAAATTACGAAACGGTGCATAAATAACCTATCCACGAAGTAAGTAAATGCATTTTAGTAATGCACCGTGTAATCTTCGTGAGTGATTTCGGATCGTGCAATTATTGTGGGAAAATGTTTTGTTACTGGGTAACATTAACGGTCGTAATGTGCACTCGGATCGCTGAAAAAACGTACGCATTTTCGTTTGTTTTTGTTGTTCCATGCGAAATGTGTATGTTTATTATACGTCGGCCAATTTGTTTTATTGCTGGACGAAGAACGAGCATGTGTTTACTATTAGCGAATCGATTCACATTTTGTTGGTTTTCAATATGAAGACATAACCATTAAATAATAAAAGGGAATACATTCACTATTATGTTAAGCACTTTAATATTTACGTATTAAACGCAGCGCAATATGATAGTGCTTGTTAATAGCTGTACATGATTTATTACACTATTATATCTTTGGATATGTAATTAGTAATTAATTAATAGAGGGAAAACATGGTTGTTGGATCAATTTGATAAAATTGTCCATATATTCCTGATGAATAACTGTTTACGAAAGTTAAATGATTTTAGTTGACACTTTTTATCAATTCTGGCCATGTTCACAAGTTACTTAAATATTTACTTTCTTTCACTAGAATAAAACTAAATATATAACTTTCAGCTGTAAAAATCTATTGTAGCATAAACTAACGAGAAGATGTTAATTTGCGCTTTGTATGATTGCTTAACTATGCAATCAGAGTTCACTTAACGTACATCAATTCAAAATATTTTAGATATTACTCCACCGAAATAACGCTTATATCAAAGGAACGTACTTAGTAGATTTCCCTATATACGATGAGATATTAAATCACGCTTCGTACTTGCTTAATTATAGGTCTTCGTTCACTTAATGTACATTCTTTCAATTAGATTTTGCACAAAAAAATGATGAATATAGAGTTCATTGAAATATGATATGTATGTTTCAAAGTTGAATACAGAACTTGTAGCGAGTTTCTATTGGAAAATATAGGTTTATATGAATATCAAGTACGTATGAACGAACGAAACTTGTTTATTAAAAAACGAAAATGTTCAGATTTATATAAACATGTGATGATCGGATTAACATACATACATTTAGCATGCTATAATTTGTGTAGGTATTATGTACGTTCACTGAAAGCTTACTGTACACATTGAACAACAGTTCATACAACTCCTGATCTTCAAATTCCATGTGGTTTATTGCCATGTTGTGATATATAAGTAGTTGCAGTGTTAGTAATAAATACAAATTTCTTGTAAGTGTCTGATAAAAAAGAGCATTGAATGTAAATATTCACAATTCCTGATGTTTTATTTATTCTGTAACACGTAATAGAAAATGTATGTGTGAACTCATGCCTGCATTCAATTCTTTGGAATCGCGTCTTCAATGTTCTTTCTCCTCGCATTTCAATCTATTAAAATTTCCATGTGGTGACATTATCAGTGGCAGAAAATCAGCATCGATTCGAGCACTACCAGATTAAGGCCCGTGTGTTGATGGTCGTTGCGAGGGGAATTCCCTTCTTCTTCTACTTCTCCAAACGAGATCACATCATCATTACGGCATACCCGAGCCACCATCAGCAACGGATCCAATTTCATTGAGAAACTAAATGCTTCTTCAACTGTTGTTCCGTTCGTAGGCAAATATTGTTAATGCGGTTTGCGTATGAAACAAGAAAGCGATTTGGTTTGCGGTTTTCGCGTAATTGAAGAATTTCAGGTCATCTCCATGAACAGACTTTCGGGTCAAACCGAAATGAAACTTTGGTCTTTCTATATACACCTTATTTTACTTAATTAAATTTCCTTTCGTTTATTCTTAATCCAAAGTTAAAAAAAAAACAAATTAATCACATTAACAATTTTCACTTTACTTAGTTTCTAGTTATTATTGCTTTTTATTTATAGAAAACATTAAGCGGATTTCAACACAAATTTATTAACACTATAGATAGAGTCACGGTTCACTTAACGTACATTCAAGAATACTCTTATTTTGCTAACCCTTAATTGAAATAATGCATTCGAAAGGAACATACTTTGTAAATTTCATCATAAACGATGAGATTTTAATAGTTAATCACGCTATGTATGGTTGTTTAAGTCTATGTTCACTTAACGTACAACTCTTTTTAAAACAACCAATTCTTGAATTATCACAAAAAGAGTGAAATATTTAGTAAATGAGAATGAAATTTCTGAAATTTAATTGATTTGTACGTTGCTATGAACTTCAAATACATAAGAATCAATTAAGAGACATAAGTAATTTTTATGATTTCAAGTAAATATTAACGGAGATTATGCAGATTTCAACACAAATTACACATTGATTAATAAAACAACTCGTATTTTTTCAAAATTTTCTCAATGATAGAATTCCAATTTTAATGAGTGGAATATATAAATATGACGCTATTAGTCACTGGAAATTGGTTTGTGATGAAGTGATTAAGAATCACTTGAGCGGAGGCTCGGACTCGGAGGATGGGTGAAGAAGTTATGCAAACGCCGAGTAATTTTGCAAACGATTCGTGCAAAAAAACCTCGTGTAGAGCAAATGGCGATCGTAAATACACGATAGATAAGGTATTTCATAGGATTGGCAATAAATTGGAATCATTTGAATAATGCGTCTGAATATTTTATTATGGAAAAGCTGAAAGAAAACTGCGACTGCAAGCCGAACCAGTATTCCAATAAATACAATTTGCACGTCGCTCTTCTTGAATTGAAACTTTATAATTGACACATTCTGAAAATTATGTTTGCAGCATTAACTAACATAGTTTATTTAAAAAAAACAAGACAATTAATCCACCTTTAACAAGTTGTTTCAATCGGTAATCATTATTTTCTTAATATGGTAGTGCCAATCCGGATGTATTTAGTACGATTTATGTTATCTGCATTATTTAATTGGTAATTAAGCGTAAATGCTATAAAACGCGCACAAAATATATTTTGTGCTAATGAGGCTTATAAATTAGAAACAGGAATATTATTGAATGATTCGAAGTTCACTATAAGATCAGTTCCATATCTATTTATGAATTTTAAGCAAGTTTAGATACACTATGTTCACTTAACGTACATCTATTTAAGTATAGGTACAGTTAATATTCACCTAACGTTAATCTTTTAACATCCCTTCTATAACTATTTATAGCTGAGTAAATATAGATAGGTACGTATATGTTATAAGATCACCTTAATGTTCACTTAACGTACTTGAAATAAGACGATACATATCATATCGTGCATTCAATATTTCTGAAGTATTACAAGAATATCCGTATAGTAAAGCTGAAGAAATTGCAATGCAATAGCTTATTTAAAAACATTTAGAAATTTCAATGAATTATGGAGAAGTGACAAGAGGAAAATCTATTACCAACAATAAATCACTTTAATAACTAATAATTCTCATACAAACTTATAATTAAACTGCGTGTAGCAATTTATTGTTTAATTGTACTCTAAACATATAATTAGATATAACCATTTTTATAAATTAAATTGGATTTTAACACTTGAGATTATTACCTTTTAATTAATTACGAATTATTACTTCGCGTTTAAGTTAATTAACTCGTTTAGATTTTCACAAAATATTGTCGTAGGTTTTTGATTATGTAAATATTGTGTTTGTGATATGAGAGAGAATACCGTTTTCTTTCTCTCTCCCGTTTCTCTAATTTGTAGACCTGCGTCATATGTTCGGACGCATCCACAGCAATGGATCTTACATTTTTAGGATACGCATTCACACCATGTGCGTTCAGTGTATATATATTCAATAAACCGGACGGTCGAGTGTCTTGTAGCTCTGTTCATTAGAGTTAATCCATGTTTATAATCGATGGGATACCAAGTTTCAGTAGTTCCAAAACTTTCAATTAGGATCATCGTTTCAGTGGATTACATTTCACTACCCTGTTTTGATTCAACCCCAATCAAAGCTTTACTTTATATGTTGTTTGTAATATGTAATTTATTGTTATGAAAGTGTTAATATTGATTTTAAACAAATTATTTATAACTGTGAGGTGATTTACAAAAAAAATATACAACGTGAGTAATTATTTTTTTAAGCAATTTTATTTCAACTTCTTCATTGAATTTCTCTAATAAGTAATGCGAGATCACTAATTGGAAATTATCAATTTATCATTGCTTTGTTTTTCATATACATTAACAAATTAATACTATAAAAAAATATTTCCAGTTCCATTGCTGCAAAGGGCTATGTACTAGTCTTTCTACATAGAAATTACTAATGAATACAAAACTTGTAAGTGAATGCAATGTTGGCATAACTTAAGTAACACCTAAATCTAGAACTGATTGTCTAAACCAGGGTTCTTTAAACTAAATTGTCGTTATATGTATTTTGGTGTAATCTAATTATTCCTAATTAGTAATTTTCAGAAGTAGAAGGGTTTCTTGGTGTCATGCGTGTTTTGTGTAATACTTTGTTTTGTGTTAAAACAATCAAATAGAGTTGTATTTCTTATTAGGCTTCTTTGCATTCTAAATTAGAAGGGTTCTAAATGCTTCAGTAATTTGAAGAAACTTGGTCTAAACTTAGTTCTGAATAGTATAGTTTATGTTTTGTTTTATTAACAAATACTTTGATAAATAATTGTAATGTGTAAGTAGATATTTCATAACTAATTATGAACATTTATATAAATAAGTGTTGACTTTTTTATGTTGAATTTTTTGATGTTGTTCATGTAATTATCGTAGTTGTTAATAATTTTACAAGTATATGTATGATTATGAATGCAATAAACTAGTTTTGTTATTAAATTATACAAAAAAATATATTCTATAACATTCGAATCTTTTCTATATTTGATTTGTATTTGTGAATAATATGATCTATTTATTTATCTTTCTCATAATTATGTATGTATATTTAACAAATACAATTTGCTGTGGTTAAAATTGAAAATAAATATTGAATAAAATGTTAATTAATTGAAATTGCAAACAAGAAATTCGATATAAAAAATTGCAACGTGCATCATCATACGTGGATGACGGATGATCGGAGGCAATGTTTAAAGGTAATTTCTTTATTAGCGAAGACGTTTCGGACGAGGTCCTGAGTGAATAACGATCGACGATTAAGTTTTCTCTTCGGGGCCGATCGAAAAAAATAATAAAAATT
>JAFMTC010000673.1:26875-49114 GCA_018845635.1 Nicrophorus orbicollis | reverse complement strand
GAATTCATTACTTTATTTTGTCTGGATTCAATCAAGCCGTGATACTGGCAAAACGATTACCCAGACTATGTGAGTATTGTTGTATTCATTTACTCGATTAGTCCGGTTTCAAATAGTCCAGGATATTAGCGACTATGCGAAGTATTGCAGTATTCATTAGTTTACTTTGTCTGGATTCAATCAGTCCGGAATACTGACATATTACCCGGATTATGACAGGTATAACTGTATTCATTTTCTCAATACTCAATCAAAACAATCCGGGGTAATGGGAGCATTGATTATCCGGTCTATACGAGGTATTGCTATATTTTGAATTGAAGTATGATGAGTACTCACTTGAGGGTTTTGAGCCAATATCTTCGGAACAAACGGTTTGTGGAAGCTGTAGGTCCTCATGGGTTTGGTAATACGCAGTTTGAAGTGCTTGTGGATGTTGTTGTTGTTGTTGTTGTTGTTGTTGTTGCTGCTGCGGCTGTTGTTGTTCGTTAAGTCTCATTTTGTAGTAGAATTGATCACAAATTATTTTATCTATTGAATACTTTGCGTTGTTCGGATTATATACCTGACTGTATTCTTGATAGTAAAAATCACCCTTAAACGCAGGTTGAGTATAAGCTCCATCTAGTTGTAAATACTGAAACAACATTTATTTTTTTAAATTATTGTAGCATTTCTTTAAAATTAATCATATTTAGTTTATATATTTAGAATTTTATTTCGTAGTACTAAATATAATGATTATTATTGAATTCAATATATTAGTAGAAGTTTTCAAATGAAACAAATCTAAAAAAATACGTTGATTTATACACAATAAATCATTAGATAAATTAAAATTTTATTAACAAACACTGACATATACTGTATTCTCCATTACTTTATTCTTAGTTTTTAATTAAAGTTTAAGTCTGCTTAAAATATTTTTTGAAAAAATGCTGAAATTTCTGAAATTGTTTAGTTTTTTTATAGACTTAACTTTTAATATTATTTTAATCTAAAGTTAATAATATTAATTACTTTAATTTGGTTCTTAGATATTAATTTAACTTTATAACAACTTGTGATCATCTTTGAATAAGTGCTAGGATTAATAAATTAATTATTAAAGTAAATATTGTTTTTTGACTTAATTTACAATTTTCTTAGAATATCGATTAATTATGTACTATTAATTATTAGAAAAACAGTTTTCTATGTTATTTCGATCATTGGTTGTAATTAAACCAATTGAGATCATACTTCAGTAAAAGTTTAGTTTAATTATCTAATTTTTTATACAAATTCTTAATTTAATAAATCTCAAATAGTTAGTTTTTTAAAGACACAAATTTTTATTTTAATGCCAATATTGACTACTTCTTTGCTACGATTTATTACATAAACTAATTAAAATCTATTCTATTGTATTTTTAATATACTATAGTATTTTCACTTTATATAAACTATTTTCTATTCTTGGGTTTATCACTCAACTTTTAGTATGATCGTCTAAGTACACATGATAATTTGATTAATTAAATATAATTGATTTGCCATCAATTTTGTGCTTAATTTTAATAACTTATTTGGTACGATTCATTCTATTAATTATTTTATTAATTGAACTTTTAGTATGATTATCCTTTAATCTACCATTGTTCTATGGTGGCATTTTCTTGGATAGATTAGTAATACAACCGTGACTTACTTGAGTGTTATTGTACTGTCCGGTGTATTGTTGATGGATTTCATTGATCATCTCCTCGTTCTGAGTCTGCACTCGCTCGTAAACATCGCTCATATTGATGACTTTAGGCTCATCGAAGTACTGGTAAGTTTGTTGAATTGGATACGGAGGTGGCGGAGAATAATCCCAAGGATAGGTCGAGCCCGTACTGCTGGATCCAGGAGATATCAAAGTGCTCGGATACGGAATCTCCACCTTCTGTATAGCCTCCTTGTGCACGGGCTCCACCTTCACCACATCCTCACCTCCATCCATACTTTACAACGAAACTGAACCGTAAAATCCAAAAAGAAACAACTAAATTTCGAACCCGGTGCGTTTTCATTTATATCACTCCCACTTACAGCGAAACGAGTTTTCACTAATTATCGATATTTCCAGCTATTTATTTTCTCATTCTTTTCATCTACCATTTTCCTTCCTCTTTCATAAAAATACATAAATATGACACTGGTTCTCGAAGTAGAAGAAAACAGTTTTTGCGTGAATAGAAATCAATTTTTGCGTTAATTGCGGTTGAGGTAATTGGAAATTAATGGCGCGTTTTTCGGTTTACGTTGAGATTTTCCCTTTTTCTTTCGTTTCTTTTCGTTGGGGGCTTTTGGAAGCCGTCAGACAATCTTATTAGCATCACAATTATCGCGTCTACCTACTGCCGCTCCGAGATCACGATCTAACGACTAAATAATAATTCCGTAATTTTCGAGACCGAAAATCATTTTCCCCAAAGACCAAATTACACACGTACCGAACCCGCAATTTGAAAATTACATAATTTTTTTAATTTTCTCTTCTTCCTCATAGTTTTTTACGTATTCTGACTGAAGTTTTTTTGTATTAACTTCTATTGCTTAGAAATGTAATAAATTATCAAATTATACCAATACCTCGCTTTACGGCCTAGATACGTTCCACGAAACTTGGCCGCAAAGCGAAAGGCCGTATAAGGAATCAATTATTGCGTTTGCGCAAGATTGGAAACATGTAAATATATATCCACATGGAAAAAAATATTTGCCGTTATAGCGAAACATTTTAGGCCGTAAATCGAAAACGAGTCTTAATTGAAGAGGACCGTTATAGCGAAATGCCGTATAAAGAAGAGCCGTATAGCAAGGTATGGGTGTAATACAATTATTCACAAAAATTTGAATACTATACAATGTTTACATCATATTAATTATTAATTTATTATTTATTTAGAAAATCAAGAATGAATTATTATGATAAAAGGTTAACATTTAATTAACTAAAAAGATATTTAAGAATTGTACGTTCACTATATGAAAATTAAATGTTTTTTAATTGAAGTATGCAGATATAAGACAAAAATGACTATTAATTTAAACAATATTAGTTTAAAGATTAATTTGATAAAAAAAATAAAATTATATAATTTGCATTAAATTTATATCTTATTGTTGTCTTCAACTAGTGTTGTGGCGCCACTGGGTTTGGGACATGTGACCAACGTGAAGTTACCTGCAAGAAGAGGTAAGAGTTAAGAAAAGTGTTGTTACAGAGAGTTGATTAAAGTATTGAACAATCTGAAGAATTCTTTATTTTACTGCCACAACAACTACATTGAAACATTGAGAACAAAATGTAAGTATAATGTTAAGTACATGAAATTACATAGAAATAACGGAATTTAAAAAGGTTGATGACTCTTTAAGTAAATCGCAATTGTTAATAATTCAAGAATTTGGTATCAATAATTTATGATTGATACATGGTTAATAATATAATACAGTTGTATATTCAACAATTAGTACACTTGTATATTATTTCTAAATATCGCAATAAACGAAGTAAAAAATGTCAATTAAATCACAAACACATCATGTAATTACGCTATTTTTTACATTGGACTATGCAATTAAGTCCAATGTATACATTCAATAATATAAAATTATAAAACTTATAGAATTTTTCAGAAAATCGCAAAAAAATGCTATTAAGATATAGAAAACTTGTTAATAACCTGTGTATTGAGTGCACCACACTCCAAAATTTTAGTGGCATAATAAATATTCAATACTATGTAATTTAAAATGTGAAAAAAAGACAATATTATATAGAGAGTTTAGAGAAATAAAGGATATTAAAAAAGTATCTAAGAATTTTAAAAAACATGATATTGAAAAATTGTCATTAACTTAATCATAATTGATAAATTTCAAATTTTGTTACATCATGATTTTTTTAGAATTATTGTAGAATTAAAGTATAATTTTCTGTTGAAATAAATATCTGAAATTATGTGTAAATATTAAAACGTAAAAATTATTTAGTATATTGAAAAGAAAATCTGAAGTAAATTTTACAATGTAAGATAATTCAGATTCCAATAAATTAATAACAGTAGAATATTTAAGAAATGTGCTTTTAATAATGAAAATTGGAAATACAATATATAGTTAAATAATAGATAAATATCCGAACGTTCCTCCCTTCGTATGCTCCATCTAGCCAAAGGGCTATCGACCATTGGTCTTTTCGCCTTTCAAAGTAATTTTCTACAATTAGATGAATTATAACTATTAATTTCTTCTTCTCTTTTTCGTCAATTTATTGATTTCACAAATTATTAATTTATAAGATAAATAACAATATAATTTTTATGTATTATATAGATGATATTACGAAGTTTTTTGGTATAGAAATAAAAAAAAAACTTTTTAGACAGAAAGACGATACTTGAAAGCTCATTGGTCAAATTTGGATCAAGAAATATGTCTAAATCATATTAATTTATTACTTATATGGAAAATTAAAACTGAATAATTAATACGTGAAATGTTAAAATTCAATTAACCAAAAACTAATTTAAGAATAGTACGTTTACTTTATGTAAGTAATATATAAGCAGTTTTCAAATAATCAAAGAATGCAGGTTAATAAAAAAGAATAAATTTTAAGAGAATTCAATTGATTTTAATGGTGAAAATAGCAAGAAATGGACTGTATACGTTTCATTTAAGTACATAATTTCATATAAATACTTATATTATATACCTATATAGTTCTTATGTACAACTTTAAAATTAGTTTCGTTACGTTTCGGGTATTTCCAACTCGAATCCCAGACGTGTCATTATCAACTGTCGTGTTTTATTTGTCCAATAATCAAATTATATCACAGATAAAAAAATAATAATAATTACGTTTCTTATAACTGTCACAAAAAAACGTAAACAAAAATAAACACGTTTTTGGTTATAATTTAAATCATTACAAAAACAAAATTAAATCTGTTACAAAAAATTATAAAAATCGGGAAATATACAAGTATATAACATCGTCGTCGTATATAACACGTAAAATAGTATAATTAGATTATATATTTTGTTGTGAAGTTGTTTAAATGTTGTACGATCCAGGAAGAAAAAGTTATTGTCTTTGCAGCAATTGCATTATGTATTGTTTTTCTTTTCTTTGTGTTTTTATGAATTTTTAATTATAAATATCGTTATTAAAGGTAAAGTTGTTAAAGGTCCTTGCATCACAAAAATCTGGTGCGAAATGGTGCTGGTTCGAAACCGACCGACATATTCGGCATTTATCGGACAGCAAAATAAGTGAAGCCTGTTAAGGAGTCAAGTTCAAAAATAGGGTCGAAACCATTATACAAAATGGTATTGTATACGCAAAAACATTCAGAAGTTAGTTTAATTCATTGCAGAAATTGGATAAGAATCAATGCTGTTATCTACTTAAGTCATGCATAGGGTTCACAACAACCTTAATCCAGCACTAGATGACACTACAATAAATACAATTGATGTTTAGAAAATTTCAATTATTATATCTTAAAAGAAATAAACTAAATAATAATTTAAAAAAATATATAATAAAAACAATAACAGAAAGGCTGGCCAAAAGGCTATCGACCATTGGTCTTTCCGCCCATAAATATCATATAATATAATGGATAAACTAAATGAACACTATTGTTATATATCTTATATATACAGACAATTTCCAATAAAAACAATTTTTACAGCTCACTTATTTATTTTTTGTTTCTTTCAAGTTGTTTTCCTTTATCCATTATCGACTTCTGTTTGTGACGAATGCACGAATGTCTAAGAATCCGGCTTTCTATGATCCAGCAGGCCTTTTAATTTACAATACCTTCACTTTCGATGAAACGTGTCTTATTCCAAGGTGTTTAAGTTTCTAGTGAAAAATAAAGAAAAAAAACGTTACATTGGTCTTTGTACAAAATAAAAATGAAGTTTATGTAAAAATAATAAGTTTAAATCTTAGAAAAAAGTTGTTAATGCATATGTAATATCATGTAATAACAACACAACTAATAAAAAATTATTAAATATCATTGAAATTTCACCTATTTTACCTTTGTAAAAGAGGAGAAATACGGAATGTTCTGCTTACGAGTTGATATTATTTTACTGCAAAAAAATAAAAAAAATAAATAAAGAAATACAAAAGAAACATAAAACAAATGAAATTGCTGCAAAGATCCTTAAGAATAAATATGCTTAATATAAAAAGGTGTTTTAATAATTGTAAGTTTTTTTAGATCTTTGAAATATCTATTATTGAGAAGAATAATTGTAATTAATATTGATAATTAAAAAAGTATAAATATTTATCTATATACGAATAATGAAAGGATAATAAAAGGAACAAAATGAACAAAACTGTATAAAAATACATAAGAAAAAAGCAGCCTCCGGAAAAAAGAAACTAATTATAAGAATAGGTATTGGTGTAGGATACTTTTATTTGGGAAGGGTTATTGGATTTCGAAGGATACATTTAGATTTTCGAAAGATCTGTTTCTGGCAAGACATGAGTAACTATTTATAATTATATAAATATATATGAATATTTAATTGTAATTAATATTGATAATTAATGAAATATAAATAATTGTCTATATAAGAATAATAAAAGAAACTAAATGAATAATACTGTATAAAATTACATAAGAAAAAAGCAGCCTTTGGAAGAAAGAACCTAATTATAAGGACAACAGGTATTGTTGACATAGAGTACATGTATGATACTTTTATTTGGGAAGGGTTATTGGATTTCGAGTTATAAAAAAATGTGAAGAGAAAGGATAAAACACACAATTAATTATCAATACTTATTTTATAATAGAATGTAGTTATGCTACTATTTTCTATAGTAAATTGACAATAAATTGTAAGAGAGTTGAGTGAATAATAAAATAAATTAAATATTACTGTACATTTGTGAAACTTCATATATTTTTCGATGTAATACATTTCTTGTGTAATAAATTTAAAATTTAAAATTGACCCACGACTGGAAGCAGGAAACGAGGAGCAAGGAACGAGAAGAAGAGAGAAGGATGGAGGAGGAACGAGAAGAATGGAAAGGGACGTTGGTAAAGGGAATGAGAGAGACAGAGGCACACGGAGATTGTAATCTGTGCGCTGGAAATGTTCAAGGAAAAGTAAAACGCGCATCTCGCTTTCGGCGGAAGTGCGATGCCAGAGGACGACTCGCGCCACTTCCTGTCGGATAGCATCTACAGGAGACTTCGGGAAATGAAAATACTACTGTTTAATTTAGATAAAAGCATATGTCGACATTCTAAAACTATATAAAAGATCATATCTACGGAATAAATTTCTGCACCAGAAACCCTCCTCCTCCATCCTGCAGACCACCCCCTCTCTCTCTGTCTCGGTCAGGATTTACTGCAATTAGAAAACTTTCGCACCGAATATATCGTGTTTATTAACCGAACAGTCCTTAATTAAAACAAACCGTTCTCAACCAATATAATAATCGTCAGAGGACTTAATCAGATTTTCATCCAGAAAATTATATATATATGAATGGACCGTTATAGATAGGATTATTTCCTTTAGAAATGCTTATTCAAATTGTAATTGTTTCCCATTTCAGTCTATTATTGTCAAAAACTGTATTTAATGAAAGTATCATTAATTAACAATTTTTATACAAAAAAATAATAACATTGGGAATATTGATATTCTGTTTACAAGTACACCCATACCTCGCTATACGGCAATAATTGATTCCTTATACGGCTTTTCGCTTTGCGGCCAAGTTTCGTGGAACGTATCTAGGCCGTAAAGCGAGGTATGGATGTAGTTAAATTTTTATAATGAAAATTATTTTTTTGATGTTCATTTTAATTCCTACAAATTATGTTTGATTGTCGTGTAATAGTCATTCATATATTGATGCGCTGCGATTTCCCTAGTTCCCTTCTAGATGTACCTGCGGTTAAAAGTCACCCCTATTGTGGCCTCAATTCGGTTAACGAACAATTCATACATTCATTATCTATCTAATTATGTTCGTTAACCGATTCATCCACTGATTTAATCAAAAGGACTATTATAAACAATCGTTTATTAATGTCTGAAAAATGTGCATAAACTGTGACAACTATCATTTAATTAACAGATTGTGTTATTAATTTATGTATATAAAAATACAGTACTACTGTTTAAAAAAGAGAATTCGGTTAACGAACACCTCAGCCGCTTGACATGTTGAGACAACTAGCAAGTATTCAGTTATCGAACAATAGATTGACGTTACTTTTTGTGAGGTATTTCAATTGTAAGTTGTTCATTCGGTTAACGAACAATTCGGATAGAGAACATACTTCTTTGTGTCCCATAAACGATTCATCAGGTAAATTAATTCGAATATTTCCGTAATGTGTTCATGTTTTTACTCGCTGTAATAATGGTCCCATCCTGCGGCCCGTGGGCTCGGTTTGGCCCCTAGATCGTTTCTCTAATGCCCTCCACTACATAATTTATAATTTTAGAAGAAAAATAAGTTTGAGAAATAAAATATAAAGAGCAGTAACAATTAAAAACATGTTTAGTGTCTAATACAACAACTCATTCTTTAAATGAATTAGGAAAGTCACCCTCTCCGTTTCAAAGCTTAACTATGCAATCACATTCAGATATATTAAATTTTAAATACAATTAGTATTGATTTATTGTCTCTCTCTTTATCACCAAACGAATCGTGAAATAAAATCATAATAAAACATCCCCGTTAAATTTTAATCCAATTCTGCGGACATTTCCATTATTTATTTTATTCACATCATTAACATTTATCTTCGTTTTCCACTATTTCCATTGATTGATTCTCCCTATTTTCTATACGTAAATATTCAAATATTTATTACACAACTTCGGAAATGGCATTATGATGACTCTATCATCATGAATATTAAAATATTTAATTTTACCTAAACAAAATATTCGTAAATAAAAAAATATCCATTATATTTGTTCTTATATAAGGAGAAAATAGTTTATTTTTTTCTTACAATTAGTGATATTTTATTTACACGATTTTGCTTTTACGCACTTTCTATTAACGATTTATTATTGTGATTTACATTATTCTAATTTACACGGTCTTTCTACGTGTAAATCAAGAGATAGTCGTGTAAAAGCGAGAACGTGTAAAAAAAGTACCGCGTAAGTCTAATAAAATAATTATGTGCACTACTTTATAAAATGAATTTTTAAATAATAATGTAGAAAATGTATTGAAATTACTTGCAAATGATCCAATAGAAATCTGGCCTGCCTCCACTGATATACTTTATTAACACGATTTCGTCTTGTGAACGATTTACACGGTACTATTTCGGTTTTAGATTGAATTTCACAATAAAGATGTTACTGTTTATGTATTTTACACAATTCGAAATAATACAATACATTTTTTTGGCCATTAAGTATACAAACATATAAAAACAATATTTTATATAAACAGAATACATACAATATATAATTAATAATAAGGAATAAAGAAACATAATTCTAAACGAATAAAAAATAAACTATGGGCTGGCCAAAGGGCTATCGACCATTGGTCTTTCCGCCCATGAATATTATGTATAATGTAGAAACTAAATGTACAAGTAGAAGATACAAAAACAAACATTATACAAAAAAGGCAGCCTCTGGGAAAGGGAAAGAACGTAATTATATTGATAATAGATACTGGAATAGGGTAAGTCTGGGATACTTATATTTAGGAGGGGTTGACGGATTTCGAGGAATACAAAATTTGGAGTGAAAGAGAGCATACATTGGAGTTTTTTGAGATAGATTTAAGGAAAAGGGAGAGGTATCTATCGAGGACTGGAACAATTTTGTTTTTGGAATAGAGGAGGTCATTTGAATGGTTATGGACCGGGTTGTTTGAAAGGTAGATCTTGGACTTTTCAGAACAGAATTCCGGCATTATGACAGAATTGGACAACAGATGGATTTATAGATGGATGTTTTACATTAGATATATATTTCAGAACTACGGAATGTTAGGGATCGGAAACGACGAGTTCTTGTCTTAATTTTGGATTAGAGTTCTTTTGAATAGGACTTAGGGTTGTGTTTTAGATCTAGCAGGATTGCTAAGTATTTTACGGAGAGCTACGGGTAGATGGGAAGATTACCAAAGGTAATATGGGGAAAGGATGATGTAATACGGTGGTAGGGAACTAAAAGTTTTGTTTTGGAAGGATTTATTTTAGACGGCATTTGTTGTACCAGGATAACGATGTTGAGATGAGGTTTTGGATAGAAGCTTAAGAGAGGAAGCATGGGATAATTAATCTCTTTTAGTCTATAAATACATCTCTTAAAAATCATTGTATCAATGAAAAATAAATATTTATATACAATTTATTGAATTTATAAATTTACTAAAAATGTGTTTTATTCGTAATATATATACAATATTTAGTGTGCGTTGTGTTTTTTATATTTTGTACACGTTTCGTCTAAAGTAATTTATATAACTTTTAATTGTTGCAACAAATTTAGTTGTTAATATTTTCAATAAACATTATTGTACTGTAATTGAATAAATGCATTTTGTGTGTTGAAAATGAATGGTAAACACTCGAAAATGATGCTGCGATCGTTCAAAAACAATCTGGCGTGTTGTTCGTGTTTCGTGCTGCACAAACACACACACCCACACACACAGATATTATATAATACCTATCGACACATGGGAGAGAAATGCAAGAGGGCAATCGACATGTCCGTTGCGTTTTAATTAATTAACCGAATCGTGAACGAACGATTACCAATATTAACCGAGCAAATGGGAACTATTAATTTGCATCCTTGTTCGAAGCATATGGAATCCGCACGTGCGGAAGAGAGACGCAAGAAGAGTGGAACACACCGTTCGGCGCGGATGAATTGATTTGAGTGATGGCCGCTGCGCGATCCTCTAACCGCCGCCATATATCATCGAATCCTCCACAGCTATACCTTTCTCTCTCTCTCTCTCACTCTATCACCCTCTCATCGAATCTCTCCATCCCTCTCCGACTCGTCCACGATCCATACCAAAATCTACGTGCATCTCTCTTCAGCTCACGTGGATTTTCCGCACCCCACGGTTCGTTCCCAAACCCTCACGTCAACGAAACGACCCCCCTGCCGGCATCGCTCCACTTATTAATTCATAAATGCATTATATAAACAAAAATATTCAGAAAACGTTCACTCTTTTATTAATATATTTATTATTTATCGGAATTGTAAATAAATGAAAACGCAATTTCCATTGGACGTACGTACATTGTTTATTTTTTTCACAATCAATTTTCACGACCTAAATCAAGAACGAAATTGATTGTAAATCATAATTAATATCATTAATATCATTGTTTTCATTACTTATTTTACAGCAATTTATACAGACAGCTATTTGAAAGCGTTTCTAAGAAGTCAATCTTTTATAATTCCAACTGAGGTATCAATTTGATATAAATTTGGCCTCTATTTTCGTTACATCAAC
This sequence comes from Nicrophorus orbicollis, assembly GCA_018845635.1. Lineage (NCBI taxonomy): Eukaryota > Metazoa > Arthropoda > Insecta > Coleoptera > Silphidae > Nicrophorus > Nicrophorus orbicollis. Next base: position 37,551 of record JAFMTC010000673.1, on the reverse strand, counting down.
CAAAACTGTAGAATCCACAAACACGTCTTTAAATTTCTTATAGATAATATTATTTCATCGTTTCACAAAAACAGTTAATGGATTTTATCAAATCACTTACTTTCTTTGAGGAAATCGCCTCAAAGAGTTTTTATTCTAACATCTTCCATGAATTGGTTATCTACTTTCGGGATTATTTTAAATCACTGTTTTTATCATCTCCTTGCGCCATAAACTGAAGTTCTGGTTCAATATAATATGTTGAACAATTTATTCACAAATCAACTTTGAGATGCATTCTCCAAATGTGTAGCAAGTTGATTTTGATGTGTTTCTTGTTGATGCTGATACTTTATGTATCATTTTTTGTCTTTAATTATCTCTTCGTTAACAAAGCTGACATTCGTATTGTTATGTATTACGTTATTTGTGGTGTACTATGGAGCTTTAGTAATAACTATTAAAGTTTTAGATTGGAACCTCTTTGTGAAATCGTTAATTATAAATTGTTTATATTTATACAGATATAAAATCAGCATTAATTTTAATGTTGTTGTTATTGTGGAGTAGTGAAGTGCACAGTTTAACTTGTGGTGATATTTTTTTTTTAAATAATGGCGTTTAGAATCTGCCATGTCATGATTGTATATGTGGTTGCCAGTACACGGTTCGGAGCACCAACTTAACAAATATTTTAAAAATATGTATAAACTCTATAAACTGATTTAAAAAAAACATTTTTTCTAAATATTTATCATTTACGGTTAATATCTATACTTTATCATTATGTATTTTTTATAAACTATAGAAATTAAGAAATTAACTAGAAACAAAATTATCATAATAATTTTTAACCAAATTCCATAAAACTGCTTATTCTTAATCTTCAATATATATTTCAAAGTCCTAATATTATGAACAATATTTTTCATTTATGCAATAGAGACTCTTGACATACCTTATATAAAGTTTATATATTCTTTATATAGTTATTATATGTAATTCGTCTAAAGAAATACAATTCAATGATTTTTACATATATGTTTAAGTGTAACAATTAACTTTTTCTAAATTTTCAATCATACTTTTACAAAAAACAATTCTAAAAGATTTTGTAAATACACATTACTGATAGATTATAGCAAATCATATTAAAAACTAATTACTTTGTTGTAAATTTCTTCCAAGGATATACAAATCATATCTTTATATATTCATTTGTGTTATACAAATTTTATTACTAAACAAAATAATACATAATTTTTTGTTTATAATTCAATTATCAAATAGCTTAATGATATTCCTAAAGTTAATTTTAGGGCCTAAACTACAAATATTCTTAATATACGCTTCCCTTAAATACTGACGTCAACGCTGGTTGCCTATTTTTATAAATTTTATTTTTAGTATCTTGGAATGTGTATGTATTTAATTTAATAATAAATATTTTCAAAATAATCAAAAAATAGTTTGTAATTGATAAAATGTATATATTATTAGTAATATAACATTTATGATATAACTAATTAATAAATAATAAAGTAAACATTTATTGTTAAAATTACTATAGACTATAAGGGGACAAAAAAAATGCAATAATATTTATTAATTTTGATGCTATTGTTCAAGTCATAACAAAGGGCCATAGATCTTTCTGCACAAATTTAATATCATCAATCAAGTTCTATACGCCGAACGCAAAATATTACCATTATTTTACAATTTTCATTCATGAATTTACTGGTGTTTCGTCAATTGAATCAATCGTTAACAATCACTTATATAAGTATTGTTTGCTTGATACTCGCATCGTTTTAATGACATACATTTCTTAATTATTATAATTTCGTATAGTAAACCAAGTTTTTGAAGTATTTTAATTCAGATAATATCACCGTATAATTATAAAATAATTGATTGAGCAATGCAATTTACACTTATTTAACAGTTAATTATTGTTTTAATCCTCTTTTTATTTTGATGAATAATGAAATTTCAGTTCATCAAGAGAAAATATAATGAAATGAACTTTGCACTGTGCAGACTATTAACAGAAACTAAAACAAGTTATTTGGAATGGAATGGTTTTCGAAAACTGTGACTTGCTTTCTTCGCATGTATATATTTATAGAAGTTCATATGTATTCCTGACGAAGAGGGGAGCAGATTTGGTGAAAAAGTCGTGGAAAAGTTAAAACTACTTAATTACTTTTGATACATAGCTTCGATAAGCGGGTCGTTAAGGCCGCCCGCCACTCGATTGGACAGATCGGACTTGTTTTCATATTCCTTTCTATTTTAGTCTTCGTACGTTACAACAACAACACAGAAAATGAAGTAAAAGAACAGAGAAAAAAGAAATATAAAACTAGTAGAAATACAGACCACATGTACGTGTAGAAAGAGAGAAAAAAGGAAACACGAGGAGCTTGATTTAATCGCAGTACATTTGGAATTTACAGAAATGAAAGAAAACATTGTATGCAAAGTTATATGGTAATATTTTTGTAATAAATTAGAAATATACTACAAATTCATTGTGTTAATTAAAAAAGTTCATGTTTTAATTCAAAAATTGTATTTAATGATACTTTGTATAACGTATAGTAATAACATCACATTTCACATTACAAAATATTTAACAAACCTAAATTATAGTTTCTATTGAAATAGAATGAAATTAGGAGAAATATATTTTTAGAAAAATCTTTAAACAAAAATATTGACAAACTTGTTTGTTTTTCAAAATAACTTAACTTAAAATGACGATAATTGTTAATAATTCTATAAATTCATTAAATTATGTACTTTTTATATAATTTAAATGATTCCTTTCAATAATATTAAAGATTGTTTAAATTTTATTAATTAAATATGCATGTAATGTAAACTGAATTGCAAATAATTGATGCTTGATTAATCATTTATACAAAGTCTATAAAACGCTTGTGATGACAGTGTATAATTGTCCCTAAGAAGATCAACAAACTGAAGTAGCTGTGGTGTGGTCATATCTGTCAACGAACCACAGGCCGCAGGGGAAGGATATTGCTCCAAATGGAGACGGCGCACTGGAAAATGAAGGGTTGTTCACAACCCTTGTTGTGGTGGACTAATACTCTGGTAGTATTGTATTATAGGCTACGAAAAGAGCGGAAGTCCGCGTGGCATAACAAGATTCGCAGGATGCTCTTCAGTAGAAAGATACAAAGCGTTTGGTGAAGATGCAAATATCTACGAAGTAAATGTTGCATATATAATAAATTGCCTTATTGTCTAAATTAACTTTCTTAAACTTCAAAGAAAACAAGTCAAATAATATATCTTTCTTTTGAAAATTTGATAATTATTACAGTTAATTATCATGAAACACTAAAAAATTTGCTATATTAAGTAATCTTAAAGAGTTTGAAAGTTTCGGTTTCCGAACAATTGATAAGTTTTTATAATATTGCTTCCGTTCTCTAACACCTAGGTTCAACATTTATTATATACAAGTTGAAGTCTTTCTTAATTGAATTAGAAATGTAATAATAAGAAATTTTGCAAAATTTTGTTCGAAAATCTTCCAAAATTGAATCGTATTTTTTGTGTTTTTTGCAGCCATATTTAGAAACTATCCATTCGAATATTCAGTAAATCAGCACATCGTGAGAACTAAACCTTTGAAGACTGTTTTTTAAAACCAATGGCCTCAGTATAGGTGCTCTGAAAGAAACGACAAATTACTTTCTCGTATCTGGAACTTCAAACAAGAACCTCAGAATGTGGCCTTGCGATTCTAACCATATGGCTGTGAGGTTATGAGTCGCCCAGATCAATATTTAGTCATCAATTCTCCAATAAGTAAGATTTAAGTAACAAGTCACTTGTTTACAACATAGTCCTCCTTAAAATTGTGTGAGCAATGGATCGAATCCCAACTAAGTGAAGTTCTCATTGCAGACCAATACCCAGTTGAAGGATGTAATAAGCAGTGTTAGGAATAACAGAAGGTACGCAGAGAAGGGAACTAGTGGCATCGCAGCGTATCAATATACCAACAACTATTATTCAGCAAAAAATATATGAATTGATAAGTTTATGAAGAAAATGATAAAAATAGAATAGTGTTTTGAATCTTTTCGGACCAAACAAAAGTGTTATTGTTAAAAGAGAAGGGAAAAGAGAAGAATTAGTGAAAAAAAATGATAAAATTTTAATTTGGAAATTTGCCAACTTGAAAATATCAAATCGCCATAAGGTTTATTTAAAGTTCACATCAATAGATTGTAAATGATGTAAAAATGTAATCAAATTTTCTAGAATTAATATCAAAATGTTGCTAGATTAGGTAACTTTTAAAACACCTCGGTTCATGTATAAAAGACTATGAAATTACATTTTTTTTGTGAATAAAGCTTTGATTTGTCCATAATTTTTGTAAATAGAATTTTTGCTTTTAAGTTATGCACTGTATGAAATAAATTTGAATAATTTCTGCATATGCAAATTGAAAAGAAAATCAGCATTTCGTTCATTTTTAATCACAGTTATTATAAACAACAGTAGCACGGAAGGTGTGAATAATGTTTAGCGATTGCGTGAAGAAGATGGTTTAAAAAATGAAGCCCGAGTAATTAGAACATGTGAACTGCGATGGTATCTGCATTGTCATCGAAATGTTTGTGAAATGTTTTTCAAACTGTGAAAGAAATTAATGATGTCTAAATGTTGTCATGCGATTCTTTTAACGTAACGCACATAAACACAAAAGGACGAAAAGCGCGATGATGACGACAACAAAAAAAACATGAAATAGAAAGAAAAATGAGTATCCGAGCGGGGTTTGTCGTGTGTAAAAATCGATGCAAAAATATGGAAAACTTTCTATGTTCGTTCTATTTTTCTGTGTCTTTTCTTTTAGAAAATACGAGCTCACTTTCTTTGCCTGCATCGTGTTCTATTTGATCGATTTATGATGAAAAGGGTTCATGAAACTGTTTGAGCGATTTAAAGCTTTTCCTACTTAAATTCTTAAAGAGATTATCGATTGTTGGTCGGAAATTCGTATGAATATATGATTCTAATCACTTTGATGGATGAATAATAGATCAATAAGCGAGGATCTATGGATTAATTATTAGTGAATAGAGATATTTTTTATTTATAAACAAAATTGTTTCAAGAATTTATTTAAGAATTTTTTTTATAACGATTTCGGTCTTATTTCTGAACGTGAGGTGCTAATCAGCCCACTACTTTGTTTTGCTGATCGGTAAATGCCGGAACAATGGGATTCGAACCAGCACCATTTCGCAGTAAATTTTTGTGATGCAGGGACTTTTAACTACTCGGCTAAAAGTTGCCCTAATGAACACATAATTGATGTTTTATTATTGTATAAAAATTATAGTAATTCATTAGTATTTAGTAGTGCAATAAATGAACAAATTATTTTTTAAAGATTTAAAATTAAAAAAATAGTCACATTTTCAATAGAAGAAACAATTCAACTAAAAATATGTTCAATAATTAATAATTATTATAATTGAATGCAAAAACTTTAGAATTTCTATGAATCTATTAATCTTTTGAAAAAATTGTTTTAATAGTTCAAAAAACATTATTTGTATAGACAATATAATATACAATATAAGTTTGCTAATGAAAAATCAGACATGTTCAATTTCGCGAAATATTATTATATTTGATGTCATACAAAGAAATGTTCGGTTAACGTACACTTTATCGACTTGTTACTTTCTAGTACTAGTGGTCACAATAAGTAGTTTCTTAAATTAATTAAAGTATAAAATAGTCAAATTTGAATAGAAATAAAATGCATACAATTTATTTAATATACAAATATGAACAATATTTATTGGAACAATAGTTACAAAATAAACTTAATACTTTAACAAAATATAAAAAATAATAAATTTCAGTGCAGAAAGACCTATAGTCTATAGCCCTATGCAGAAATAGCATATTATAATTGTATTTCTTATTTACTATTGTATTAAGTTTATATTTTGCAGTTATTGTTGCAATAAATGTTAATATTATTTAATAAAATTCCATTTTTGCAAAGGATCTTTTTGATATTTCAACAATTCCTCGCTTAGTCGCATTCTACCAATATTCCGTACTAATCGAGGATTTAAAAATCGCATAAAAATATAACCACAGATCGTTTTGCTGAACTAAAATTTAATGAAAATGCTCTGATTGAAACAGAAGTATGCTTTAAAACTTTAGTACAAGAAAAATCATTGTAAATTCCCCACAAAAAAATAGTAATTTAAACACGTAATCTGATTTAATTATAATATACAGTAAGTTCTCGAATAACTCGATTAATTTGTTCTGAAGGATTTTAAGTAAGTCAAAGATAATATAAGATAAATATAACCACAGATCGTTTTGCTGAACTAAAATTTAATGAAAATGCTCTGATTGAAACAGAAGTATACTCTAATACTTTAGTACACGAAAAATCTTTGTAAATTCCTCACAAAAAATAGTAATTTAAACACGTAACCTGATTTAATTATAATATACAGTAAGTTCTTGAATAACGCGATTAATTTGTTCTGAATAAAATCCTTCAAGTAAGTCAAAGATAATACAAAATTTTGCATGTTTGGGGAAAAATCATTATTATTAATTTTATATATTGCACGTAACATAATCCACGTGCAAATTGTTTCATGCATCGATTCAGTGTTTATATTTTAAAATTACGGAAGTTGGAAATCGCTTAAATTTGGGACTTACTGTATAGAAAATGTTCAATTTAAAGCGAATTTGAAGTTAATTTTTATGAAAAAAAAGTAATAATTTAATATTAACTAGGGTAGAAGCTAGATCTATAGCCCTTTCCTACAATATTTGGTATTTCCTTATTTTATTGTGTTAAATTTATATGTTTGTAGTTGTTACAATAGATGTAATTATTGATGTTATTATTACTAATATCTATTATAAACACTGTTTTTCATTGTTCTATATTTTTTCCTTTAGTAAGTAAGAATACTTATTCTAAGTTATCTTTGTTTTGGTTCCCTGTAAACTGAGAACATTTTTTACTGTGGAAAAAGTGGTTATTGTAATTTAAAACAAGTAATCTGAAATCGAGATGTTTCATTTGTCTGTTGTCAGTTGAAATATATTTACATAAAAGCAATACTACAACAAAGTATTAAAAATGTTGCGGTTAAATAGTGCTGACGTTTTCTTTTTTCGTCTTTGATTTTTCATCCCCCTTCCGTGTGGTGATGTTGTTCGTAAAATTTGCGATTGTTATCGACATAGGTGTTGTTTGATTGAAGGAAGGGAGTCGGATCGCATCGTAATTATCCTCGCAACAGGACAGGAAGGATCGCGCGCGCCTAGGATCTGCCGGCTCCTCGCATCGGTGTTAGTGTTTATATAACAGATTAAAACGTTTAATTCGGAGAGTGCAAGTTGCAGTTCTAATATAAACCCCGTAGACCGGTGGCTGTCGGGCTGTGCGACAGCTGTGCGGCCCTCGATTGTCTCAGGATGATTGATGATCGAGGACGGCTGCGAGAGGGCCGTCGCCGCTCGTCCGCCCTTCGTACCCTCCGCACCGCCGCCGACACCGCCGCACCACCCTCCTCGAAAGCCCGACCACCCTTGACTCCGAAAACTCGCAGGGTTCGGAGCTCTACATTCACTGCACTAACTCAATGTATCTATCTCTCTGTCTCTCCTTCACCGTACCGCATTCACTCACTCCTTCACGTGCACGAAACTAACGTAATCGAACACCCAAAAAATGAAGAAAAAATCTACTCTTACACACACACTCACTAATATATTATGTGTGTGTGTGTCTAAAAAACAAAATAATCCAAACGTACACCGCCAAATGCTCGCTCGGGGGGGAAGAAAATTATGGATCATACAAAAAGGAAGAGCAACAAAAAAGTAATAATATCGTGAACAAGATTGCTTGTTTATCATTCTTTTTGTGTATTCCATATTTACTCATCGCTTTGTCTAATAGATTGAACATGTTGTAGACATTGAGTCCTTTATCAAATCACATCACTTAATATAAAATATATTACGTAACATTAATAATAAAGCTTTAGTTACACGATAAGTTAACAAAATGATCCTACGATAATACATTCTTTATATTTATATTCATACAAAAACTTTATGGCTGAATAAGAATAGTACAATCTGCCCTCCTATAACGCGGTGAGTGCGTACCGCGTTATATGGAATCCGCACTATAAGAAACTCGGCTTTAACCGTACAAACCAGGCTAATTCGTAGCGCGTTGTATGAAAATCGCGCTATAAGAAACTCGGAATTAGTACAAATCACATCATTCGTGCCGCGTTATATGGAGACCAATAAATAGAAAAGACAAGATAAATTATAAATTATTTTTATTGAATTGAATTGAAGAGTTCATATAAGGATTGATAAAAAAAATGAAACAAGAACTAAACTAAAAGACTGTTTTTCAACAAAAACAATGAAGAATTTTGTAAAATTATGTAATCTTTCAACACTCAGATATGAGTCGCCTAACTCGTCTTCTTTTAATGGGTAAAATGTCTTCATGACTTACTTTATCTTCACATTGGTTTTCGATTGTAGCTTTTTTTTCTAACTCCACTAAAACCTCTCTATAGGGAGCTAAGTAATTTCTTAATTTTCTTTTAAACTTTGCGCCGCGCACCGTTGAGCGATCAGTTTGAATGATTGAAGTTCTAATTCGTTAGCCAAATTTTGCCCTTTTTTCACATCTTGTAAATCGAGATTTGGCACCCATTCGTTTTCCTAATTTTCGTTAACAATTGCATTTGAGGTGGATGCATCAATTAATTCCATTAGTTCTTCCTCATCTAAAGTTTCTTCCCGAGTACTAGTTCTCTTACATCCTGATGGTCTACTGCAAATTCTTCATCGCTTAAACGAGAAGCAATGTTTACTCTTTCTGTAACTGGGAGTGAAATTGTAGGATCATCTTGTATTGCTTGAACTATTTGAGCATGTGCTGAGGCCTGTTCTCCTTGAAACTTAATATTGTGCAATGTGTACATTTTTTTTAGATTTTCAAACCATCCTTTAGAATGCCCAACATTCCTTAAATGTTCGTAGATTTTAAATGCTTTCTGCTTGATAAGATTTTCACTGATAGGAATCTTTTTGGCTGTTGAACGAAAACCGTGCTGTAAGAGTACCGCGTTGTGGGAGGGCTTTCGCAATTTCAGCTCCGCGTTATATGGAAACCGCAACATCCCCGATCATCACTTGTAACTTTACAGTTGATTTTATTTACATTATGCAGCTTACACTGTTATTTGTGTTATTTTGCGAAAATCCAACAGCATAATCACACGAAAATACATAAATAATAAGTTATTCAACTTCAAATTATAAAAATATTGTAAAATTTGACCAAAAACTAAGAACCCTTTTTTTGAAATTATGGATTAGAATCTCAACTCTCAGAATACGTATACGTTTTATATATTACAAATAGTCAAGTGTTTTAAAAATAGCATTAAAAAAACACATATTAATTAAATACAGATATGCAAATATTTTTAGTTCAAAGTATGAAAAGACTTGAAATATTTAAATATAAACGACAAACAGTTAGTAAGTGGTATATAGAAATATAGTAGTTTATACAAGTATTCATTGTATTTAAAATTATTTATATGTGGCTAAAGGACACTACACTTTTATACACTCAGATATTTGGAATAATGCGTATTAAAATAACAAATATTAGGAAATTCTAAGAGATGTAAGTAAGTATACTAAATAAGTACTTGAGTTTTAAAATACGTGTACTTACTACTTGTCAATTATCGTGTATAGAATAACTTTATATATGTATTGTGAAATTAATTTCAGTCCTACATAAATAGTCGATTTTTAGTAAGAGACGTTTAAAAATGACAATTTTATTCCCTAAATTTTATAAATACGAATTGATTACTTTCAATTTAGATTTGAAAGGAAGTTCGAAGAAACTACCAAAACTTTAAAAATATAAGTCAATTATATAGTAGTCCATTTTTAATATCTAATTTATTCTTTTTTTTACACCTTGTTTTCTGAAATATTATTTTTTTATTGTAGTTACGAAAAAATTATGAAAACATCAAATTTAAGGCAATTTATAATAAAATATAAAATAATTTATTTAATTAATTAATTAATTACTATATATTTGTGACTAATTCTAATGAAACATATACAATTTAATTTTAAACAATTACTTTTTATGGATAAAATAATCAGAAATTTTAATAATAATAACCTGTATTGCAATAATAACTACAAGAAAAATATAAATATAATAGAAATAAAGTACTACAAATAAAATATAATGCTATTGCTGTGAAGGGCTATCGACCATTCTGATCGCATTAATTTTATTCTGTTTAATTTAACAGTAAGTAAATGTTGCAACTTTCGATAAGTATGTTTAGTGATAAATAAAAGTAAAGCTGTTGCATAAAAGTTTAACAAACAATGCACGTCTTAGTTGAGTTATGGTGAAACGGTCGAAGGTTGCGCAATCATCTGCCGAGAGCGTACCGACTCCATAATAATGGTTGATTGTCCATGGATGCACATAAATTTCTGGGCTTTATTTGGTGCAGCGTGAAAAGCCAACTACGACTCGCCTTTCCCTCCGTCTCTCTCTCTCTCTC
>JAFMTC010000673.1:0-12149 GCA_018845635.1 Nicrophorus orbicollis | reverse complement strand
GAAACAAAGTATTGTAAATGAAACGTATGGATTTGGTTAAATTTCTCTTTATAATTTATTATTTTTATTGTTGACAATATATAGTTTATTATTTTATACGTTAATTGTTTAAAATTTCCAATGTTATTGTAATTGAGAATTTATGTAAAATATATACTAAAGAATTGATATAAAAATTAAAATTGTATATTTATAACATGAAAGTAACATTATAAGTACTCAAAATTATAAAATTATTCATGCAACCAATGAACCGCATTGTTTCATTAATTGAAAAGTAATTTGTTACAAACTGTTTTTTTTCTTATAGAATTGTAAATGAAACGTATGGATTTGGTTAAATTTCTCTTCATCTTTATTATTTTTATAGTTTATTATTTTATACGTTAATTGGTTAAAATTCCTCATGTTATTGTAATTAAGAATAAATGTAAAATATATATAAAATTTGAAATTATATGTTTAGAAAATTGTTAATTCTACAATTAAACCGTATTTATTGCTTCATTTATTAAAAAGGAATTTGGTATTAACTTGGTTTTTTTCATATTCAAACAAAATATTGTAAATGAAACGCATGGGTTTACTTATATTTCTCTTTATATTTTCTATTATTATTGTTGATAATATAACTTGTTTACTATTTTATAAGTTAATTTTTTTAAATGTATAATAGTATTGTAATTACTAATATAAGGAAAAGTTTGATATAATTTAGTATGTTAAAAACATTATTTGTTATATTATTTAAATATGCTTAAGAATTGATTTATAAATAGGAAATTTATGTGTCTATTTTTTTTATACAACAAAAAACTGTATTTATTGTTTCATTGATTGAAAAGTAACATGTTATAAACTTGTTTTTGTAGAAACAATATATTGTAAATGAAAGTCTGGACTTGCTTAAAATTGTCAGAAATGTTGATAATATATCAAGTTTATTATATAATTTGTTAATTAAGTTTCAAATTTATTATGTATTTGTAATTTGTACTTAAGAATATGTGTAAAATTTCAAAATACAGATTTAGAAAATTATGTATTCAACAAATAAGCTATTTTCTTATTATTTAATGGAATGAAAAGTAATATGTTATAAACTTGTTTTTTTCTTATAGAACACAAATTATTGAAAATGGAAAGTCTTGATTTGCTTAAAATTGTCATCATTATTATTGTTATTCATTGTAATATAAAAAATAGGTTATTGTTATTTAGTTTTCTTATAAAATTTGGAAATGTATGTATGGGAAATTATTAAAACAATGAATAAATTGTATTAATTGTTTAATTGATTAAAAAATTAGAACATATTGCTATTATTTATATAGAAACAAAATAAATGAAATTAATATACATTCAATTATTAAATTAACAGGCTGAAATAACTTGTTTAATATAATTGTTCATTTCTTTGTATTTCCTCATTTTTATAACATAGTATTATTTTTTCTTAATTTTTGTTCCAATTATTACTATTATATGTTTTGCTTATAAACTTATTGCTGCAAAAGGCTATAGACTATAAGACTTTCTGCCTGTTATTATATTATAAAAAAAGTCAGAAGTTATTTTGAGTCCAGCAAGTATATAAATAAGGTTGTAAATAGTTAATAAGAATTTATGCTAATTAAGTATTATATAACTTTCAATAATGTAAAAATGAATTATGTTTAACTCCTATTCAAAAGAACTTAAATCCAAAATTTAGACAAGAATCTGTCACTTCGGATCCCGTCATTTCCGAACCCTAACATTCCGTAGTTCTGCAATATCCATCAAATGTAAAACATCCATCTATCGTCCACTCCTCGAATATGGTTTCCTCCTTCTCTCTCAATGCCGGAACCCTGTTCTGAAAAGTCCCTCCGTATCTGAACATTCCTCACTTCGCATCCTCACCAGGATTCGCCATCCAAACAACCTGCTCCATAACCCTCCGAATGAACTCTATTCCAAAACCAAAATTGTTCCAGTCCTCGTTAGATACCTCTCCCTTTCTCTTAAATTCATCTCAAAAGACGCAAATTTATCCTCTCTTTCCAAATTTTGTATGACTCGAAATCCATCAACCCCTTCTAAATATGAGTATCCAAGATTAACCCTATACCAGTATCTATTGTCCCTATAATTATGTTCCTTCCCTTTGTCAGATGCTGCTTTTTTTGTGTAGTGATTTTTTTTCTCCTTATGTAATTGGCAAACAATAATGGTCATTTAGTTTCTCCATTGTATATAATATTCACGTGACGAAAGACAATGGTCGATAGCCATTTGGTCAGCCTTTCTGTTATTATTTTTATTATCATTTAGTTTATCTAAAATTATTGATTTTCAACTATCTTATTTTAATTATTATATTTTGATTTATATTTAGAATTATATTTTGTTTTTTTTTTAACTGGCCAATAAATTATATTATAATAAATGAATTATGTGAAATAAATGATAGAGGATAAGTCTTATATTGAATTGAATTTTTTTTGTAACTATTAAAGTAATTTAAATTGCAATAATTGTTGCAAAGAAAAAGATGAATACGTGCCCAGATTATTAATCATCGCATCAGGTTTAAAAGAGCAGATGTTGCGGATAATCGCAGGTGAAGATCTTCAGCAACGATTGGATGTTGATATCGATGAAAAACAGGATGTAAATGAAACATACCACTTGCTTTATTCACCAACACCTAATTATTAATCATACAAAATAACAATAATTTCAAAAAAAAATCATCATTTATCAAAAGTATTTACTTCATAATGTTAATACACTTTTCAAATATTATTAACAACATACATTATTTATTAATTAATATTCTATTCAAGAAATTATGTTTTTAATGTTTATTCTTTTTTATGTATATATAATTACTATTAATATTTTCATTACTGATTTACTTAATGGAAAAATAATAAATTTAAATATCTTGTATGTATCTAGATAGATAATAGACCAGGAATGATTTCTTTCAAGTAAAATGAGAACAACTAAAAAATGTTCTGAAAACTACTGGTTTTTCCGTGAAGATTCGCCCATTCCAAAAGAAAACAATCTGTTGATATTTAAGGTAATTTTAAAACATGACTGGACCTACGGAGTTTAACATTGCTATTGTATAAAGATTACATTTGAAAACCCAAAGAAGGATCATTGTTGCTACATGGTACAATACGAACAGGAGAATTTACGAAGATCATTAAATAGAAACAGTGGAGGAATGTATTATGAAATTTAGTAACCCATATTAAAATACACTAGAAGATCATCTAAATCCGATATACTTAACCTGTGGCCCGCGGGCCGCATGAGGCCCAAGCTTTTATGTGCTGCCTAAAATACAATCATGAGAGATACATTACAAATATATTACGAAGAATCAAGTATTATTTAACTTTCCAACAGTAACAAAAGCTAAATTACTATATCTATTTCTCGAGTAAACTATACGATATTTTGAAAGTATTATTTAGAAAATTTGACAGTAAATTTCAGGATTTTCGTTGTGTTTTGCTTATTGAAAATCCGTGGCATATATAAACAATAACTATAATATAATTAGCTGTTAATGGGATTTAAGAACGATACAAATGTGTAAGTTATTTTTATATAAAAAACAAAAAGTGAGAGGATTCACCGAATATTGCAAATTAGTATCTGAAAATGACTGTTTAAAACACTTGCTGTTCGTATCAACGTATCTTTGTGAAACACCGTATTCCAAAATGTAATATGCAAAAAACGTATATAGAAATAAATGTGAATCTAGATCTTTACCCAAAAATATTGCGATTAGTGTAACATGGGAAACATATTTTTCCCGAAGGATAAAAGGTTGATCCCAATAATTTTTTGTCAATAATTTTGATAATAGTGATAACAACTCACCGGCTAAAACGATGTAATCTTCTGGATCTTCCATTGAAGTTCAACAACTTGTGACTATGAAACAAATACCAATTGGCATTATACCAATATCAATATTGAGGTTCGAAATAATTTCATTTTTAAACGATATAATAATTATACACATTAAATATATTTGCATGTAAACTTTAAGGTTCTCATTCTACTGTATTCCGTGACAATTCGGGATAAATTCAGTAAATTTGGGAAATAAACGAGTTGTGAAAAATAGGGATAGGAACTTCAAATTCGAGATTGTCCTGGGAAATTCGGGACGAATGGTCACCATACTTTATACGATACAAATATGTCTACTGTTAAAACATTTACCGAATTTTTTGTAATAAAATACAAGTAAACGAAAATCAAAGAACAACAATTTAATGTTATAACAAATGATGACTTTTTGACGAATTTTAACAGATGTTATATCAATTAATTATTCCAAATTACAATAAAATATTTATAAATGATTATTAATTATAAAAATATTAGAATTCATTATGAGAAGAGCTTCCAATATAAATAAATTTTACATTTTTTTGTTTCAGAACAGTACAAGAATGAAGGATTACATGAAATGAACTACTTGGATCAATAAAATTAACAGTGTTGTTATGAACAATAATATATTTAAAAAAAAACATGTATTAATAATTTATTTAAACATCTTTATTGGTCCAAATTTGGCTATCAGGTGACCTCCCAGCCTGTTTATTAATGATTTATTTACTTATTTTACAGCAGCGGTTTCCAAACTTGATGTTACTACGTTTGGAAAACGCTGTATTTTGAAAATAAAAAAAGATGTTTCAAACATAGTAACTTTAACGTCTTAGTAAATATATAATGTAAGTTTGTGTTTGTTTTAGAATATTCAGTGAAGTCGATTGGTGAAATGGAATGTCACGGACTCGACGGATTGGATCAATCATATTCCCCAATCAAATTGTACCGAACACCGACAATCCAAATGAGGACAAACTGTTGAACTATGTCATTGTCATCAGTTATGAAACATGGTATTATTTGATTTAAAGGTGATATATCTTTACAAATACAATTTGTGTTAATGTTCACGAATTAATCAATTATTATAAAGTAAAAAAAACATTATTATACAATTTATATACTCCCACAAGAACTACAAAAAAAAACAAACTAAAATAATAGAAATTCACAGAAAAAAAATCGTAAAAACGATTATTACCATTGCTATAATGAAAACTTGAATATGAAATGATAAATAATCTAATGAAAATCGTAGATTTATAATTAATAAATAATTCTACAGCTAGACAAAATTAAACTTTCAATAATGTATTGTATTTATTGTAACAGTTATACACAATTAACAAACAAAAGATGTTCATGGATATTCAATAATTTTAATGAAGAGCGGAAAGACTGTTTTTGTTAGAATATCATTGTATAAATAAATTTTGTTAATGTTGTGTATCTGTTGAAATAAGTGTTATATAATTTTAATCAAATATATTATAATCAACTGTTAAAAACGTACTGAATGAGTTTAATTACTCTAAACAAATCAATGTTTATACATTTTACTGAATTCACACATGATTAAAAAAAACAATTTGAAATTGCTCGATTTAAACTAAATATTCAGGCTATTAGTAAAATGTTCTGAAAGGTTTGTATTTATTACTCTTTTTCTGTAATAAATTATAAAAACTGTATAAATTTTGTTTTTTATAGTCCAAATGTATTTGCGTTTTATTAAATTAGTAAAATACAATTACAAATACTCATATTATATTGCAATATCCAATCTCTTATAGTCTACAAACAAATTTTCGTTTTCCGGTAGTAAGCATCCAAATTTGAAAAATATGTAAAAATGTTCTGTCTTTTTATATTAACATTTCATAGTTTGAATAATTTCAAATATTTGCTACATTTTAAATGATTCTATTAACAATAAAGACAGAAATAAGAATTACTAATTTTCTTAATCTCATAATTAATTATCATAGCATATTTTTTTTCTTCAAAGTCTGTTCATTATTCAATTATTACCTAAAAAAGTCCATTTTATTAACTTAATTAATATGAATAATTGTGATTGTCAGCAAATAAAAACATAAAAGATTTTCATACATTAATAAAAGATCTACGATTATTGTCATTAACATTAAGATTGTTGGAGAATCATTAGAAAATATGCTTTTAATTTCTAAATTTAAGTTATAACTATGTGTTGATATAGATTATGTAAAGAAATCATGTATTTATTGTTGAATTCTGGAAAATTGTATGTGCTTTCTAAAAATAATTTATATTTTACAGATATTTCCTATGGATGTTATTGCATGATGTACCTCCATAACAGAGTCATATTTAGGATGTTGAGGCCATGGGCATAAATATGGAAGTTTGGGGGCACCAAATAAATAAAATTGGAATAATTGAATTTTATTTTTTGAATATTCAATACTTATTCTTGTTCAGATAGTAATGCCTTCTAATAATACAAATATGTATATAAAGAAAAGAAGAAAAGTGAATTATACATTATTTCAGCTAATAAAGTTAAATATTTGGGTATGCATCTGTATTGAAGATTGACCTGGAATGATCACATCCAAGCAAAAAGAGAACAACTTGAAATCAAGTTCAGGAAGCTATACTGGCTACTACGAGAAGACTCACAAATTTCAAAAGAAAACAAGCTACTGATTTATGAGGTAATTTTAAAACCAGTCTGGACCTATGGAATGGAGCTGTGGGGAAGCACTAGCAAATCTAATATTGCTATTATACGAAGATTCCAGTCGAAAAGTCTAAGAAGAATCATAGGAGCTCCATGGTACATTACAAACAGGAGAAATCACGAGGATCTTCAAATAGAAACAGTGGAGGAAGCCATTATGAAATATAGTAGCAGATACCAAAATAGGCTAGAAAAACATCCAAATGACTTAGCTATCAAAATTCGTGATAATAGCTTAACAACTAACAGACGATGTAATTTACTGGATCTAAATGAGATTTAACATCTAAGTAGCAATTAAGGGAAAACCGCTAGTGGGCGTTATTCATTCGTCATTTGTCAACCGTTAAACCATGAATGTTTTGTTATAAAATAGATTGTTAATAAAAACAGACGTTATACAAAAAGAAATACACATTATTTATATATTTGTTCAGAAAATGTAATACTTCATTTAATATTCGCATAATGTATTATTATTTTTTATAGAAAGTTACGTTAGATTTGTTAGTTTTTCTTATTGTCTATCTCAACTAATTTTTACTAGTTTTCTTTAGTTAATGTTCTTATATTCTCAGTTTATTTGAATGGTTTACATTACATTTCTCATTACTCTAAAAATGAGTAATTGCATCATTTTTGATAATTGAAAATTTTAGTTTTCTAATGTCTAATCGACAATGCAGATAAATGGAAGGTGGTGCAATAAAATGAGGAATTGAAATATTCTGTTAAAAGTTAATATATCAGCAAAAAATGAAAGTTAATGTTAACTTAGTTTATTTAATTACAGTGGCTCAATTCTAATCTAAAATTCTTATGGAAATGTATGTAATGTAAAAATATCAAAGATATATGATAGTTTGTTTTCAATATGAATGTGTAAAGCAATAAACAGATTAACAAAGCAATAGCAGAACAGGGAAAATATTTATTATTAATTTAAACTTTTCCGTTCTCACACTACTGTATTTCGAGATAAATGCTCTAAATTTGAGACGAAAATACCAAGTTGTGAAAAATTGAGTCAAAGACTGTCCCGGGACGTATGTTACCATGTAGTCGACAATCATAACAAAATTTAAAATAATAAAACCATTTACAACTTCGCTTTTTTACTTTTCTGTTCTTACTCGTTCTTAATTTCCCCGGTTACCGAATGTAATAATTATATAATATTATTATTATTAGTTGGGAATAGAAAGATATTGGTCAATAGCCCTTTAGTCCAATGTGAACAATAAGTTTGTTTAATAATAATAGATTTTATGTAGAGACTAAACATGTACTATTTTGTGTAATTTCTTTTATATTCGTAATGATTTTAAGTAGTTATTGTAATTCTACATTTTTATTGTTAATTTACACAAATTCTAAAGAAAATGTATTTAATTTCAGTTAATTTTTAATTTACATTATTACAAAATTGAAAATAATATGTTTCTATTTTGTTCAAGTAAGCAGTAAAACTTACTTAAAAAGAGATCAAATTTTGGTACAAACAAATTATTAATAAAAAATACATCAGTTTAAAAACAATCTCATGTAATGAAGTTTGGATAAACATCGTATTTATTCAAGAAACGATAATATTCATATCAAATTAATATTCTACTATTACAAAATAAATTATGCTTAGATTATAGTGTTAAAGTTTAATGCTGCAACCACACTACACCAGATAAAATGTATGTAATTTCAGGTTTACCAACTACTATTTGTTTACAAGAAGTCTAGGACTTTAATTCTTTAAACGTTTTCATAGTATTATTACAGATTGATATGAAAATAAATGAAAAAGTTTGTTTCAAAATAAAAATTAACGAGAATTATGTAAAATCCATACAAATTGCAAACACTTTATGTAGTAGTAATATATTTTATTTGCACCTGCAAGGAACGCATTTCCCATCTCACGAAACAAACAAAAAACAGAAGAAACGTTGCTCCGAACGCAAATAAACAACAATTACGTAAACACATTACATCGTCAGTTATTAAAGATTTCAACGAACACCATAAATCATACGATGTAATACGATTCCCGTTTCCCAAGCCTCCCGAGTGCACTAACAGCCCGAGGCCGCAGATTGCATTATTATTATTAATTGCAAAGCAAATGTTGCATAAATAAATACCGCATTTAATTACGAAAGTATCGCAGGAGCATCAAATAAAAGCAAAGTAAACGGAAAAACCGGTGGCGCGAAAGAGGAGAACTTTGAAAAAGAAAAAGTCATAAAAGTATTGAGTTAATATTTCAAGATACCGATCGAAGCGTGCAACTGAAATACACACAAAAAAAACAGAAGAGGAACGTATCCAGGTAGTTTGTCACATGTCCAATTACACGAGATTACGGTAATTAATAGCCTTTCGGATTTAATCGGAGATTGGATTCGGCGACATCTGTTTTTCGATGGACGAAGTTGTAGATTCTGGAGGTTAGTCTTAATTGTTCGTAGATGGCGCTAGGGGTAATAACGTTTTTCAAAATTTATTATTATTATTATCATTTTCGTTTGTTTTGTTTGAATGGGATTCTTTGCGAGGAAGAGCAAGTCATTATTATTAGGATGACGCTGGTTTTATTCATTGCACAAAGCCGGTGCTAATAATTGCGATTTTATCGCTTTCGTTTTTGTCGCGTGCTGCTGAATGCCTCGAGATGGATGGACAACAACTGCAGTTACAACAACAGCAACAACAACAAACATGTTGAGAATAAGAGAGAAGAAAAAAGATGCGGGATAAGTGGATCGAAGAAAGCGAAATCACCGATGTTTGATTAATGTCAATGGAGTTTCACGGCGCGTTAATGAATCGACGTGCAAATGAGTACAATTAATTGGAGTGTAATGGAGATGTTGATTACGATTTGAGTGCGTAATTGAAGCAAGGCCATTTGGGAGACTGAGAGAGAGGATGGAGCTACAACAATCAGAAGGAATAAATTTGAATAGCATTAATCTGCATGTGGAAGCCTACGCGTCATATCCACTGTCAGCTTTCCTCCTCTTCATCGTCCACCACTGCTTATTATTTCTTTTTAACCATGTAGTCTTTTTTTTTCGTAACTTGGTGACCTGTCAGTGTGGTCTACCTCCGGTTTTTATCAATATCGGTATGGCCGCGATCGCCAGGTATATATGTGTGTATACTATATAGTTCTGTCTCTTTTCTTTTGTTTCTTTTTGTTTCGTTTCGTTTGTTGCTGTTTGTTTGTTTCGTCGTCCCGGCAGCTGACACGACCACCTGGGTGTGAGCTGACACCGAGCCGATGTCGTCGCACCCACACTCCGCGCTACACACGACTCCTTCTGATTGCTGACTCATCCACGTTATTACCGACTACCGTCATAGCCATGGCCATATACGATACGCCACTTATGTAGGGGTTGCTACAACAATTTCCATCCTCCTTTTTTGTGTTCGTCCGTCAGTATGAACCTTACTGTATGCAAACTTATATAGACAATCCAATCGGAGTTCCACCACAAACTACAACCTTCCTAATTTAATAGTTTTAACAACATGTAATTGTTGACTTTTTTCATCGTTACCCAAAAATACTTATGAATATGTTTTCGTGTGTGTCGTTTTGCAACTATATTTACAATGAATCCATGCAGCAAACCAACACGTCATTGCAGACACTTGTTTGGAATCGTTGCCCATTGTCAACTAATCATTTGAATACTGTTTTTGAGTAATCAATAGCCTCAGCCCAGAAGCATTGAAACCACAAAATCTTATAAACCGAGAACTTCAGAATGTAGATAGTCGACTCTAACCTTACGATTATGAATTGCTTCCACTTATGAATATAGTATACTCAAATATGATTTGTATTACAAATCAAAAACTTATATAATGGTATAATAAATCGGAGTTTACTTTAAGATGCACCCCCTTTTATTAAGACAATTTATTGTAAAATAAATAATATTTAAATTATTAAGTGAAATTTTACTATATTTTGATTGTTTAGTTGTGAAATTGTAAATAAATTGCTATTTTTTATTCTAATAATACCAGTTGATGAATTGAAATTGTCTCATAATAATAGTTGTAAAAGGAAATGAATATAAAACGAAAAATTTACTAAAAAAAACTGGATGAAATTAAACAATAAATTATTATTCACAATTTTACAATAAATTCGGTACTGCATTTTAAACTTTCCGTTTTTTAACATCTGGACACTTGCAACTCGAACTTAGCTTGAAAACTCTCCTTTTATTTTACTTTTACAATGTTGTTAACTGAAATAAAACAATTAATTTCTATCAGCGGATGAAATTAGACAAATAATTCGTAATAATTAGGTTGAACTGGCTGTTGAAAGATGTGTCAAAATATATGACAGATGTCAAGAAAGATTGATTTTGAAGGTTTAGTAATTTTGAGTTATAACTTATAGCTGCAATAGGTAATAAATATATATTTACTTGTTACAGTTATTATGGGGTATAGGGAGTAATAAATGTTATTTTGTAATAACCTCGCTTTACGGCCTAGATACGTTCCACGAAACTTGGCCGCAAAGCGAAAAACCGTATAAGGAATCAAAGATTGCGCTTGCGCAAGATTGGCAACATGTAGATATATCGTTTTCTTGCCTTTATAGCGAAACATTTTAGGCCTTAAATCGAAAACGTGCCGTTGTAGCGAAATGCCGTATAAAGAGCAACCGTATAGCGAGTTATAGGTGTATTTATTTTTTTATAAATGATATAATTGTTTCAAGTTAACTCAGGCGACTCATAACCGTATGGTTAGAGTTAGAGTCGCCTGTCTACATTGTGAAATCCTCGGTTTGAGTCCCAGATACAACATAGGATTTTGTGATTTTTTTTAGCGTATTTTGTCAGTTCTTCTGGTCTGAGTCCACGAAATAAACAAATGTCTACATAAACGAGTTGATTTACTGAAAATCTGAATCCATAGATTGTAAATATCGTTGCAAAAAGACACATCAAAAAGAAAAACAATATGAAAAAAAAATGTATACCGTTTAATTATATGAGTGTGAAAACGTTTCAATAAATTGATTATTTTCAAAAACGATGTTCACTACACGAATTATTCATTAACTGATTGATCATTGATGTTGTGAAAGGTTTACATGTAGGAAACATACATAAATGCAATAGTTATTTTAAGCTCATATATGCATTTGTTTTTTACCTGGTATGAAGAAATAGAGGTAAATGTCATGTCAAATATCACAACTATTTCTATAAGTATTACTACTCAAATTAAACTATTAATATATAACTACGGTATTGCAAGAATTGTATCTGCTGCCATTTATTTGTAATTAATTACATTTTTTAAAAACTTATTTTAGTTGGAAGTTAGTTTATTTTAAACATTTCAAACTGGTCTATACAGAATTAAGATTGATCGAAGACGGTCTATGCCAGTGGTTTCCAAACTTGATGTTACTACGCCTCCCTTAAAAATATTTGGCGCCTCCCCACCCCCTAATCCATTTAATAAA
>JAFMTC010000668.1:73892-88637 GCA_018845635.1 Nicrophorus orbicollis | reverse complement strand
TGCGTTGCGTAATAGTCGAGTAATCGAAGAAATACGCAATGAAAATTGCTATTTCTTCGATTACGCAAGAACTATTGGTCGTACGCAGACACCAATAGGTTCATTGGAAAGCTGAGATCCGTGTGCTCATTTTGAGCCCTTAAAGGTTCACAGTCGTTGCGTAATAGTCGAGCAATCGAAGAAAAACGCTATGAAAATTGCTATTTCTTCGATTACGCACGAACCATTGGTCGCACGCAGACACCAATAGATTCGTTGGAAAGCTGAGATCCGTGTGATCATTTTGGGCCATCAATAATCGTACAATCGTAAAATTTAAAAGAAACTTATTTTATTGTCTATATTGGAATATTTGATATAAACATGTGTTGAACGTCTGTATTTATTGAGTTGAATGATTGTTGAATGTTTGAATTGTAAAAGTGTAGAATGTTTGTAATTGATGCGTTGAATGTTTGGAATTTGTAAATTGTGTGTTCGGTGAGCAAAAACTGAAAAAGTAACGTGCTGTGTTAATGAAATTCAAAGAAAATTGTGTGTTCGGTGAGCAAAAACTGGTATACAAAAATTGACAAATTTGTGTTTTGTGTAATTGAAAATTGAATGAAATTGTGTGTTTGATAAGTAAAAAGTGAAAAATTGAGTGTTTGGTATGCAAAAAGTGAAAATACAGTAGGCAGTAAATCTGTGTGTTTGTGTAATTTTTGAGACAAGTTAATCACCAAATTAATTGTTTACATTTGCAACTAATTCAATATAAAGAAATTTGCAACTGTAAACAAGTAATTATTGTAAAGTACTAGTTAACTTGAACAATCGAGTGCTATTTTTCATAAGAACATATACAAAAGCCTGATGCAACATAGCAAGCTACGATTAACTTGTCTCACATAGAGTGATACATAACAAAAAAGAAGTACAATTTTACATATCAAAACTGAATACAATGCATTAAATTAGTACAGCTTGAGCTCTGCAAGGTTTGCCTCCAGTTTGTAAGCATTTTCCTTCACTTACAACAACAGATTATCTGCGAAGTACCTAAAATGCAACACAGAAACTGAAGTAGAATGGTCTGTGAGGATGAGTTAATATAAACAAACACATCTTTACCATTCAATTCCCGCTAAACATTGTCTAATCCTTTGTTTCCAATTGGAAATCTGCAAATATTTAAAAGGAAATTATACCATGTATGTTTGGTTGCCTATACTCTTCAATTTTCTTTGAAATTCTGTTCGAAATTATTAATTTATTTAATGTAAAAGAAACATTTTCACAGCGTTCACATATTATCTGGGTTGTACCTAAAATGAAACACAATAGTTAAAAAACAATAATTTGCGTAAGTTCATATAAACATGCAACATCTTTACCTTTCAATTCCCACTGAGCATAAGATTGTTTCATTGTCTCGGCCTTCGTTTCCAGTTGGAAATCTGCAAATTGAGAAAAATAGAAAATCAACACGAACCACAGCAGCCACACAAACAACGGTTTGAACTGTCAAAAGGTTACGAAAATGCTACGGTGCTACGATGCTTCAGTTGTCTCTTGTCACGTTAACAATAGTATTTGTAAATGAAAAAACTTTTTAGCAAGTTAAGTTCAAATTTGCAAACAAATAAAAACAAGCTTCGCATCAAGTGGCAGCAAGTTAAAACTGCTTTCAACCTGCAAGTGTGTACGCACCTTTCAGCTGTCAGTGTCAGGTGACGGATCGATTTTCTACTGTTTTCATGCTTGCGCGCCTGCTTCGATTAATTGGGTGTTGTTCGATCTTGCCGTGCTTGTGGTCCATCCTCGTTCGCAGCATCACGAAATGACGAAACCACCGAACGACAATCTTCCGACCGTCAAACTGGTAGTCGTCGGCGATGGAGGTGTCGGTAAGAGTGCTATCACCATCCAGTTCTTCCAGAAACTCTTCGTCACAGACTACGATCCTACCATCGAGGACAGCTATCTGCAGCATGTGGACGTGGATGGCCAGTGGTGCGTTTTGGATGGTAACGGTTGTGTCGCTGGCCCAGACTGCCCGCTTATGTTTTCACTCTGCTCTCTCTTTAGTGCTGGACACTGCGGGGCAGGAGGAGTTCAGTGCGATGAGGGAGCAGTACATGAGGAAAGGTGACGGTTTCCTTCTGGTCTACTCTGTCACCGATAAGAACAGCTACGAGCACATACCGCATTTCCACACTCAGATATTGAGGGTCAAAGACAGGGACGTGTACCCGATGCTGTTGGTGGCCAACAAAGTGGATCTGGTGCATCTGCGCAAGGTGACCGAGGAGCAGGGCAGGGAACTGGCTCACAAGTTGGGTATCCCGTACATCGAGACGAGCGCCAAAGATCCACCGCTCAACATCGATGCCACCTTCCACGAGGTAAAAACAAAGCAAATTCCTTTCACAAATAACATTCACTTTTCAAGGTGGTGAGGATTGTCCGCAACGAAGCAGCTACAAAAGACAAAAAGAGGCGTAAATTCAGGCAGATCAAGAAGAAGATGGAGAATTGCGTGATCATTTGAAGGGGACCCACGTCCACTGTTTGAATGTGCACAAACGACAACAAACAAAAAGCTAATTTACATCTATCTCTCTGTTTCTGTCTATCAATTCGCACACAACTGTATTTAATATTTACCAAAGCCACAAGAAACTAAAACCCATATTACATTTAACGTACATATATAAACAACAACTAACTAAACAGCACAACCGGAAGAAAATACATACTGAAATCTACATATTATTGGACTCGTGTCGTAGCAACGACAATAACAAACGTGTTGCCAAGCAATGAATACATATATTTATTTATCAATATATGTCTGTTGGTTACGTTGGATACCAAAGATTGTTGTTATTTTAGGACCAAAAATGTTTTGCTCATCACGAAGTGTACATTTTGGGGATTACTATTATTATTTTGTGAATCGAAGGGCCTAAACGAAAAACAAAACATAAATAAATTAAATAAATAAACGGATGTAGTATAGTTGATGAAGGGATTTTACGAAGGACCGCACATATTATTAAAGTATACAACAAATAAATGGATATGTTTGGAAAAGGAATTGCGCTTTAGATTACTGTTGAGGAAGGAACGAAATAAACTAATTACAAAGAATAAACGATGAATTCTATTATTACATGATGTATAAAATGTCCTCTATAAATATATAATATGCGTATATTTACGTAAAACCATAGCTTTGTTTTCATTTATTTATTCAAATTCCTTTCCAAATATACATTTCTTTGCATTATTCTGTTAAACTTTTTTTTTCATATTTTCTACAGGATTTGATTGTATAGTGTACGAGGTAAGTAGTATTAGCATAATTAATTAACAAATTTCAATTTAATGTTCATATAAAATATATATATATTAATATTTATGCTACTTACAACGTAATAAAGAGTCGTTTCTTGCACTTAAAGTGTGAAAAGATGCTTACGTAATGCGGACTCGGAGGAGGCTATTTGGGATTCGCGCTTATCGTGTCCACAGAGAAGCAGCGGCACGTGCAGGCCGTCACCGGGCATTCGGAATGTTCCCTGCAAACCGAATAATTGTATAGCAATGTAACAAGGTGATGCGACAGTGTTACTTGAACCAGTTGATGATGTGGGACGAGTGGCCTCCGTGCCGGCAAGTCTGGCACCAGGTGAACCAGTTGGAGAAGTCGACCAGCTTGTTCGCCTCGGTGTCGCCGTTGTCCTGGACGCCCGTCGTCGTCCCCATGTGCATCAGGCAGATCACGCACCTGGTGAGCGGCTTGCGGCAATGCGGGCACGCGGACATCTTCATCTTGTTGGCCGTCACTCCCATCCTGGAGAACGTTCCTCTTCCCCTGTTGAGGCCGTGCATGTAAGCCGAGATGCTTTTACCGCAGAACTTGCAAGAGACGAAGACCTGCTGCCGCGGCTTATCGTTCGG
Source organism: Nicrophorus orbicollis (assembly GCA_018845635.1). Classification (NCBI taxonomy): domain Eukaryota; kingdom Metazoa; phylum Arthropoda; class Insecta; order Coleoptera; family Silphidae; genus Nicrophorus; species Nicrophorus orbicollis. The sequence continues at coordinate 84,689 of JAFMTC010000668.1, read as the reverse complement.
CCTCTGCGCTTGGAACATCACGTCGAAGAGGGCCCTTTCGTGCCACAGCTGCCACGTGTCCAGCAGGTTGGTGTAACTGAGCACCCAATCCTGAGTCTCCTGCACGAGATCAGCTCCGAACGCACGCACCGAAATCAGAGCCGTCGATTGGATATCACCGGTTATATCCAAGTACCGTTGCAGCAGGCGGATTCCGTCCATGTTATTTCCTACCACAAACCAATCATTAGTTGTTGTTACAACAACTCTTAGCACACTCACCAGTAAGAAGCATTCCATCTAAATTCCCTTCACTGATCATCTTGGCGGTCAGAGATTTCAAGTAATCGTTGAGCTTCGAGTCGGAGAGGAAAGTGCACGCAAACGCGACACGATCGTCCACGGAAATCTCGTTTTCATTCTGCAAATCACACAGAATCACATCACAACAATCAATACGTCGAACGGACAGACGAACTCACAAGAACGTTGTCGTAATTGCCGTTTTCCGCTGTGAGAAAAGCGAACATCGCCCGCAGATACGGGTCGCCCATCTTCACCTTCGGATTCGAGCAGAACTGCCTCCACATGCTGTTCTTGTCGTCCGTGAATCCGGCCAGGGCCATCGCCACCACGTTTAGATTCCTGTCCGGACTCTTGTGCAGGATGTCGATGGCATTCCGGAGCCGCAGATTGAAGACGGCCAGAGCTGCGGCCCTGGAATGCGCGTTCTTCTCCGACAATCTGTCGAGGAAATTCAGGAACTTGTCGGTATCCGTGTGCCATCCGCACAGGTTCAGGGCGCAATCCCGATCCTCGTGCCTGCAAATACACCAAATACAGTAACTGAAAAACTAAGAACAGTTCTACACATAATGTATAGAAATCTACATTACTTGTACTGTTTGATGACACCGAGATTGTTGATGACGGGAAGATCGAGCCACGTCGTGGAATGCGCCTCGCTCTTCGTCGCATTCGTTTCCAACTTGAGGACCTCCCTCACACCCGGATGTTTCGAGTTGATGTTCTTCACGGCTCCTTCCTTGACCAATTTATCGCTGTAGTACAGCCAATTCCACACGTTGGCCAGAGCTGCGTCATCATCGACAAGCTCGCCATTCTTATACAACTCATCCTGCAACAAATAACCAAATCAAATTACAATTCATTCGTTAAAACGCAAATAACGCACTTTCAAACCGTAACCGTTCTTGGCCCGTTCCATCATCCTGTAAGAAATATCATCCAAATTTGCAAACAGTTCGTTGCTCTTGTTGATGCACTTCATCGTCTTCCTTCCGTACGTCCAAACCATGTTAAAGTTCGCAGCGTAGTTCAAGGTGATACTCTCGAAAACGGTGTAATCGATCAGAGCACCTGAAAATCGAATCTCTTAAATTTGTGGATTTGAAGAAATAAGTACATTACCGTTGGAAGCGATGGTGAGCAAACGATTCTCGTCTGTTTCGTGCCAGCTGAAGGAGGTCAAGTTCTTGCTCGAACCTGGCACAACCGTGCGATCCAACACCGAAGGCTCGAAGTCTTCGGTCGCAACTGCAGATTGTTGGATGTCGAACAAATGGATCATCGATGATTCCTTGTGCAGAGCTCCCAACAAATTGTGTCTGCAAATATGAGAATATATATATTGTGCAATCAACGAAATCAATCTAAATTTACTTGGTGGGACACCAGGAGATCTTCATCAGCGACTTGGGTTGCGTCAAGCAGACTATAGATTTCTCGAAATTCCGCACGTCCCACACGTAAATCTGCGAGTCGTGGAACGAGGCTAAATAGTGATCGTTGTGCGGATCGATGCAAACACCGTGAACGGCTTTAGTTAGGGTCGACGTGGCTGCTTTAGTTGTATCTGAAATAAACCGAAAATTGGAATTGAAACTTACAATTAAAGCAAATTTTCACCTCTGAAATCAATTAGTTTGATGTTCTTCAAACTCATTCCAGCTGCAACCAATTTACTATTGCTCTGGAACCAAGCCAGGCTGTAAGTCGTCTCGGATAAACCGTACTCGCTGATCGGTCTCGGATGCTCCGCATTCCTGTTGTTGCCACTCTCGTAGTTAGCACTGCCTCGGACCACGTCCCAGAGCAAAACGGAATGCTCCGATCTGTGCTTATCCAAACCGCTGATTATTTTGTTCGCGTCAATTGGATTCCATGCAACTGCATTGCACTGCCTCGGGTATCTGGGAACTATACAAAAAAAAACCAGTAAAACTCAAACCAAATGCATCATCAATACTCACAGAGCTCTTTCTTAGTGATCCCCTGTGAATCGTAAACGGTGGGTCCGAACGTGGTCAATATAATTCGACCGTTGGTGTACCCGATTGCCAGCAGAATATCCTTATCAGATTGCGGGTACACATCCACGCATTTGGCAAAGTAAGTGCTGGGGGCTGTCGCCAGCAGATTGGCTCCGGTGCTGCTCGACATCCGACATCCTTTAAAGCGAACAGCAAAATGTGAGCACACGATCAAGTTGATGAATCACTTACCCGAAGTGAATCCTTCCCTGATACTCTCCACCTGGTAAAGGGAGAACTCCGAGCCCCAAGTCACGAACTTATCGTGGACCGGGGTCCACATCACCTCAAGACGTCCAGACATCCTCCTCCTTAATTACTTCTTCAATTTCAGCCAATAAACTAATTCACGCTCATCAACATCACATAATTGATAAGAATAACGAGCAATTAACAAATAAACACAAGACGAAATCTTATTTGACAGCAGGGTTATGTTTGTTTTTGAATGACACAAACAAGTAAGTATGGTTGCATACATAACCATTTTCAAATTCTTATTGAAAACATTCGAATTACAGCGAAACGTAATAACCGAAAGCCAAATAAATCCGACAATAAACGTAATTACATAAATAAAACAATAAATTTGGAGAATTAAATTATTTTTTGCGATTCCGAGGCGACATCTATCGGCGAAGTGCTGAATTAAACCTTCCAATTTGCTGAGCACGTGTATACTCAATTGCATATAGTCTAAATAAATTAAAGTTTACGTTAAATTTAATCAATACTATTGTATTTCACTCTATTTAATGGAAATGGTGTAATAATATATCGAATTTAGGAGTTGTTAAACGAAATAAAACGTTAACGAAAAGAGCGGACAATTCTGGTTGCAGAGATTTCGAAGCGATTTGTGACGGTTAGTTGATTTAGTTCAACCGTTTTGCCACCTCCTCAGACGGAGCTTGTACTTTTGGTTGCCGGATATTGATATGCAAATTCAAAATTTGAATTATTACCCAAATTTTGAATTTGAATCTCCGGATAATCGACTGAATTTGAACGTATTCAAACTAAATAATGATAATATTCGTATGAAGATAATGTTGATTAATTATTTCAATGAGTAATTTGTAAATTATTCGTTTAGCATTCGTTTGTAGTTGGTGAAGTATGGATTGATCTAGTTTAAGTGATTAACGATAAATAAAAGTGTTGACTTAATTGCATTTAACCCACATTTGAAAATGCGTAGGTGACCTAGTTTATTTGGTGCACAATTTTTTCGATGATGCCGTGGAAATTGTTGTTTTGCTTACATTTCCCAACCGGTAAACAAACGACGAACGAAATTAGCGAATTCGCTGAGCGAAGCAGGACTGAATATCGAACACCTAGTTCATCGAAGTCCGTCCGTTCAATCGATCCAGCAACGATGAAGAGTCCGAGTCGAAGTCTCCTTGGATTTCTGCTTCTCCTGCTCTTCAGGATACCAGCGGTGTTGAGCGACGAGAGCCAGAGCATCGTCAACGGCAAGAAGTCTCTGCACAAAGTCGACGACAAGTTCATAAGCATCTCCGTGGATCCTGCGATCCTCTTCAGCGGAATCAAATTGAGGTGCGTGGAGCTGTTCTGGACTTTGGAAGCGTTTATCGATGTTTCTCATTCATTTCTTTCAGTTCGACTTCGCTGAAGTTGGCGACGAGCCTCTCACCGATCTACCTTCGAATAGCCGGACCGTCCACGGTCTTCTTGAGCTACAGCGAAGACGACTCCAAGTCGACGGACGTCATCACCGAGAGCACGAGGACCATTGTCTTCGGCCCGACGAAATGGTGGGCCCTGAACGAGTGGGTGAGGGCGGCGAATTTCACCCCGGTCTACGCCATAAACGACGCGGAACGAATCAACGGCGACTGGGATCCAAAGTCGACGCTATCTCTTCTGGAAATCAGCTCCAAGATGAACGTCAACTGCTACTGGCAGCTGGGTTACGGTAACAGAAACTTTATAACTTCATAGTATTGCAATTGGTGTAAACTTGTTCGCTTCAGACGCAAGGGAGAAGACGCAGCACGGTTACAAAGACGACCTGAAGACGCTCAAGCACATTCTGGACGCGTTCCCTGGGAGCAAGGGCACTTGGAGAACGGTGGGAAGCGACCTGAGCGAGTTTCCCGCCGTCTCGGAAAGGCAAATCGATGAGCTCGAAGTGGATGCGGTCATGTGGGAACCGTGAGTCTTTCAACTAATTGACGATCAACAATTCTTGATGTTGAATTTCGCCTTCAGAGAAGTGATGGGTAGAGATGCCATGCATCGGCTGTTGTCGACGAGATACTCGAAAAGCCCGGAGGTTTGGGTCTCCGCACCGAAGAGCGGACCGATCGTCTCTTTCGATTCCGCTTTGGATTGGGGAGTGCAAATTGGTGAAGCGGCCAAGAACGGTTACAGCGTCATCTTCAGACAACCTAGGCTGCAGGAACTCTTCTCCGACACTCCCGTAAGTTTGCTCTCTGATTCGGCAGATAGAAGTGCTACTGACTGTTCTCACTTAGGCCTATTGGATTTCGATCTTGCACAAGGAGCTGATGGGTAGAAACGTGCTGGAAGTCAAGCAAACCTCTTTAACACCTTCGAAAGCGCACGTGTACGCTCACTGCTCAAGAAACCAGAACAGTTACTCGGTGCGAGGAGCGATGACCGTGATGATGGTCAACAACCAAACGCAGGAGCACACCTCGTCCCTTCTGGTAGCAGGAACCCAGATGAAGAACCTGGAAGTTCGCTCTTACATCTTGACATCTCCCAGCGAAGATTCAATGTAATCAATTTAATACACAAGATCATATAAGTTAAATAATTAATGTAATTTTTTTGCAGGGAAACCTTCCTGAACGGCGAAGCGATTTCCTTGCAAAATCTAACTCAGAATCGATTCGATTTCAAACCCAAGTTGAGGAGAGCCAAAGCCATGACGCATCTCTCTTTGACAATTCCCGCAAAGTCCATAGGGTTCTTCGTTTTACCGGGTGCGCGGATTCCCGTTTGCGTCGAAGAGGAGGACGAAACCAGCTTGATTCTGGAGGAAATGGACAACGCGCAGGGAATCGATTTTCCCGAGGAAGAGGAATCCTCCGAGTCGATTTTCTCGAGAATAAACAGCGGAAAACCGATCGCTAAACTTTCCGATCTCTACCATCGAATCGAGGAGGAAATTGAAGAGGACGAGAAATACTACAAGCGGATCCAATTGAAGCCGTTCATCAAAGCCGACGACTGGAAGCAATCTCTGCTGGAGAGAGTGAAAGAGAGCAAAGCGAAAACCGACGAGGGAGGAAGGTTGATGATGTTGAATAAGTTGGATTTGAAGAACGTCGATCTGAATCATCTGAAGAAGTTAGATTTGAATAAATTGGACTTGAATAAAATGGATATGAACAAGATGGACTTGAAGAAGGTGGATCTGAAGAATCTCTTGAGGAAGGAGGAATCACCGAAGACGAAAGACATTGAATTGAGCAGCTCCGAGATCCTGAAGGTTCTGAGCGACAGGGCCAAAGCTCGAATCGGTTTCAGCAGTCCGGATTTCGATGAACTCTTGGAGAAGGTGAAGAGTAAGATTCGCGCTAAAAGAAGCGCTCGAGGAGGTCGTGGACGCGGAGGTGGAAGACGTCCCCGCAGGAGGAGACTCAGGAGGGACATAAACATGGCATTGCTCAACTTGAAAACGGGAAACGATAACAAGAAAGACGTTAACATAAAGAGCAAATTCAACTTCGGCAAAAAGGAGGCTACGATCAGAAATCCCGAAGATTCCTCAGAAGAGTATCATATTGAGAATAACGGAGCGAAAAAGCCGACAGAGATCTTCGCCAGTTTCACCTCCGCGGAAGAGGACGATATTCCCGATATGAGAAAAGTCTTACCAGGACTTCCAATGAAACCGACGAAAGAAGCGAGCAGCAGCAAAGACTTCTTCTCCCCAGAACTGTTTGCGTTGGACAACAAGAAGGATTTGTTCGCTTTCGATTCGAAACCCGAACTCTTCGGAAAATCGAAACCCGAACTGTTTTTCGACACCCCTAAAGCCAAAAGCGATCTGTTTTCCAAAAGCTCGGATCTGTTCGGGGCATTGGAGCCGCAGACGTTTTCCTTCTCCAATTTGCCCATTTTCCAGCAGAAACCGCCAGCCACGAGCACGGCGCGCACGCCCAAGAAGAAGAATTTCGTCGATTTCGTCAAAGATGAGCAGTCGGAGGAGAAGCTCGAGGATTTGGACGAATTGGAAGACGCGCTCAACTCGTACCACGGCTTCCACGAGGCCTTCGGTGATGACGTCTCAGTTGTGAAGCGCAGAGATGGTTACAACGACGATCTTTTGGCAAGTGAATTCCTCATTAATAATTACGTAAGTTAGAAACGTCATTTTGACAACGTCATCATTAAATATGACAGTTAATGTCAGTAATATCAATTGGAAAATAGGAGAAGCCATGTCTTCCAAACATAAGTGACTGTAACGCCCTAATGGCAACGAACGTAACCATGATTTTTGTTTCTTTGTTCTCTTGACAACGTTTGTAATCTTGATAGCACAAAGTATGTTAATAAATTGAATACTTTTAGGATAACAAAGATGAGGTGGAGAGGACGATCAAAAAGTTGGAGAACTTCTTCAACGCGGACGAAACGAACCTCGGGAGGTTCAGACGTGACGTGTCCATGTACACGGAAGAGGACGTTGACTTTTACACGAAACTCATGAAGGGAAACATCCTGCACATGAGGAATTCGATAAGGGAGAGGAAGCGGCAGGACGCGCTGAAGATGCTCTCCGGGGGCGGCGACTTCTTCAAGTCCCTGCTACCGCCCAGCACCCTTCTGCGCACGAATTTAAACAGAATCGACAAGGACGCTGCGAAATCGTCTCCAACGGTGCTACAAGATCACCAGGTGCGTTTCTTGAAGAACCGTCTGGCGCACAAGAGGAAGCTGGAGGATCTGCAGAGCAGATTACCGAAGTTGGACATGTCCGCGAGATTCAGACGCTCCAGGAGTGCCGTTGACGACGTCTACGTACCGTCAAAAGCAAACTTTTCGAACACTCTGCACAAGAGTTACGAATCGAAATTGAACAGCATGCGCGAATGGCGCGACGAGGACATCCTCTTGTTGCCGAAACCCAAGAAACCGGCTTCGACGCATTACGAACATCTGCAGGTGATGGACATTCCCATGGCGAGGAATCGCATCAGACCCAACAAGAGGTTACCCAGGGGCACAGGGTACGATTCCCTGGAGAACACCATAGACGGATTCGTGAATTACATTAAGAAAGAGGCGGATCTGGATGAGGATACGAGCGGCGAGTACAGCCTCATCTTGCCCACGAAGGACGCTCTTTCGTTGAAACAGAAGAACGGTAGCACCGACATCAAGATACACACGGAAAACAACGAAAAGGGCGTGGAAGCTTTCACTTGCCTAGCAACGGATTTAACAACAACTACCGAAAACGCTGTTACCCTAGGCAACGATGAAGATGGTGATGAGACGACGATCTACGAAGAGGACGACATGGAGGTCTTGGAAATCATCAAGAAACCTCTCAAGATGAGAGTCAGCATCGACGATGGTACCGTCGACGTGCAGTTCTTCAACAGGATGTTCGACAAGGTCAAGGAACTGTTCGGCCAGATGCACACATCTCTCAACAACTTCTTCGAATGAAGCGGTCTTAATTAAAAGACGTAATCATTTTTACTTTTATATTCGCCTCACACTTTGTTACATATAGTTTTCTTTATAATTCACCATTAATGAAAATAAATTAATTTCTTGAAGAGAAACGTCAAAGTGACATATTATTTGACATGGTGGATGCGCCGGGTAACGCGATATAAAATTGCTGTTTTTCAATAGAAAATGTCAATTTGAAAAACGTCCTACCTTTCGGTGACATTCACATTGTATTCATTGCCTGTAACACAAACAAACAAAAGAGGTTCAATTAACCTACCGTAACTTGGCAACACACATTGGAATGAACTTTGTTTACTTTGCACACTCAGATTCAGCTGAAAAGTGGCGAAAAGAAGGAAACGAGGGAGGTCTGAGGGAACAGATAGAAATTCCCACTCATGTTTATCGGTTTTATTCAATTTATTTTTATCAATATTATGTTCATATCTCCTTCTTCTTCTTCTTTTTTTCTCATTATTATTACTCATGTGTTTTTTTTTTGTCAAATTTCACATTTCTTCACTTATTTATTTATATAACAACGTGAACAGCCTTAAACTATAACTAGAGGTACTCTGGCGAAACTACAACATGGGTATATCATCAACTCAACACACTAAATCCCTCGTACAATATATAATTCATAATCTTCATATGCATGTGTCTTTTACGCATTGCAAAGACTCCTCCTCGTCCTTTGCATGAAAAACAAACCGAAATTTTCAGGAGAACTGAAACATTCGAAAGACGTCAGAACGAGAAATCGAATCGGCGAAAGCAAACAAACGGAGTTGGTAACAGAAAAATTGAACAAATAATTTTAGTTGGTTCTGTTTTTAGTTATTTTTGTTTTTTGTTCGGGGGTTGGTGATTCGTCTCCGGTTGGCAGCCAGGCCAGATTTCCCCTAGGCGTTCACAACGAGAGAATAAAGAGAAGTGTTTGAGGTTAGGTTTTTGTTCTTTTCAGTAGTATTAGTATATAATCATCAAATTTATTAACAATTCATTTCATCAATGATACCTACGAATTACCATCATATAATCTGGGGGGATGATTACTTGTTTTTCCAATACAATTTGCTTTTGGGGGGAACTTATTGTTATCATTATTACTCACAACTTGCTCAACACTTGGTTCTCTGCGTTGACTGCGTCCAATACCGTTTATTATCATTATCATTAACATTATAATCGCTTTTAAAACCCATTACATATTTCCTAGCGTTACAATAATCCTTGAATCTCCTTGCTGCTGCTGTTGCATCGGCTTCAACTTCTTCAATTTTCCCCAATAACATAACATTTGACGTATCCGTCGAAACAAAACGAAACACGTTAACGACAGAAACAAACAATTGCGTTTCCAGCAATTCTTACACAAGTACACACAATATATATATATATATATGTATATAAATCACTAGCTTTTCTTGTTCTCTCTTTTCTTTTTTTTTCTTGGTTAAGTATTTGTAAAGTTACATAATATTTTTCTTCGTGAAGAATTTTCCATTTCTAAGCTTCGAGAAACGAATCGCATCGCATTTTCCGGATAACAGCAACGAGGAAAATCGAAGCAATCCGCGAATGGAAAACAAGCGAGAAAGAGTAAAGTAAGAGAGATTGAAACTGAAAACGAAATCCTACTAATTCCTATATAGTCCTTATAAATTCATACGCATACATCGGCTACGCAGGATTAGATTTAAATTTACTTTTGTATCCATTTTAAATATGTAAGTGTCGTTGTCTCCATGTGATGATTTAAGATTCAATCAAACATCTTCTTTTGTTGTTGTTGTTGTTGGCTCTTAAATCGGTTGAATCGAACGAAAAAAACAACAAAATTTAACCGAAAATTCGATCGAAATCATTTTTTTTTTTTTTGGAAAAACGAAGTTTTCTTACAGTTTTTCGATCGAATTTCCACATTCAATCAATACATTATTCAAATATATATATATTCAGTAAATATATATGTATATATATATCATATCACACACTATAAACTACATTGCTTATTATTTTCATTTCATTTCACATTATGTTCACTTGTTTCAACAACTTGTTGTTGTTTGTTAGTTACGTCAGTTACGCAGATGAAGAGAAATTCTCCGGTGTGTGTGTGTGTCTGTGTGTTTGTATATATGTATACGTGTCGTTCTGTTGTTGTTGTAGTTGTTTGTTTGCTTGTTACCGTGGCAACATTTTTCTTTGTTTCGTGTGTCGAGAAGATACAGATAGTAGATAGATGGAAAATAATAAGAGAAAAGCAAAAAAACATGTTTTCGTTTTTTTTTTTCTGAAGATTCACAGATCACCCAAATTCCAAAATTACGCAACGCACACTTCAACATTAGTTTCTTTTTTTTTACATATGATTGAAAAAAAAAAGATGAGCAACGACACCGAACGCTTTTTGTTTGGAGATTTTCATTACATTTTCCTTTCGCTTTTCCGCTTTAATTTAAATTTTCTTTTATATCTTGGGAGGAAAATCGGGAAATCCTAAGGCCCTACGAATATATCATATATCATATATTTATACTTTTATTTATTTATCAATACACACGACTCTAAGATACACGCTAATAGAGTTACTTTTTCTTCTTGAAATTCTCCATTATTTTTTTGCTCCGTTGCATAACCTTCGTTATTTACCATTTGCGACTAAGAGTAAGAGTTAATAGAGAAAGAGGTAAGATAGAGAGCTATTTGACTAAGAGCAGGAGAGACAGACACATTCGCTTCTATTGTTGCTTTCTTTTAGGTTAGGTTAAGTTTCTCTTTGTTTTTT
>JAFMTC010000668.1:55809-69032 GCA_018845635.1 Nicrophorus orbicollis | reverse complement strand
CAATAACATCTATATAAATATAAAACTGACTGAACGTCTCAACAACTTTCGTGTAAATATTTACAACAGTCAAAGGTGCCAAGGAAACAAAAACGAAATAAAACAAAAAAAAATGAATGAATGGGAGTGCGTCACATTTGGAGGATTGTCAATTCGATGTCAAAATTGATCAGTTCACACATCATAAAACTTACACCGTTGAATTGAAATGATTGATTGAAGTTGCATATTTTTGGAGCAGATGTTAAATTAGATCAAAATTTATCGAAATAAATCGAAATTATAGTTAATAAATGATTTTCAATCGAAAATTACTTAAGATTTGCAAAAAACAAAAGGATGTTAATTTTTGGTGGATGCGCCGGGCATATAAACAAAAACCAGTCGAAATGACGAATGCTTCAATCGGAATCCGCACCCCATTACGAAACACAATTCTAGTAAAGGTTTAACGCCGCACTACGCGAAATAAGGGAGAAACCAAAAAAAAAATCGTGTTAGGGCATTTCCATTCGGTTTAATCGCCGCAGAGAGGGAAACTAATTCCTCTTCTTTTTTTGTTCCTTTCTTCTATTCTGCATGTGGAGAAGGGGTTTAATGTTAATAACGGCAACGCCGGAAGTGTCGTTTCTCGGCCCAAATGGCCCGGAATGGGTGCGTTTTACTGCCCATTAGGAAGCAACCAGCGTTGCTACATTCTTGCACCGATTGTCAAATAACGCCATCTCTCGACGATTAAACCGAATCATATGCAAAAAGCATCGCTACGAAACTATAACATGTGAAAATCTTAATGAAGCTACAGATAAAAAGCGACCTAAATCTAAGTTCGTTTGATCGATCGAAATAGTTCTTTTCTTTTGCGTTGGTTGGTATACGTTTGTTTGGTGTATTGGCAGCCTAGAGCAGCGAGCAGAGCCCTTTGCACTTCTGCACCTTCGCGAAACACTCACTCGTAAAGTCGTCCTCGTCCTCGGCTTCCGCTTCCGCTGCGAGCTCCTCGGGCGTCTTCTTCTTGCGCATCAGCGGATTCGGCTCCTCCTGGAGCTGCTCCTGCACTTCCTCCTTCTTCTTGATATTGTACTGGAAAATGAGCGCAATTAGACGTTTCACAAAATAAACAACAACACCATAGCAACGAAGAGATACCAACCATTCGATTGCAACTTTAAATCATACATTTCGCATAAAGTATGAAACGGGAAACCGCAGCGCGTGTGATTAACGCGAATTGCGGTCTGCCGACCGCAGCCACTTGTGTTGCATAATCCTTTTCGAAATGCATGTGCGTTTGCATACGTTACGATGCAATGGTTTTCGAGTGTACATTGTGAATTGAGAGAGAGATAAATTTGAAGGGAAAACTGTAAATTTCCTGAGTGCATTCGAAACGAAAACTTTAAATTGGCTACAAATAAACACCGCTACCCAATGCACACTGCAGCAGTATAGTTGGCGTACAGCCGGAATTGCCGGCAATTAATTTGTAGAAAGGGCGGCTTTGTCTCGGAACTTGGGAACGACCCTTCGAATGTGTGTTTGTATATATATATATATATAAAGATATAAGCTATACGCTATATAAATTCTGCTCACAATTGCAACACTCGACGCATTCGGAATACGTTAGAAGCGATAAATTAGATCGAAAATCATTACAACTTCAGTGAAACCGTCGTAAATAAAGCACGTGTTTATGCGGTTGTGTGCACGAAGTTTTCGAATCGCTTTAATTACTCTAGGCCACCAAAACAGCACCGAAACTAAATGTTAAGTTGGCAACTTTCCTACTCGATTGATTTACGGGCAAAATATAAATGTAACATGCAGTTCGTATTACGCTTCCGGCACTTGCTTCGAAATGGATACGATTTTATTGCGAAGTTTTTATTTCGCGTTGCAATTCAAGTTCGGTTTGCCAACATGCTTATTACGCACATGAATAACCCCCGATGCATTCGCATCGATGCACCCACCCTCTCTTTTGTTTTTGCGCGCGTGTGTTGATTGTTGTAAATTCGATTTCGCTTCATCGAAAATCCATTGAAATGTATCCTCGGAGCAGTAATCCAACGTTATTGGATTACTGCCAACTGTTTCAGGCTCGCAAAAAAAAAATGATAGAAATAAAATCAATGTTCGTTTTTTACGTCATTCGATGCTATTTTTATGTTACCGAATATACACAGAAGTATGATAAATAGATAAACAAGTTGTTTACAGGTTAACCAACTGTTAATTAAGCCGAGTGGTTTCTATGGTTAATTAATCGAATCGAAAGGTCCGTGCACTTAAGATTAAGGGCGGCCAGAACTTTCGAATTGTATGACAAGTTGCGAGCTTTCGAATGGAAGAATACGCCCGAACTTTGCTAATGAGATTGAATTGCATTCAAATTGCACTTTATAGTTACGTTTAAATAAATGGTGGATGCGCCGGGTATTCTGAAAAGTAACATTTATTCAATAATTATAATACACGTTCCACGAAACTTGTCCGTAAAGCGAAAAGCCGTATAATGAATCAATTATTGCGCTTGCGCAAGATTGGTAATATGTAGATATATTGACATGCCGTTATAGCGAAACATTTTAGGCTGTAAATCGAAAACGTGCCTTAATTGAAGTGGGCCGTTATAGCGAAATGCCGTATAAAGAGCGGCCGTTTAGCGAGGTATGGATGTATCATTCTTTGAGTTGAAGAAGTTGTTTATAGTCAACCTATTACACAGGTGATGCAATCATCTTAACAGTAATTAGGTGTTAAATTGGTTGCTTTTCTTATTGCGAGTTTATGATTACTTTGTATTAAATTTAACGGCGTTTCTCGAATTGAATTCCATGTTACAAAGCTGAAAAAGGGAGTACGAATACAGAATCCTTGATCCGGTCCGGCGTCGTCGTCATCCTCGTCGTAGATCCGAGGTAGCATAGAGTATTCCCTCAAAGGGAGTCAACCTGACTCCGTTAGGGAGTCGCTATAAAGTAACGGACTCCCTACTAGAGTCAATTTGACCCCGATTAAGTTTCCCCGATGATCCGTTCCTCAGTCGTCCTCCAGGAAAAGGGCACTTCGAGTCGCCGCAGGTGAACCTAATTTACACCACGAATCCCAATAGGACGATAGGATAAATTCACTTGAGAACATCCTTAAAGATGTTTCACAGAGAAATGCGACATCTATTGTTGAAATAATTCAACTTTATGCAAATGCTTATACAATAGTCTAATTAGTTAATTTATAGGCAACTCAATTAACTTTACACATAGCAAATAGTAGAATGTAACTAATACAATACACTTAATTATCTATAAGTTACAAAATAATTAATTACAACTAGATTTAAAAGAATGATGAATTTACTTTACAATAAAACTTAAAGAATTGCATATTTAACTGTTAAAACTAAAGTGTAAATACATGAACAGAACGATATTTGCTGTGATGAATTTTGGGAAAATTCGAAATGGGTTTTTGCCAGTGATTGCCGTTATCAAACGCAAAATTTATGACCTGGAGCGATCGATTGTGCAGATAAAAGCATACAACAAACACCCAAACGCACATATTCCGATACACAGGGAATGAAAGTAATTACAATTGCAAAACCGAAATTGCGAACGCCGCGATTTCAGTAAAACACAACACAAAAAAAGGAAAAACAAACATATTTATTGGAATTCGTTGAATATTATTCAAATTTTAGGAACAACGAAGCTCGGAACATCAAATTTAATATCAATTTTTGTTTTCGGAAATTATTTATTTTGCCGTTCTGGTTTTTGTGGATTATGTGTTTCGCAATTGGTTCGAATTGAAATAAATGGATGGAACTGCGGATGCGACATCTGTTGAGTTATTTGGCAATTTTTGGTTTGTTTTAATTCATAATTGCTGTGTAATTAGGATAGATTTAATATTAATAAACAAAACGATAATGACGTTTGTTTGCTTTGGAGAAACGTCGAAACGGTTGGTGAGTTGTAATGAGATGGCGCTGATTGTATTCGTAGAATTGATAAACTGGTAGATGGAAATTTTTACTTCTTCTTTGTAATATTCTTGTATAATTGTTGGTAACTTATGTAATTAGGTTAAATTTAAAATTAATAAACAAAATAATAATGACGTTTGTTTGCTTTGGAGAAACGTCAAATCGGTTTGTGAGTTGTAATGAGATGGCGCTGATTGTATTCGAGGAATTGATAAACTGGTAGATGGAAGTTTCAACTTTTTCTTGGTAATATTTTTATATAATTGTTGGTAACTTTCTACTTCTTTTTGGGAATATTCTTGTATAGTTGTTGGTAACTTATGTAATTAGGTTAAATTTAATATTAATAAACAAAACGACAATGACGTTTGTTTGCTTTGGAGAAACGTCAAAACAGTTGGTGAGTTACAATGAGATGGCGCTGATTGTATTCGAAGAATTGATAAACTGGAAGTTTCTTCTTGGTGATATTCTTGCAATTGTTTAGTCTGTGTATGCACGTGCTGGTTGAAGGGGTTCCGGATTAAATGAAGCCATTTGAAACTGAACCGTGGATTTCGAGGGGTTGGGGGGGGGGTTGCGAGGAGATACGGCAAATACCGCGGCTGCCGTCGCCGTTTGCATAGCTGCAAATTAATGCCCCTCGCAAATTGGGGTTGGCAACGACGACAACGTTCAAACATTAAACATTAATTTAATTAATCGCGCAACGGGGGTTGCATCTCACCCGCGAAAAAGCAAATAGCGCCATCTATCGAAGCAAGTTTATTTTGGTTCGTGTCTCGATTCGAACGGTAATTAAGAAAGAGGATTAATTGCAAGTGTTTTGCGTGCATACCAATTAGAGTTACGTAATTCATGCGCGACGCTCTGATTCGTTACGGCCTAAATTTATTGCTTCTTCTTTTTCTCTTTACAACTTTCTGTTTAGGAATAATTTACGGCCCGATCGATGCGAGTTTCGTGTTGCATAAGATAAGGAGTCTCGAGGACGCTGCCCCCACCACCCCCCGAGGCCGAGGGTCACGCACCCCTGGGATTCTCCTCCACCCCCCATACACATCAGTCACTTTTACGTGCACGTTATGAAGCCATTTACACCGAGGCTGATTCCATCTACCGATACAAGACCAAACAACACAACAAATTGAACTTAATTCTCGTCGACAATTTCATTACGAGTCACGATGATTAACTTATTATTATTATGTTTACAATCGTATTACACCGTTGTTTTATACGATTAACAAATTGCCAACAATCTACAGTTTATGCAACTTTTCATGGTTGCAATTCTGGTTGCATTAAAAGCCGGTTTTCAAGTTACGCATATAATACAATTTTTTACTGCTATTGCTTCCGTAATCCTTGTTTAAAGAGGATTACGCTATTCCAGGTGGATTACACTCCAATTACAATCCCTGCTTCTCTATATCGATTCTGGCCACCCACACACCACGCCAGCCACTTTGAATATCCGACTATGCAAAGAATGGGGGGATGCGAGAGAACGAAAGAAAAAAGAGAAATTTCAACCCTATATATAGTTTAAGCACTTGCAAACATAAAGCGCGAACACGGAAAGGGGGTAGTTTTTGACCTTTACAGAAAATGTTAACTGCCCGAAATGCACTTTAGCAAGGATTACTTACTTGAATCATTTCATATTTCACCCTTGAGCTTGATAAATTAACCAATGATACAAACCGATGATACAAACGAGGCAAAAGTGAACAAGAAAATAGGGGTTGTTGGAAAAACAAAATGTTTGCGTGTTCTGTGTAAATTACGCTACTTTTTTTGTGTGTGAGATGAATGCTTAAAAAAGGGATATATTTACGCGTCGAGGGGTTGAATTTAATAAAATAATTATGGGGGAAGTGAAAAAAAAGATGCAAATGAAAAGCGAGGGTGGATCCTAATGTTCGTTTCAATTTCCAGAACGCCCTCTGTGCTTAATGAAATTAATTACGTTTCTTTTTCGTTGTGATTAGGCCACACATCATACTTCAGTGCTCAATTACAATCACTCCGTTCCTGACATTTCGCATCTACGATCTGTTGACATTTGTATAGGTGTGTGTGTATTATGCACGTTTATAAATAGCTTTTATTGTGCAGAAGGGATAATTGGATCGATACGTGAGCTCCGGATTAGTGCTGTCACCTCTGGCGCTGCCGAAGGGCCCGACCACCCCGACGACTACCTGGAAAGCAACCCTCCCCGCACCCTCGCACAGATATTTGCATAACCATTATAATGCGGACACGCGAATCGCTACGGTTGCATACTCGAAGCGAAGACCGGAGCTCACCATTATTGCCACGTATTATGCACTTGATCCAGGATTAACGAGCGTCATTGGCTCACGCCGAAAACCGCATTACGTCCATTGTTATCATGCCCTTCAAGTTATCCATTCATTCTATGTAGTCAGTGTTGCTGTTCTTGAAATTACGAACATCCAGTTGCCTACACTGACAATTGTAAACAAATGCAACTCAACAGTAGTAATGGGTAGTAAAGCGCTTTGAGCAAACGATTCCCATTCGAGTTTCATTCCATTTATTTTTTATCGCAGTTTCCCATTGAAATCGTTGTATGGAGAAACGCTGAAATTTCGGTTCCCTTCCCTGGGGAGGGGATTCGCCCTTCAATGTATAATGCCTTCTTGACTCGCCTACAGCCGTATAATGCGTGCGTGTATCTCTTTCTCTCTCCCCCTTACAATTTCAGTCGCTATTTATTTATCTATCATCCTTTTGTCGGAGAACGCTTCCATTCTCCTTCGTACCACCCCATCTATCGGGGAGGTTTACACGAGAAATGCACACATTCGTATGTTCAAACACACTCGAAGCGAAGCGAAGAGTAAACGATTTGTAAACGACTTAATTGAAACGAATCTCCGAAGGCGATACAATGGATCCCACGTTAAAATTTAACAAACGGAAGTTGAATATACCGGATACGAGTGCAAATAAGTTCGAGGACCCGGCGCATCCACCAAAAAAAGAGTAAACTTTGCAATCGTTTTATGGGAATTCGGTGATGTTAACGGTGATGCAATTTTTGGGAAATTCTTCTTGAACTTTTCGGCTTTCACATGCGTGTTTGCGTTTGCGAATCGCTTAATCGGTTTTGGGAGAATATCGTTTGGAACAAAGTACCCGTTGCGAACGCAATTAATAGCCGGATGATTCGATCCTGCGGACGAGACGACGGCAATTATCGGATCGCCCCCTCCGCAGTACACCCCCCCCACCCCCAAAACCGTCGATGTTTGGTTTTGGGTGTGCGGGGGCGCGGGGGTAGGTGGTTGGACAGATTTATGCGGCCGGTTTGAATTGTATCCAGTTTCGCCGGATATCCGATAACGTCTCATTAAGTGAATCGAATCCGATACGGGAATCGCGCTAACGAGCGCACCGAATTTATTCATTTACCACCGTTTCGAAAATTGTTGATGTCGATCGTATGATTCTCGCAACATACCTTGTCCCTTATCTCCTGCCTCATCTTTTCCCTCTCCTCCTCCATCTTTCTGTGCTTCTCCTTCCTCCTCTCTTCGGCCTCGCGGATGGCTTCCAGACGCTCCCTCTCGGCCTCCTCCTCCTTCTCCTTATCGTCACCATCATCGTCTCCTCCAACCGCCCCTGAAAGCACACGGATAAAACAAAATAAGCAATTACTTCCAAACAAATAACGCAATCGACTTTATAACGATTTTTATAGATAATTAACTTCATCTTCAATCGGAATCCAAAAAAATCCGCTTAAAAAACGGAGTAATTTAACGATTTCCCCAATTAGTACATTAAAATCCACCGGATGGCGCCATAAAAACTTCAATTGTTTTCAATGCGAATTAATGCATTTTTTAGAGCTTCATTCACTGTTTAATATTACCATTGGATTTTCCCGAAATCCAACCGGAAGTGCTTCAAATTAAGCGATAATTGTAACGAATAAATCAAATGGAAACGTCAATTGTGCAAATTAATATTAAATTTTCTGAATGTTGTTAGATGCAATAAAGGAAAGTAAACAAAATATATTTATGTAGCCTGAAGCAATTATTGGCAAATCTGAAGATCAAACAATAAAAGTTGAAGCGTTATTAAACACATCTCCCGTTTCGAGGGGTAAAATCCAATTCCGCGTTTTTTTTTTACATTATCAACACTTGCTGAAAGGAAATACTTGATTATTAACGAAACAAAACGATTTCGCTTCAGATTTTTGTTTTCGTTTTCATTTTTCAGCGGTCGCACAATAAAGTTGGGGTGTTGAGGAGGTCTCGTGTGGACACGAAATTGAATCCCAAAGAGAGTTTCCGTTGTAATGAAGAACCGGCCAACTTCTAAACCGCACTTCCCCCTCCTCGTCCGGACCACGAAAACCACTTTAATTTCAGACGAAACACCCCCCGAAAATCCCGTTTAACCTTTCGCAAGCCGCGACGAAATTCCATTAATAACGGACGAATGAAGAAGAAAAAAAAAGAGGGGGAGCGAAACAATAAGATTTAATTCGCGAAGAAAACAACGAAAAGAAGACACGAAACAATTGAAATCCGTTTGAATCCATCATTAATTATCGCGCGCCCTCTGGGATTTGGCCATGAAAGGATTACCGCACAATGACGAGAAAACAAACGAACGGACCAACAAACAAACAAAAAACTAACGTAAATAAGTGAACGTCATTAATTAGCCGGGCTCGTATTCAAGTTAAACGGATTAATTGGAGCGCGTGAGCGAAAGGAATGAGTTTATTAAGTTGTTTTTTTAAAATAAATTTACGTTAAGTTAAATGGAAAGTTTTCAAAAATGGCGCTCTTTTCGATTATTCATAATCCGATTGTTTCACCGTGCGCATTCAATTGTTCCATTCGAGAAGTGACTAATTGACAAAGTAAATCGAATGTGCACGCGTTTGTTTGTTTTTTTTTTGGTCTCCGCGCATGCAATTAGTTTTGTGTAATTGGTTTCGATTCGGACGGTTCGAACAATCGGTTTGTGGACGGCGAAAATTGAGTGAGGATCGATCAAAGTTTCATCCTGGGGGCCCTAAAATATTCACGAACGAGAGTACAAACAAATTATTACTTGACGAGTCGTAATTATTTCGAGTCGCAATTACTTCTCACCACTTCTGCATAATTGAACAGAGTAAACAGGTCACGATGCAAAAAAAAAACCAAGATGAATTAACGTTGTTGATTTAAGTTACCAACTTTGCAATGTGTATAGAAGTACATTGGGTTGTATAATGTATGAATTCATTGTAGTATTGGTTGTAGTTGTAGCCACAATCATATTTCTGTATCGGTCAATTAGGTACACTAAGTTTGAAAGGGTCGAAGATGCTTTCAACCCCTAAAGTGGAAGATGATGGCTGCATTAGACTTTATCATCGCCATCATCATCTTCGCAGTTTAGTTGAAAAGAAAGGAAAATAGATGTCGCTAATGGTTCGAGCAACCCTCGCCTACGAACAACTCACATACTAAACTTCAAGTATTAAGTTTTCTGGGGGGGATTGAAACGTGCAAATATTTACGCGAGTCACATAATTACATAATTAATAAACATCGAGTGCGAGACGCGAATTTAATTGCGAAACTTCTCAATTAACTGAAAAGTTTCAAGAGGGTTGTGCCAAAATTACATTCATATTCATCGATTCTCCGTTCAAATTTTCGATGCATTTCATTTGATTTATGCCGCATTATATCCAGTTTTTTTTGTTTTGTGTACGTTTGGAACGTTGCCAGGGCAAATCTCGCTTCTAAAACAAACGACTCTTTCATTTCATTTTTTTTAATAAATTCTTCGCGTCGTGTAATGGATAAAGGAGCGACCAGTAATTCGATTGCGACGCCCCGAAAGGGCCCATAACTGCGCGACACTTCAACGACAGAACACCGAAATGTGATTTCCACTCCGTCATAACGTAATTAGATCTGCGTGGATTTCAAAGGGCACTTAACGGCGCGAGGCCAGATGCTCCCTTTGTGGAGCCGGAGATTCGGATATCCGATGAAGAAGGGATCTCTGCGCTTGGCACTTCGTTTCACCAGTTGGGAAATCTGCACGCAGGAATCGGTCAATCTGAAGCGCTTCCGGTTGGATTTCGCGGAAATCCCAAGGACTTCTTAACTTGCAGACGAGGCGCTAAATATTATGATAATTTTCGTTGGAAACAATTGATATTTTAATCGCGCCATCCGGTGGATCTTCGTGAACTAATTGATGAAATCATTGAAGGGCTTTAACACCATTAAAAGTAAACTTGAATACAAGTTAAATAAACGCTTTTTGTTGATTTCTGTTGAAAAAAATGCGTTATTTTCAAATGGGAACGAGCATAAATATAAAGTGCCGCGTAAAAATATACATAATGAAGCGTAATGAGTTTCTGTAATGAGACTCGAAACTGCTGATAACTATAACTTTATGTACAAACAAAACACACATACTGCGAACAAATGACGGCGATAATATTAAAATCGTAATAACATGGATTAAAGCCGGTATTTATATGCAACCGCGGGGGCAGCGCTGATTGTTGGGTAGGCGTGGTGTGTGACCCACATACGTGGTGGATGCGCCGGGTGCCCCAATTACCAGAGTCCTTTTTACATGCGAAGTAGTCGCAGAAGACAAGAGAGAAAAGAAGGAAAACGCACGTATGTTTCTAATAAATTGAATTCCTCTTCGGGGCGTAATTCCATTTGGCGTTTATGCATTTTTCCAGGCGTATCGGGAAATATGCGAGAATGGGGCAGAAACAGAGAAACGCCGGATGGAAATTTGCCCGAGTGAGCGAGCGAGTGGCTCGTAAAAGTGGCGCAAACATGCATCATTTTTTCCCCAGCAGCAATTTGTCATATTTTCCGTGACGCGAACGTCGTCGGCAATAAAGAGCCAAAGAAAATGGGAAAAACATGTTTGATGTGGCTCGCGCACGGAGATAGAGTGAATGAGGAGAAGCGGAAAACGGTTTTCGGAATCGGGGGAAATCCCTAATTGTATTCTGAATATTTCGTGTCGTATGCCTTTTTTTTTGTTGTTGTTGTTGGGGGTGAATAAACTCGGGGAAACTTATAAACGCGAACCGCTTTGCATATTCAAAGAGAGAGAATTATAATAACGACATTCGCTGTAAAACGCGACGTGGGGAAACCGCGTCGCGTGACCGAAGGCTTAATATTAATAAAATATTTATTTTTAGAGCGAGTCATGCAAGTCGCAGTTTTTGTTGTTTTCGTGAAAATGCAATTCCCAATGGAAATTGGAACTTAATCTTGGAGGAAAAGTTGGGTCAATAACCCACAACCCAAGTCTACAGTCAATTATTGACGAATATTTATAAAGAAAACCGTATTTTTTTTCTTCATAAAATCACATTTTTAAGCCACTTCCGGTTACAGAATCGAAATTTATCATCCACCACGACATTAGCTTTTTCAAATACACGATAACGCAATGATTTTCGTTTCAAAGAAATAACATTTTACTAACGCCATCCAGGGGATTTCTATGAAAACACGCAGCTTAATTCCGTTGTTATTCAGATTTTTTCGCGATTTTTTTCGATTTCGTATTACTAGCAGCTGGATAAAGCATAAAATATGAAAATATTTGTTAATTGTGATGAACTCGCAGTGGAAATTAGTTTGAAATTAAACACGAAGCAAGGGATTAATTGCCCGAACAACTTGCAGGTGGTCCGCCGTGCGGGTTTACGTACAAAGAGAGAAAGGCCATTATTTACTGCGAGACAACAAAAGGATTTACAGTGATTCAAGTGGTGGTGGTGGTGGAGTGAGAACGTAAATACACAAGGGTTGCAGCAACAAATAAATAGAATAAATAGGGACGAAGAGCGAACTTCTGCAGCTTGTAATCAGCGGAAAGCAAATTGCGGACGAGAACTTTGCAGTGAAGGGGATTCCCTTATAAATGTATAGAATTAGAAGAGTGTTTTAATCTTATTCAACTAATCGAAATTTATATTAAGAAATTTGTATAAATAGAATACGTATTAATTCAGAAAATTGCAGGGAATTCGTATTATAAGTGAATTACACTCAAACTGGGAACACGAACTGCAATTTAATCAAAGAAGAAAAAAAAAACACTTCAGGTAATCATAGTGAAATTGCTTATCGTATTGCATGCAACCGATATTTCAGAAACAAACCTTACAAATTATGATGATTATGTAACCAGACGTTCAGAAAACTTGTGTATTAGGTTGCTTGACTGTACTAATACTAATTGGAACAAATATTTTTTTTAAATAATCAATAATGAGGCAAGATTCGGAGAGAAACTGGATCAGCAATCGATTCGTGTAATTTTCATACAACAGAAAAATGCAACTGAAGTTTTACTAGTTATGGTTATGGTGGACTAAGTAACAAGATTTTGTGAGCAGGAGAAGAAAAATGAAAGAACCGAGTCCCCAGTTGATGGAAAAATTACGAGGGGGCTTTGGAGAGCTACTCGACACGGTCTCCTCCGCACGCGTCCCTCGAGTGGCGTTTGAAGATGATGAAGAAGTAGAACTACCACGAGTCTGCAGCGCGCTCAGAAAGCAGAGATAAAACGCCGTCCCGGTGGTAATGGAAGCAGTCATATTATTATGATTAGTAGCTGTTTTTTTTTGTTCTTATTGCGCACTACGCGAGTCTGCTTTCTTTTAGAGACTAATGAACGTTAGAGGAGATTACCCGTGTAAAAAGAAACTTTTCAGCAAGAAATATGAAAAGTTTTTCGCTCTGGATTTGCACACTAATAATCACTGAACACTAATAATCTGGACGCCATCTATGAATAAACAAGTACAATTAGTTTTTTTTTGCGAAAGATAAAGAAGTAAAGGCAACAAACGATACAGCGACATGCACTCACGAGAAGACTGCAGTTGTAAGAGATGGATAGAGTTTAGATTGAAGATTTGACAGATACGCATGCAGCACAGAAGAAACAAAAGAAAATGCTCGATTTCGTTTGTTTTAAAGTGTTTGAAAGTTAGGTTATAGAGAAAGAAAATAAAAATCCAAGTCGTACCGCAAGGTTCCAAAAGGGCAGACTCAAACTCGACGATGCGGGATCGACAACGAGGGAACGATTACTGAGGACGTCGATGCTCACACTCTGGCGCTTCTTGTTCTTAGTTGTGGTGGAAGTTGTAAACTTTTGCTTTATATATATA
>JAFMTC010000668.1:19887-36901 GCA_018845635.1 Nicrophorus orbicollis | reverse complement strand
TACAAAATTCAAACGCGAATCAAGTATTGATGACGGAAACCTCCGTCTCCTTCGAACGCGACGTCTGTCTTCCCAATGCTTTAAAGTTCTTTGCTTCGAAAGATATAATAAATATTTGCTGAACAACTCTGCAAATATTATACAGCTTTGATTTTACACCAATTCAAGTAACTTTACGTAAATTTAATTAAATCCATTTTATGGCCCATGGATTTCGCTGTCAATTATAACTTATAAACATCTATTTTTTTGGATAAAATAGTTACAAAATTTCAAAGGAAAGCAAACATATTACGATAAGAATGTGATTCGAATTAATATACCCATGTGAGGGATGAAAAGCTGAGAGAAGGATAAAACAGCAATTCTTTTATCTGGTATTGCCGGAATGGGAAGATGATATCGCGTCCAGAAATCCGAACATTCCTGTTGTCGCTTTTTCAACGGTTTCCTTTTCGTGTAAACACGTTTTTATAATACAGGAATGAGTATGAAGACAAGAAATGTGAATAAAATTGATTATTCCGTTGTTAGTGGGGGTGTGTTTTATGTGCGTTCGTTGGAGGGACGAAAACGGTGGCTAAGCGCAATTCAAATGGGAGAGAAAACGGAACACATTCGGCCGGTCAATAAAGGGAGGTGTAGGGTAAAAGGGAAATGGGAAAAACTGTTTACCGAAGGGATTTTCGCGTCGACCTAATAAGGGTCGTTTTAATATACGACCCTATACCATCACACCTCCCCCAACTCTCTATCTCTCACGTAACGTTTCTCTCGTGCGCGCTATTATGCAACTACATCTACGTGCGCATTGATGCCAATCTATATTTGTTTGCCGTTTCAGAAGCGCGCGAATGGCAGATGATGAGGACGATTATGTTGATGATTACGATGATGTTTCGCAACGGATGATCTAAAATTAGTTTAAACATAATGGACATCCGTTCGTGCTATTTACGCGGCGCACACAAATCCGTGTCCGCGTGTATACAAATAATACGTAGGCAAACATATGTGCGGCGAAGTACGTTTGGAAATGCGGGGGTTGGGGGGTGAGTTTTGAAAAGTTGCCCCAATTACGAGGCGTGCACCAGTTAGGCGGGCGTTGCATCAACTTTAAATTAAATCCGGCCCACAGAAATATTTGATGATACCATTAAATATGTCGGCCACCCCTTCAACCATAAATGATACTTGTATTGCCTATACGTTACTTAATTGCGCAAAACAACTTTAACATAGGTTTTTTTTCTTAATGAATTAAACTGAAAATGAAACAATGTCATGAAATAAGTTTAATTCACTTTAATCCGAAATTCTTTGAACAAATTTCCATACATGATACTTGTATTGCCTATACGTTATTAAATCGACGCAACTTGCGCTACATATTTCAACTTCACCATAGTTTTTTTTCCTAATGAATTTATGATTAAATTAAAAAGTTTAATTAACTTTAATTCGAGTTTTTTGTTGATATATTAAATTACGTTGTTATTTTTGTACTCGATTCGGAGACTTAATGTCATTAAAAATGTGTTTTTTGTTTCTATGTGAAACAGGCAATGTATACATATAAAAAAAACCGAGTTAATCGAGTTATGCAATTTGCAGGACGAGCGCGTGCTTTTGGCAGTATGAGATGTAATAATAGAAAAAGATTGTCGATGTTCGTTCACATCTTCTTATTGCATTCGACGTGAAATCGCTTTTGCAGCTCTTCGAACGAAGTTAAAGCAAACTTTTTTCCTCCACCTCTTCTTCTTCTTCTTCTTGTTATCCGTGATTTTTCTTTTCTTATATTTGTTTTAAAGAGATCGCTTTCCGAGAGTTTTGTCGCCCTGTTATTGGCACCATTGCAGAAGAGAACGACACACGTAGGGGATTTTTTTTCCTGCGAAATTTTCACCCTTACCGTCGCCCTTTTTACATGTATATATATATATCTTTCATCGATAGGCCGAATGTAAAAAATGTCACGTTCGCGATACACCATCTTTCCTCGGAGCCTCGCTTTTCAGTGCGCTTTCTAAAGTAAAGTGAACGAGAGCAAAAAAAAAGAGAGTACGGGAGAAAAGAAAACTTGGGGAGATACACGCCTCTCGACGAGGGGGATGAAATGGAGACATCAATCGTGTGTAGTAGCCACATAAAGGGGATGAAGCACGCGAAAAGAGAAGAAGAAGAAGAAGCAGGAAAAGAAAAAACCGGTTGCAAAGTGCTCGTGCGAAAAGCGAATTTTCGGTTACGATAAGATTGCCGTGACGATTATTTTTAATTGCGTTCCATTTGATCTTTTTTTTAAATATTCAAATACAAAAAAACACATTTCTTGCATTGGGAGATGTAATGGTAAGCACAATTATTAGTTTAATTATGCAACCAATATACCACATTACACATCTAACAATAAACTAGCGATTTCCATGGAGAACGTTAGTTATTCAACTTTTAATTGCGTGCCATTTGATCATTAACAAAAAAATACAAAAAAAATACATATTTTTACATTGGGAGATGTAATGGTAAGCACAATTATTAGTTTAATTATGCAACCAATATACCACATTACACATCTAACAATAAACTAGCATTTTCCATGGAGAATGTTAGTTATTCAACTTTTAATTGCGTGCCATTTGATCATTAACAAAAATATACAAAAAAAATATATTTTTTTACATTGGGAGGTGTAATGGTAAGCATAATTATTAATTTAATTAAGCAACCAATTCAACTGTATGCAACCAATTTAAAACATTTACAAATCTAACAATAAACTAACGGTTTTCATAGAGAACATCAGTCATTCAACTGGATTTTGAACAGCGTTCTCTAAACTAGAGAGATTACAATTATTAGTTTTTAATTACGCAATCAATTCAACTGTATGCAACCAATATACCACATTAGCAAATCTAACAATAAACTAACGATTTCCATAGAGAACGTCAGTTATTCCACAGCGTTCTTTAAACCAGAGATTTCAAACATATTTTTTTATGACGCTTCAGCCATTAAATTGAGATTTACGTTCCTCGAGTTATTTCATTTGTTCTCTTTATTACCATGCGCGTCCCGGAAAAAAGAGATAAATGCGTTTCGAAACATACATTTCAATTTATTCACGTTTTACCGTCTTGGCTTCAATATTTCATACTAAATTCTCATATCGTTTTATGTATTTATTTATTTTTTTTTATTAAAATAACGAAATATTTATTTAAATTTATGCTTTGTTATGTATGCAACGCATATTACATACAGGAAATTTTTCATTTTAAAGTTGGCATTGCTAATCTAAACGAAACGTCACATCGATTACATAATTTCATTCACAATGCTGAAACAATTTTCTTAAGAAGCATTAAGAATCTTGAAATAAGTTGAATCTACTTTGCGATAAATATTCAAGTGACTTTTTAATTGTTGCCAACTTTCAACTTTTAATCGTTCGTTAAGAAATTTAAAAATAGAACTTTGTTTAAAGTTTATATTCAAGGGGGGGATACTTTAAGAGGACATCAGATTAATTTTAATGCATCCTCCCGACAAAAGTATTTCCACTTACGCAACTTTCGTTTCACTTTCTTTAGTTTGAGCTCATTTACCTAATCCCGACTTCACAAAGAAAATGCAAATTATTTTAATCCCTAAACGAAGGGATGGAGAGAACAATTGGAGTACAAGTTTCTTTTCATTTTTCTTATTATCCATTTACGTTTTTTTTTGCTGCTAATTCATTAAGTTAAAGTATTATAGGTTTCCTAATTATGTGTCATAACATCAAGCCTAAAATTATTGTAAAATAAAGTAAGAGTTTAAAAAGTTGCATAAAATTAATAATTTTGATTCGATTAATTTAAGTTGTTTTTCGACTTTAGATGCGTTTTATTTGTTAAACAATGTTATAACATGCTTGTATTTAATGGTAATGTCCCGAAAATCAAATAAATAGTAATTAAATTTAAGTAGTTTAGTAACTTGGGTTGCTGATATCGATTAAAAAAGGGAGATGTTGTATCCAACATTTGGAATGCGAAACACTTCGATGTGGAGGAGAGCGGTATACACATTTTGTGAATTATGGGCCGTAAATAATAAGGGTATCCGGTATCAGTGGAGCACACACAACCCACCTATATATTTGTATGTATCTAAATCTATCGATGCGGTGTGTGCATTAAAACCCTTCATCCTTGTGGTCGCATAGAAACCCAACGAAGCAGACGTGTGCTCGTAGGAGGAGGAAGAGGAGGATGAGAGGGTTGGCATCCCTGCGTCCATTGATGCGGAAGAAAACGCCCGCAAACATAGACTCTCCTCTCTCTTTTCCTCTCACCAACTTTATTCCGTTACGCGCAATAAGAGCGAGAAAAATAGAGTGACTTTGTGTATGATATTCATTTCAAGATCAGTGGGTGGATGGTGAGGGAGAGGCTGTATTCTAATGGGTCTTATCTGGGCGGCCGCAATGTCCCTGCATCCATTCAACCGTGCAAGAATATACTGCCTTGGTTCAGTTCGTGTGCGAGAGAGTCAAATAGGCCAAAACATGCGCCCATTTAATCCCTGATTTACTGCGCCCAAACAGAAATAAAGAGAATCTCCACAGCACACACAATGGTGAATAGACTTTACGAACAACAGCAACAACAACAAAAAATGAGAGAAGAGTCGGCATTAGGCGAGGGGCGATAAGCTTATGAAATATGGACTGGATCGCAGTGCAAATTCCTCGGATTCAATTTCAATTTTACGCTTCCTCTTCTTCACCATCCCCGTATTATTATCTCCGTGTTCAATGTACGAGAAACGGTAATTTTTCTTTTCAAAATTCCGTATAAAATTACAATTATTTACAAAAAAAAAAAAACGGGAGATGTAATGGTAAGCATAAGATAACTTAAGCATTACAATTATAAAAAGTATAATTTAAGGAAAGAGAAATATAAAATACATTTATATAAAAAAGGGAGATGTGATGGTTTCCCTTTGTTCCTTTTGATATCGCTCCGCAAACGGAAAAGTTTCGCATAAAATATATATATTTGATTTAGGGAAAGGGAGGTGTGATGGTAAGTGAGTTTCATACACATCCCCGTACACGAATAAATGCACCGAAGATTGGTTTTTCCTTTTCAAAGCCCTCCTTCATCCTTTATTTCCCCTTTCCATTATCCACTCGGAAAAATAAAATTCAAAATTTACTTCCATTCTTTACGCAAACCGAATTACCTTTTGGTTTTCGTTACAATTTACATGTATTTCTTTCTTTTTTGTAAAAAAAAATGTATAGAATGTTTTCATTTCGGAATTTCAATAACACAAAACAAAAATGCGAACGTTTCACAAATGTATAATTGCTATTTTAATTAAATGCTCGCGTATTTATTTATCGAAAATCCGTTCCGATCGAGGCACACCGGTTGCATACGAATTTACATTCGTGTTTCGTTATTTAATTAACGTTCATTCGCTATTTATCAATGTTTCAATGAATTGCAATCAATTCAAAACCATTTGTGTTTGCTTCAATTCGTAAAGCTTCTCATAGAAATAAAGACGTTTACGAAATTTAGTTTATGTAATTATATGCAAGTTGGGTTGCTTCATTAATTATTGTTAATAACGAAAATTGATTTCATTTCGTAAACGCAGTAAGCTGCGGAATTTAATTACGAATTACAGTTGAAATCCGTATTTCCATATATAAAAAGTTTAATTGCGGCGGAATTATTAATCCTTTAAATGGCGGCCGCACCGTATCGATTTCGCGCGCGAAATTCAAACCTTTCGCATTTCGATTGTTCTAACTGCAGTACGTTTTTCTTTCGCCTGTGAACTCTGAGTAAATGTTAATCCGAACTGCAATTAAGAAAATGTAAGATTGTGGGTGTACAAGGAATTTTTCGAGCCGGAAGAAATTTCTTCATTTCGAGAGAAAAAAAAAAGAGAGAACGAGAAGAAATATTCGTATCGAGATGAAAAGAAAAGTGCAGCTCGTTTTAATTAAAAAAATTCTTGAGCGCGTCAAAGCCGACTACGAGTTTGGAATATTTAATTAAAGTCTCTGTCTCTTGCTTCCTCTGACGTAATATTTTTTATCTCACACGTTTCACCCCCTCCCCCCCAAAATTCATTTGGAAAATGCAGAAGAAAAACGGGGGGTTATTATCAAATAATAATCAAATAATTATCAACCCCTTTGTCTCATTTAATTGAATGTGGAATGTTTTTTTTTAGAGTATTTCTGTAATGGTTATGTAACCAAACTATCGCTATACTTAAGAGAATTTTGTGTATGGGTATGTAACCAACCAATCACATTACTTAACCAAATAGGAATGTCAATGGATTTGTCAAAATGTTACAAGATTGGTAGAACTGCTAGGGTAAGGGTGGAATTTCTCGATGAAAATTTGGTAACTAAAAAAGGTGAAGAATTTGGATCGAAGTTAGGGTTAATCATTCTGACATAGCTGAGCGCTCGGAGGATGGAATTAGCGAATCGCGGGGCTTCGCAATAAGCGCGAAATCCCCACCCTCCAATGGTGTTTCTAGGCTATGAGCAATATAAACCCTCTCTGATCCAATTGTCCCGAATTCCGATGAGGGAGGCGAGCAAGAATCCTGCGGCATAATCGACATTCCTTCATATATATTTTTTTTCCTGACGCTTCTCTTCGAGCATCTCAGAACTTCGTGGGGTTGCATACGTGCCACCACCGGATCATAATAAGGGTGAGATTCGACGAAAGAGAGTGGAATGTTTTTAATGATTTCCTCCCTAATGGAATCGCCCTCCCATTTCTCACCCGCACTCGTTCATTTTTTTTTCTCTGTCCCTCTTGTTCACATCAAGTTGAGAATCTACCCTCTCTCAAGAAATCCGGGACATTCGGAAATCGTCCCTCCGGGAATTTCCATTTGTCCGCCCATCCAGCGCCATATTCGAAGTCGTAAATATTTTTAATGCGCTATCAGGGAATGCTTTTACTGATAATTCGCAGCAGCGAAATAGAATATAAGTGGAAGGACGAGCAAGAGAATAAGAAAAACGGGATGGTAATGGAGGAGGGAAATTCGCGCGGAAAGTGCCAGAAACGCAACGGAGAAGAGAATTATCGCTTCACTTAGATGTGTAAAGTGTGCGGAGAATAAGGAGAACGCATTTACCTTTAACGGCGTTCAGCTTATTCCCGACCATTTGTTTCGCCACGAACGCAGCCATCTCGACGCCTCTCCTCTTCTATCTGAAACAAAAAAAATAATAACATTAGCCATGGAAACACAACGCAAGTAGAAACAAAGCGAGTTCGAAACGTGCAAAGTGCTTTTTTTTGCCAACTTGGAAGTTTTTCCAACAATGCTTCATTCGAATTTGGCAAACGAATCAAAGTCAAAAACAATAATTTCTGTTAAATAAACTTGTTATTGATGATTAACTTGTGACCAATCTGATTTTTTTCGAATCTATTGGTTTCCCGGACAACTGCTGTTATGGTGGATGCGCCGGGTAAAGTACTGTTTTCATGGAAACCTATGGTTCCAAAGACATCTATCATGAGCCGAAAAGGAAACAATTGAGCGCCGTTCAATTTGCAGGCAATGTTTGACGTTCGAATCCGGTCCTTATTGACGTAAGGCCGGAAGCGGTCGCACGTTTCGGACCGGAAATGCAAATTCGCTGTTTGCTTGAGCGTTGAGAGGGTGCGCCCCAACCGGAGGATATTTACGAAACTCGCCTGCAAAATTCCACCCCCCCCTCCCCCCAAAAAAAAGAGAAACAACTGAGCAAACAACTTTATAACAATGAAAACGCTGAAAAATCGCTCCGCCATTTATATAATTCCGTTTCGCTTCACCCCCCGATTTTCTTTCTGTGTGCTTGTCCATTTCAATTTCGCTTTATTTCCGACCTTCTTGCTGCTGCTGCGGACGCAACTTCCACAACACGTCCGCACACATTTTCCATCTCTCGGTTTAAATGGGAACGTCTCCTCGGATGATATGTGTTTGTATGTGCACACACACGAAAATCCGGTTGACACGTATTAAAACCGCCTACGTCGCAAGCAGAAATTGTTTTTCGGATGTTTTCCGTTCCGTTTGGTATCCAACGCCAACCGCACACAAAGTTTTCAAAGAAATAAAAATAATCTTATAAGCAACTTTTTATACACCAGTAAGACGCCATCTAGGTTTGTTTGTTGAACTAATAGCAAATACGATTTAATTCATTGATTTTATAACAATTAGGTGAAACGTAAGTTATTATTGTCAGAAATGTTGCTGGAAATTGAAATGTGCCTAAAGGAAACCCGCATTAAATGTTACACCTGAAGTTTGTTGCAGGTGTGTGTTTTGGGTGGAGTGTTATTGGGAGCGCAGCTGTTTGCTCTCCGATTTTAATTAAGGCCGTTGGAGAGGAGACCTCCGCATTTTCCATCTACAACCCCCTTCCCCCCCTTCCACCGGCTTTCGTGAATTAATAGAAAACTTAGTTTTCCCTATTAGCGACGTCATCGGCCATTTACTTATTGTTATTATTATCATCGTCGTTATTATCAAGAGTGCCGTTTCGGCTAGGCGCGTAATGGGATTACGAATCCGCCGCTGCTGCGATCTTAATCCAATTTGATGCGAGAACGAAAAATCGTGTAACTCGAGCGAAAACGACTATTAATTTTCCGTGTAGTTTAGTTTAATAGATTGCAGCGAAAAATTTCAGCTACATTTTCATTAAATGGATTTAATTTTTTTTTTTTTTCATATTCCAATGCAAGATAGATGTGTATGAAAGATGAGCGCGTGACGAAACGTCGATTTCGATTTTCACGGGGGGATTTTCCGGGAAATTGATCGAACTTTTCCCATTCGGCTCGTTAAACACTTTTGCCAACCCCCCACGTTCAAACGATGTGATACACACATATATATATACGCTTTTTTTGTCGACCCGAATCCCACCCCGTGCACGTTCCATCATGCTCCCAATTTAAAAAAACTGAGCCACTTCAAATACATCCCCTAAAACCGAAACAGAAATGCGTAATCCGCAAAAAAATATAGTGTATCGAAAAAAAAGGAAAGAGAAGAGATGACATTTTGTAAATAATGCCAATTGAAAAACGTAAAACTGCCAAATGTCACACATGTATTATAATTATTATTATAAAATTAATTAAATTTTATAATTAATGTGCAATCATCGTATATTAATGAAAAGAATTGTATTTTAAATTGTATTTTAATATTTTGTTAGAATGTCAAAATATGATATTAGTTGTAGTATTGTTAATAGATGGCGGTAGGAGTATTGAAGTTATAAGATATGTGATGCTTATAATGTAATTGCTAGAAACAAAGATAATTAAACCGCGTTGGAGTTGTGCGTTGAGCAATCAATTATTTTGCTACTCACAATGTAATTAATATAATATGGCATACGTGCGAATGACAGATGGTGGTGCCGGTATAATTAGTTGCATACATGTTGCATCGAAACAATTACGTTTCCGTCGGAAATAATTGTAAATTTTGAGTGAAATTTAATTCGAACGTAATTATAACTGGAGGCTAATATTTCTTCCATTCGAAACTCTCTCTCTCTCTCTATTATTACGTGAACGTATTCGGGAAGTTGTGTAAAGGGGGAAGTTTCAGTAAATACACTGCCACTGAAAAGTTCTGTCGCATATGCTGCAAGACACATAGTTTGCAGTTTGATTTGAACCGCACGACTTGAGGTCGAACGAAATTCGCGGAATGCGCGCTAATTAAACCCGTCAACCCCCCCAGCCGCCCACTTCGGTGGGGAGGATGATTACGTGCTCGAAGGGTAGAAAGAAGTTATGGTGGTTGCGTTATTGGAATAGTTATGGGGCGCACGACATTCCTGCTTATGACATTCCCGACCCGGAGCGTAAAAGGGGTTGTCTGTCGTCTTCAGCGAAAATAAAGAAAAATTTAGATAAAGACTGCGGAATGAAAAAGATGGAACTAATAATTAAGAGGCTCGAAAACTTTTCTCCTTTGTTTATCGAGGGGTGGAGCGGCGTTCCTCTTCCCTTGATTGAGTATTTAAGGGATTATTAATGCGCGGAGCAAAAATTTATTTTTCGTTCAAACTTTTCGGGCTTTAATCAGTCTGGTAAAGGGATTCAAGTTATAACGACCCAAGCGAAAAAAAAAATTGTCTGCTCAGAATTTATAGCTTCGGCAAAGAGATAAACGAACGTTAGACGTTTCACCTGATGCTGGGATTAGTCTGGATAGTTTCCAAGACGACTCGCCAGTTGATGGAAGCAACTGCTGCCACGTACGAGATAGAAAAGTTGCGTAACTCTGAGCTCCAAATAGAACAAAAAATTGAGTTAGTTCCAACGTTGATTATAGATGGCGTCTCGCTCGATTTGAGCATAATTAAATTGTGATGGTTTTAATTGAGATGCGAAACGTATGGAATAAATTATTCGCACCACACGACGAGTCTCTCCGTTATAATGATGTAACGGAACGTTTTAACGTCCGGATTAATGGCTGTATCATTTGCTGTGCGTGTTTGTGTTTTGCGAAGAAATCCTCGACGGTAATCTCCGTTTGTAATTAACGTTTTGCGAGATAATTAAATGATAAATTCGCAGAGGCGCACGTGTTCGAATTAATTACCCGCAGATGGCGCTCGCATTATTAATGGTCTGTCCGTCAGCTCCCATCCGGACCTTCCTCCTTCTGCGGTCTTCAAAAGATCCGAGCGGAAGATCCGTTTCATCCGAAAAGGGAGGACAGCAGTCTTCCCATTTCGAAACTAGAGAAAGTCATTAGTAAACAGTCCCCAGATGTTAATGTTTCTGTGTATGTCAACAATTCGAATACCAACCAAAGGAAACCGAATACAACCCTCCAACCTCCCTCCTTCTCGCTCGCTCCAACCCCGAACATATACATCTCACTCACTTAATCATTCCGGCAACAAACCGCAGCGCGTTTGCCTTCTCCCGATTTTTCAACGAGACACTGTTTCGTGCCATCACAGAGAGGGGGTTGTTTGCCATCGCAGCGAGGGGTGGCAATTAATTTAATGCACCGCCACTTGGAATTGCTCGGCGAAAAATACGACTTATCACCATCGGTTTTCCCATTAGAACCAAGATTTGCACAACAAAAACAACGAAATCTTATTTTTTTTTCTCGGGGGTTGTAAATTATGCAACTGCATTTGCGTTCTCTCTCCGGAAAAAAAAACAAATTCAAACTATTCTGCAAATTTGAATTACCTAACAAAACTCGTTATTGAAATACGAGGAAGCAATTAATTTAAGTCAACATTTACTTTTCCAGATGGAATAATCAGCGATTCCAAAAAATAACATGACGTATTTCAAGAACAGCTGATTCAAATTATGCAACTTTATTTGTACCTGCAACCCGAATGAATTATGTACGTTTTTAATCAATAGTAAAACTTTACTTTAAATATTAATATCAAATATTGCAATTTATGTTTATTTACGGATACGAAATTACATTTTAAACATTCATTAAATCCATCGTTAATTTGAAAACTGTGCAATTATAAAATATGTAATTAGTCGACCGTTCATTAAGCGTATTTAATAATTGCAGCGTATGCAACTGAATAAACGAGTGTGCGATACTGTAACAAACAAAAACAGCCCTTGGCGACGGAAATTGAACATCTGTCAATTATAATAATATTTGGGGGGAGTGGGGAGATAATAAAAGAGGAATTGAAACAAAATCATTATTACGAAGCAAAATGGGAACCGGACCGGAAGTAACGTGTGTTTCCGTTTCCGGATGATGGAATTCCAAACAACAAAAATCAAGCGACAAAACGATGAAAATAAATGAATTGAAAAACAACAAACAACAAGGAACGAATGAATGTGTGTGTGTGTGTTGAAGAGAGATTTTGGAGAGATGGAATAAAGAGAGGGCGGACGGCGGAGTGAAAGGGGAGACGGCACAAAGGGCTTTAGATTTCGCGTTTGTTTGCATTACAATCAATATCCCTTTTGCAGTGTGTTGTTTTTTTTTGCAAAAGCAAAGCTCCCCCGGGGGTTGAGAGGGGTTGGCTAAAGCCGAAATATGTCAACAGGAACGAATCGAAAAATTATCGCAGCGGGACGTGGCAAAACAATTGCTGATCGATTTCATGGCTTGCCGGCTCTAATTAGGTTAACAGCCGCTTCGTATTATGTCTGATGGGGGTGCGGGGGGTGGCAAAAAGTTTAATGAATTCAAACGAAGTTGCGGCCCGGAATAAATTTCTCCTCAAACACACACACACATATTTATGTTTAAATAAAGTTCGGGCGGCGATAAATAATGCAGCAGGAGGATCCGCTCCTTTCTGAAACGATCCCTAATGAATAAATCATAAAGCGTCCAGCCCCCCCATTATTATTTGTTGCAACCCCCCCAACCAACGAAAAACAAGAGAAACAATGAAGCAAAACAAAAATCGCGTGTATTGTAGCATACATTGCGTGAGACCGGAACCGGAAACGACGCGAATTTAAGGACGCCATCTATCGGCCTCCGATGGCAACCTCGAGGCGTTTAACATAAATGCATAAACATGCCGATTAATCCGAGGTCGGATGTGCAAGAATTTGCATTCTTCGCGCGCGAATTTACAAATTGGATTTCCGACCTTACTCTTTCTTTCTCCCTCACCCCCACAAAGAAAAGAATAGAAAAAAGAGACCCCATGCAAATCCGTTTCATTCCAATCCGAGTTCTGCATCGGCACGATTTCGTTTGTTTTCTTCGCGTTCGTGTGAGTGACAAATGGGAGTAGTTTAAAAGTTTAATAAACGTCCAGAGATGTCGTCCCTCGTTTCGACCGATTTAGGGGTTGGCAACTAGATCGTGACTTATACATTCGTTTTGAGCCGTCGTAAACATTTGTAAAACATCGGGAATCTCGTCGACGGCATTCCGATACGAAATTGAAACAAATCTCTGCCCGGAAACTTTTAATACACGTCAACTTTGATGCAGCTTCACAATCGACTCTTCTATTTCGAACATTCAACATTGATACAAATCCAATAGAATTATTATATAAACTACAAAAACATGGATATTTCGATTACTTATTAGATTTCATATTCAACTGTTTTATTAATAGATTTCTACATGTAATTCCAACAACAATTGTTACGTTTTGAGGTTATCATCCGAGGGAAACAAATGTCGATTACGAGAATGACTTCCATTGTTTCGTTTGTCATTATTGGTAAAGTTTTATTTAGCATGCAGTTGGCTTTGCGTCGCTGTCATCGCAACCCTCCGATGCCGCCGCCGCCGCCACCCCCCATGGCGCCAGACCGTCAGGCGCTCATTTGTTTCCAGCCGCCCCAGACCCGACGAGGCGCCAAATTGTTGTGTACATCTTGCACTTAATAACTCGACCCCTGCTCTAAATCTGCCACCCCCACGAAAACAAATTCCCCCATAATCGTGACTGAGAGAACGTTTCAACCCCCCAAATAACTATCGCAATCACGGCTGCCAACAAATTTCGACGATTCATTTCATCGGACAAAAAATTTAATCGAAAATTTCAGGATTTACGAAAAGTTGGAGAAACGCTCAAGTTTGGTTACTCAATTAATGGTGGATGCGCCGGGGCAACAACAAAACCTAACTAAATCAAAACTACCGGAATGTGTTTTTTTTTTGTGGTAAATTTATTATCGAGGGTGGTAAATGCGTAATTCGCTTGTTATTTTTTCTCCATTGCGGTGGTTGTTTATGTATGCGTCGCAGCCACCCTGCGTTTCGGATTAACGCGTCGCCGAAACAAAGGCAATACGTTTTGAGGGTGCTTTGTTTTATTTCTCCTCTTTTTTTTCTCTATTGTTTTCAACTTTTGTTTCGCGTGCGCTCGGGGGGTTGGTTTCGAGCAAATGCGATTATGGATTTTCGCAAACGAATTGATGGGGGTGGTAAAGGGGGTTGAAAATATTTGATGATGGATCAAGTGCACCGTGTTAAGAGGACTAATGACATGATGATGAAGTTGACAGGTCAAGGATGATCAGAAATTTGGGTCTCACTCTCTCCACCGAATTCAACCCCTTGAACCGACTTATTTGCGAAATTCGAGAAAGTTACGCAACCCCATCCACGACCCCGAGGATTATTTGCATGCGATTATCCGCAACCCCCGTTGCCGTTCCCGTTTTTTTTTTGCACCGAAATGGGGGTGGGGGGAAACAGTAATTATTCGACGATCTGCATAATTAATAATGCGGAACACGGGTTCCGGAACGAGACGCTCTTGAATTATGCAACCCACTTTCTTTGCTCCTCTTTTATTTTTCACTTCACCCGTTTCATTTATTTACAAACTTTTGGATCGATTTGCAAGAAAAAAATAATAATAGAGGAAATGGAAAAAGAGGCAATTAATTGAAACTGTTATTTCATTAATTGCCTTTCCTCTTCCGACGACAACCATTGTATCACTCAACAACATTTGGTTGCATAAGCAAATTCATTATTTCATTCAGATTAGAAATGTCATTTTTCAAATTTATAATTCAGGATTTAAAACGCTTACTGAAAGCAATGAAGTTTCTACTAAATAGATGTCGTTTCATTAAAGTATACGGAAATTATGATAATAAAAAACTGTAATCGAGGGTAATGTTTCGCTTTGATCGCCCGGTCGTAACTAAAGTTGCATAAATTCCTGAAAAAGGGAATAAACGTTCAGGAACGACTGCTTTAATCTAGAATGAACTATATACCAGGAGCAAGGGAGAAAAGGGCCGTTCTCATCTGGCAATGAAAGCCCGGCACGTAAGTTTCGGCAATACAAAAGAGGGATTATATATGTATGTGTGTGTGTGAGAGAGAGAGAAAGGGCGGGAAATTTAAATATTTCACTGGTAGGGAAATAAATAAAAGTTTTCGTGAAATTTCCTCGAGGGGGGCGAGTTCGGTAGGGTTGGCGAGTAACGAGATTGGCCTAGTTTTCACACCCAAATTGTTTCCAGCTTATGAACTCCGGGCGAAAAAAATTGCCTCCCTCCTGTTTTTCCACCCCCGAAACGAACGAACGAACGACAAAAAAAAACAAACCATTATTACACTTCTCCCCGATCCGCACTATAACGAACGAGCGGCAGCGAAAAACGTATGCTCCACGTAATCGAATCCATCAATAACCAACGCAATCTTGCTGTAAAGTTTTTCAATATCGTTTTTTTTTTCAGCACTTTTACATAATCTGTACACAGATTAATTTTCTGAATACATTAATCCAGTATGCGAAAAAAAAAACACAAGATATTGTTTTCAGTGTACGAAACATGCGAATCACGGAAAACAATCAATAAGCATTAATTGACAGGCAGAGATTACGTCACCTCATCGAAATGCAACGTGGCTGTTTCCAACGTAACGAACTTTGTTAATTTTTTGTTTCGTTTCGTTCCGCACTTTTTGACGTTTCCCTAATTGTTGATTTCAATCAATCAATTCTATTAAAATTTACATTATAACCTATAATTCATATTATTTCAACAATCGTTTTGTTTTCATCTTCAAAACGTATTGATATTTTCATTGTAAATTTGAACGATGAAAATCGACAGGAAATTGATGAAAAATTGAGTGGGAAAACAGAAACAACGTTTAAAAAAATGGAAGAAAGGAGAAAAGGCAGTTTGTTTATGCAATACTTGTGTGTGTGTGAGAGAGAGAGATTCGGTCGTATCTGGGCGACCGGAAAACCGGAAACGGCCTGAACCCAACCGGATATTGGAAACAGAGAGCGCGCGCCATTTGAATTTGATTTCCCCGATGCTCAGTTTCCATTTTATTACGGCCGCCCCGTGGCAATTCCGGGCTGCCGCTGCTGCATCCATCAAATTCAGCAAATCAAAAACAAAAACAACGCGTAACCATGGTGATATTAATAACATAGAGGAACGAATTGGTCGAAACTTCATAAAGGAATGATGTAGTTTTCAGTTTAACCGATTTATTTTTGGTGGATGCATGTGGAAAAGTTACTTTCACATAGTTTTCCTTGTAAAGACAATTAGTATTTGGAAAATTGTATATGGAAATCGTTGTTTAGAAACGCCATCTATGAACAAGTTTGGTTAGTTTAAATTAATAATAAATTTTCTAATGATGAAAAACAACTTAACCATTATTAACATGGAAAATTTACAGTGGAATGATACAGTTTTCAGTTAAACTTATTTATTTTTGGTGGATGCATATGGAAAAGTATAGTTTTCCTTGTAAAGACAATTAGTATTTGGAAAATTGTATATGGAAATCGTTGTTTAGAAACGCCATCTATGTACACGTTTTGTTAGTTTAAGTTAATAACAAATTTTCTATTGGTGAAAAACAACGTAACCATGGTGACATTATTAACATGGAAAATTTACAGTGGAATGATACAGTTTTCAGTTAAACTTATTTATTTTTGGTGGATGCGTGTGGAAAAGTATAGTTTTCCTTGTAAAGACAATTAGTATTTGGAAAATTGTATATGGAAATCGTTGTTTAGAAACGCCATCTATGAACAGGTTTAGTTAGTTTAAATTAATAACAAATTTTCTAATGGTGAAAAACAACGTAACCATGGTGATACGTGGGGAAATGACATTTACAATTTTCATTTTAATCGATTATTTTTTGGTGGAAGCGCCGGGCAATGAAATGTTCCCTTTTCAATGTAATTACTATTCCTTAAATTTTATGTAAAAATCGTTGTTTATTTTCATTAATTTAAAACGCCAATTATGTAAAAGTATTGTTAGATTAAATTAACAAGAAATTTGCAATATTTGCTCTTTTCATAAAGAATCTACTGTGACGCCATCTATCGATTCGCGAACGTCAAAAACGTCAACAACTGTCACTTTGACTGACTGACTTATCTCGGGTGTATCGATCAACAGAAAGAAAAAAAAACAAATGCACGGTTGCCATGGAAACTCCATATAAT
>JAFMTC010000668.1:0-10953 GCA_018845635.1 Nicrophorus orbicollis | reverse complement strand
CCCGTTTTAAGTGGACGTGCGAGAAAGGACGAATGTGAAAAAAAAGGGGGGATTTAAAAAAAGGGAGGATGCGAGACATAAATGCGAGGGAATTGAATGGAAGGAAACCCGTGGGGCCCTTCAAAATCCCGGCCACCTCAGATGTTGCTCTCTCTCACTCTGTGCCCCAATCAACCGCTGCGGTCTGACATTGACAGCTGTCAGCTGTCATTTAAACGGAGCGAGTTTTATTTTTAGGTTAAATTTAATAAATATATATATATATACAAACAGTTTACGTTCGAACCACTTCTTCACTGAATTTCAGCAAACGAAAATGTTTGAGAGATGCAACGCCATTTTTATGTTTAATGGACGCATTCTCCAATCGCCATTTTGTTTGACGCCATTGAAATATGAGTTCACATGCTAAATATATCATAATATTTGATTTTGAATATGCAATATGTAATTGAAATGAAAAATGTATGAAAACGCGAAGAAAATAATAGGTTTTCATGCGAGATATCTCGTACGTTCGTACGGTAAATTCGTGAAAATCTGATTCTATTCACGCCGAAGTTATGATTCTGTTAAAGTTTAGCGTTCTCCCGAAGTTATGAATATTAGTGTTAGCGTGTCATTTGGACGAATAATAAAGGAAGAATTATGAATGGAAGAAAAGGGCGCTATTTTCCAAATGTAGTTTGCAGTCGGCAGTTTGCATAAAGCATCGCTTC
This sequence comes from Nicrophorus orbicollis, assembly GCA_018845635.1. Taxonomy (NCBI): domain Eukaryota; kingdom Metazoa; phylum Arthropoda; class Insecta; order Coleoptera; family Silphidae; genus Nicrophorus; species Nicrophorus orbicollis. The sequence continues at coordinate 10,234 of JAFMTC010000668.1, read as the reverse complement.
GGACGTGCAATTCCGACCATTCCACCCCCCCAACCCATTCCGTTCCACGACTTTCCACCCAATTTCGCGTTCGCCCTTGCTTCCCTCTTTCGTTTTTCTTGTTCTCTGCGTCGATTCGTCGTGTGCAAAGGGGGATGGGGTGGGGGTAGCAAAAGTTATGTGTTGTTGGCAAGGCCAGCTCGTATCTTTTTGTTTTTGTTTTCGGAAAAAGTGCAGCACAGCCTCCCACGACTCTGGAGAACAGGACGATTCTCCAGAGGAAGGAAGTCGGCGGCTGCGAGGAACAAAAAATATGTGAGTGAAACGAGAAAACCGAAGAAAGAGGAAAACGGTAAGGACTTTCTGGCGAAGAAAGATGGGGCAAGAAGTGTAAGGGATGCAGGCAAGAAAAGCGAAGTAAATAGAATGGAGCGGAGCGAAAAGCAAAATCGATACCGAAATATTCCCAATCCCAAAGGCAACAAGAAAAGCGCAAGAAAAGGAAAACCAGACGTCGCATTACACATGTAACGCAATGCTTGCCATTTTCCGTTTCGTAATAGATTTTCGGGTGTGTGCGTTTCAAGATTTCAAATTAGTTACCGCACCTCGCACCGACATTTATTTGACATTTCACCTGTCGCATTATTGTAACTTACGTTACGCAAAACATTCAGGTGACATTTGAAACGTCACAATCATTTGACAGGTTAATTGAGAGAAAACATGCACGATAATTTGACGTAAGCAAATTAACCGTACACGTTTCACGCATATTTATTTATAATTGAAATCAATCATGCTTCGCATTAATTCCTAATTTTACTTGTCAAATTAATGTAAAATTGCTATAAACAAACAATTCAAGTGACATTTCAAACGTCATAACTATTTGACATTTGATAGGTTGATTTAGAACAAACGTGTACTTTCTTCTTCTTTCACTCCACACTGCTCACTTAACTTGTGCAAGTGTCAAATTACACAAGCAATTCCAATGACGTTTTAAACGTCATAGTTATTGACATTTGACAGGATAATTTTGCTAAAACATATACAATAATTTCGCATTCAATTGACACTTGTCAAATTATTGCTCTACGTAAAATGACATTTAGAACGTCACAATTTTTGACGTATTTGATGGGTTAATTAAACTTGCACGATTATTTGACGTGAACGAAATTAGTTAATTAATCATAGAAACAATTAGTAATTGTAATAATGAACCATACCGGTTTTGTGGAGTCACTCAGAGAAATCAGCAATCTGCAAACGAAGAAGGAAAATATTAGTTAAGAAACCTTTAAATATTGTAATTTAATCAATATGCAAATTTCACAATTTCCATGTGCATTTGCTTAATAATCAAGAAATTACGTATCCATTTGTAGGTGAGTACGTGTTAATTGTTTTATTCCGTGCGGAGATTACACGAAGTTTCATTGAATAATTGTCAAATTACAGTTATTTGCTACACACACGTATCAAACAATTTGAAGCATTAATTTAACGACAGATCAGAAATGATTAATTGAAATTTATGGCATATTAAGTTGAACTTAACAAAAGGAAATTGAAAAGGTGATGATTAATAAACCAAAGTAAGAGGTTTCAGTGTCGATTCCAATGGGTTTCAAAGCATTAATTGGATCCCTTTCTCAAGATTACTGTACACTCTATACGTGTTTTTTTCTTTCTTTCGAAATCCCTTTCTCATTGATGTTCGTTTAAGAGAGATTTAAAAGCAGCGTCCGAGAGAAAAATCTCTTCCTGCTGAAATTTAATCAAGGAAGCTGCTTCTAAAATTGTTTTCCCGTGTTTTGTTTTCAATTTCCACGCATTCTGAGGAAAATAACAAACACAGTGATAGTGGAAAGAAATGAGGAGGAAATTGCGTGCAGGATTTTTCCTAAAGAGTGTGCTCCCATCACATTTGCGTACGTGTGTGTGAGAACAATTACGGAAAACGCGGGTGTGTGAAGACGTGAAGCCTTTGAGGCTGTGAAGTGTGTGTGTGTTTGCGATGCGCGGCCCACTTCTAATTACAAATCCCCCCGACCCTTTGAAATGCGATAGTTTCGCCCCCCTTTTCAGACAAGAGGAGGGAAATCCTCCACTCGTAATCCAACCCAAGCAAAAAGAGTGGTCCAAGTTTGACGCCATCTATCGGTCCACGGGTTAAGCAAATTTCGTAAGCAATTAACCGGTTTCGCTTCTGTGTGGACATCAGCCTACTAAGCCCTTTTTGCTGCGAGGGTCTTAATCCACTTTGAAGGGATTCCGAAAGTTTCGCGTCAAAATAGTTCGGTTTACATAATCAAGGGATTACCATACGCATTTGCTACTTATTATTACAATTCTCTCATTTGCATACAAACAATTAAACCTAAAGTTACTTAATCTTTAGTTTAACCGAAACATGTATACAAAATAAATCGATTTCAATTATCGCAGTAGTTCAAAAGTAAAAGTATTGAAAAAGTTAAAGAACAAATGTTTTCTAATTTGCATATTTACAATTAAACCTTCTAGTTACTTAATCTATAGTTTAACAGAAACATTTACTGTACAAACATACATTAGATTGAAATCATTCAAGTAGTTGAAATGGTTCAAAGCAGAACTATTTCAGGGGAACCAACTTGAATATTGGTAAACTTAAAAAGTTACCAAAAATACAAAACAATTGTTAATTGATGAACGTCAGTGTGTGTCGGGTTTGAAATTGTGCCAAATTTTTAATTAAATAATCAAAGAAAAGCGAACTAAAGTAGGTAAGTTTATTAATTTCAATTATTTATTTCAATACGTTCGAATTTACTTCAATTGTATTAATTAAAATATAATTATAATTAAGATATTCAATAATTAAAATAGGTTAATAGAAAATGGCGACTCTTTAAGTACCAACTTAAATTTAGTGATTCTTAAAAAGTACCAAAGATTTGAATGTAGTGATAAAATAGCTGTTGGTAACATTTGTTGTGATTATGTAAATGTCAGTGTTTGTGACGTTTAATTGCAGTGATGTTTCTGAATTGGATCTACTGAATGTAATTGTTCATTATGTTTTTTTTTTTTTAGAATTTGAGTGCAACGAGATGATAAGGTGAGTCCAAATTGATGTAATTAGGGTGATAAATGTTATCTGCTAGATATGACAACGAAAAGTGTTATCGTTATGAAAAACGTGGATGTCTGATGCGACCCAGTTTTGCAAAATTGAGGCCAGAATTGGAGCGACACACGGACAGAGATGGAGAGGAATGGACGGCAGGAGGACAATCTGTCAACGTTTGTCACGAAGCCGTTAAGGGGGGTGGGGGTTGGTTTTCAGAGGGGGTTGAGTCACCGAAACGAGGGTGGAGATCGAAATGCGGTGTTTCGCTAATTAAATGCCTCGCAAATCATATGCACATCGTCCCAAAGCCGAAAGGGACGCATTATTACTGGCCGAAAGCCAATTCCTTGATGAAATTCATCATCAAACATGCTCATAATTTAATATTTGACGAAGCCCCAATCTCACATCTCCCTCTGACTCTGCTTGAAGAAGTACGTAATAATGCTTAAATAATTGAAATTTTGCACATTCATTTGTAATTAGCTTACGTTATTTACGTGAAAATGTTAGTAAGTTATGCGGAAAGTTTGATTATTTAATCATTTTTCTGTGTTTTACGATGAAATAAGTTATAATTAACTTAGGTTAATGTTACAATGTTAATAACTTACGTAATGAGGGCAATAATTTTATCATTCTTACATAAAACGGCGATTTAAAAATGTAAGTTTTCGTTTATGTAACTTTTTTCAATGCGTTTTGCAGCGTTTTACGGCGTTCGATAAAACAGGACTAATGGTGAATGTGTGGGGGTTGCGCTTGAAAGATTAAATTAATGAATGCCCGCACAGGGGACGCAGTAAATCAGAATGAGCCTGGGCAAATATTTCGCCCTTTCCTTATCGGCCCTGGATGCCGGCCCACCTATGCACACAGGGCGACTGCAAAACGCCCTTTTGTCCTTTCCCGTTGTTCACCTAGCACCGCCGCGCCAAACAAAGTCCTGCGGAGCGTATAAATCAAAATAATTTAATCAATTGGATCCGCTATCAAAAGCCCTACATCAGAGCGCGTCCCTTTCTCCTCCCGTGGCCGAAGGGAGACGGAGAAGAAGTTGCGAGATGGATGGAAACTGCAGCAACTCGCAAGTTTAATTACGGAGTTCTTAATCTGCATCCAAGGAGCGAGTTGCACCGTCTCATCTCTCCATCTTTATGTATCTATCTATGTGTATGTATATATATAGATGTTCGTGGAGTGTCCCCGAAACATGAAATAGTAATTACAGCTACGTTTCGGCTAACTCCATTTAAAACTCTTCGGCGAATGCAAAGAAAACTAAAGTTGGAAAAGAAATGAAAAAGAGAAGAAACTTAAAGGATTTCTTCGTGAAATTGAAATAATTGCGTTTGGAGACTATAATAGATAGAGTTGATATGAAAAGTGCTTAAACAACTTGGATAGTTGGGAAATGTTATGCATATCAATTTATTGCTGTGTCTTTGGCTGTAATTCGCTATCAAAGTTGAAGAAATTAAAAATTAACGTGCGAAAAGCACCGTCTTCACGTTTTAGTGATTTTCTCGAAAACTATGATAGATAGAATTAATATAAAAGATGATTATGAAACTAGGATAGCTGAGGATTGTAACGCATATTCATTTATTGCTGTATCTAGAGCCGTTTGGCTACAATTCGCTGTCAAAGTTGAAGTAACGAAAAATAACGTGCGAAAAAAGCAGCGTCTTCACATTTTAGCGATTTTCTCGGAAACTATAATAGATAGAACTGATCCAAAAGATGCATATGAAACTAGGATAGTTGGGGAATGTAACGCATATAAATTTATTACTGTACCTAGAGCCGTTTCGCCACAATTCGCTGTCAAAGTTGAAGTAACGAAAAATTTACGTGCGAAAAAAAGCAATGTCTTCACAATTTAGCGATTTTCTCGGAAACTATAATAGATAGTACTGATCCAAAAGATGCATATGAAACTAGCATAGTTGAAGAATGTAACGCATATCAATTTATTACTGTACCTAGAGCCGTTTGGCCACAATTCGCTGTCAAAGTTGAAGTAACGAAAAATTAACGTGCGAAAAAAAGCAATGTCTTCACATTTTGGCGATTTTCTCGGAAACTATAATAGATAGAACTGATCCAAAAGATGCATATGAAACTACGATAGTTGAAGAATGTAACGCATATCAATTTATTACTGTACCTAGAGCCGTTTGGCCACAATTCGCTGTCAAATTTGAAGTAACGAAAAATTTACGTGCGAAAAAAAGCAATGTCTTCACAATTTAGCGATTTTCTCGGAAACTATAATAGATAGTACTGATCCAAAAGATGTTTATGAAACTAGGATAGTTGAGGAATGTAACGCATATCAATTTATTACTGTACCTAGAGCCGTTTGGCTACAATTCGCTGTCAAAGTTGAAGTAACGAAAAATTAACGTGCGGAAAAAAGCAGTGTCTTCACATTTTAGCGATTTTCTCGAAGACTATAATAGATAAAACTGATCCAAAAGATGCATATGAAACTAGGATAGTTGAGGAATGTAACGCATATTAAATCATTGTTGTATTTAGAGCCGTTTGGCTACAATTCACCGTCATAGTTGAAGAAATTAAATGGAAATAAAACAAACTTTTCGATTTCGTAATTTGCGTTCCCGTTATTATAATTAATATCTTTTCTAATTTCAATGATGCGAATATTAATTAGCGACTAATTAATAATCATCGCCGTGTCCCATATTTCTATGTCTTCCTTCTGCTTCGGTGATTAAACTCGAGGAGGTCCTGCAGCGACGTTCTGCCGCAGGACTTCCACCAGCATAATTACATAAGCATCTCTTCTCCCATCACCCGACTCTCACCGGAAGGCTTATCTCGAAAACCCGCCGCGTTAAACATCATCCGGCGAATTAATTGGCTCGAGACTTGCGAGGGGCAGTTTTATTTCGCGCTGACCCCAATTAGTACGGTACGAGCCAAACCAACCAACCACCCCTCTCCACCCCAACCGAAATGTGTTAAATTTAATCGTCGGATTAATTCGGTGTCGGTAATCCCGACACTGTCATCCATTGATACGGGATCATCTTTAACGGTTGATCGTAAACCAATGGATTATGGAATTTATATCGACGATTTCCGGCGGAAATAACTGTCCCCCCAACACACAGATTGTAGAAACTTTACTATATAGTGATTTAATTAAATCGTCGTTTGTGTGGTCTAATAGTTTTGATTACATTATAAACTTCAAATTGAATTAATAGAAATGTTTAGTTAAAAAATCCAATTAAAATACGCAAATTAATTACCTTTGTACTAATATTTATAGTAGACACATGAAAATATTACATAAATTGAATTGAATTTCAATATTTTCAAATACCAATAATCCGCATTGTCAATACACGTACTATTTCCCAATTAACGGATGCAGTTCCATTTATTAAATGCCCGACAAAAAAGCAAAACTAATACGACAAATGCATATTTGATGTGTTTCGCTCTGTTGTGTTTCCGAATTATCCTAATGCAAATGTTTGCATTCATAATCCGGGCGGCAATGTATATAATTACGAATTCAGTTGTTTGTGCGAAACAATTCGACGGACTCGATAATTCAAGTTGCATAACTATTTTTCTACATTTGCTGTTGAATAAATATTTAAATTTCCCGGTCACGCCAAAATACGACGCGCATTCGAAATCCGCAAACATCCCGTATTTGTATTTTGCCCGGGAAACCCCGGAAGCGGAAGTAATAACCGTTTGCGTAATAATCGAAGTTGCGCGATAATCCGGTTGCGTTATTCAATAGAATTCGTGATGAAATTTTCCAAATAATTGAATTAAAATATTGACAAATCAATAGTAGGTTCGTAGTTCTATCGGTGGAATGCGACTGGATTTTGGTAAATAATTGAAAGTCTAATTGCGCGTCAATCCATTCCATTAATTGTTATTAATTAAATTCGAATAATCGCGTTTTACGCTGCGTGTTTAGCACGTAATTTGTTTCAATAATTGCAATGGAACGCACTTGACAAGTTACTTTCCAAATATCGCGTATTCAATCGTCAATGGTTACGAAAATAATAAAATGTATTAGTTATACAACTGCAGTTGCATAAGCAGTTACCATAACAACGTTATGACTATTATTATTGTTGTATTGAAACGTTAATGCAACTAAATTTGCGTTAACTAATATGGCGCTGTTCTAATCAAACTAAATGGAATGTAACTATAACAACGTAACAACATAATCTACATATCAGAATATGTTATGTAACTTAATTTACATTAAATATTTGTATGTTTTTGATATCAAATAGATTGTAGCTATAGAAACGTAACTAAACAAAGCAATTTTAGAATAACACGTATTTGTTATGTAACTTAACTTGCGTTAATATCAAAATGAATAGATTGTAGCTCTAATAATATTACGTATGTGTTACGCAACTGAAGTTGCATATTTCATATCATTGTTCGTAAACTGCGCTATTTGGAGATTGGAATGTGATATGCAAACAGAACTGAAACTGCTGAAGTTTCAGGAAACGCCTAGATTCGGATTAACTCGTCTTTCAGCATTTCGCTCCGCTGTTTATTACAACTAATAGGCTAATGTAAATGGATACGAAAGTGGAAAGTTCGAATGAATGATGAAACTGTTGCAAATGAGATTTACTGAACGTTGCGTAACGACGTGAATGCGAAAAGTAAACCCGGTCAATGTAATTAATTGAAAGCTGAAGAGCATGCATAATATTTACAGTGAATTCCATTTAGAAAATCAATGCATTACATTAACTAATGTTAAAGTAAAGCTATTTTCTTGTGAATTATTTCATTGTTGTTAGAGAATGCTAAATTATTGTTTCAATGATTGGAAATATTTTGTTTTGTTATTTTGGACCATTTTTAACGTACTTTGATACGATTTTCGTGGAGAATCTCTTCATCGGTTCCTACTGTTCAATCGCCATGGATCCATTAATCTAGTTGTAGTTTGATGAAGATGATGCTAAGTGTAAAGTACTTAAAGTCTAGTTCAAAGAGAGTAGTAGAAGGTGTTTGCAAGAATGCGAAGGAGTTATGCAGGTATAAATTGCGAAGAGAAGATCGTGTTCCTGATGTCCGGATGATTTGTAGCTTGTAGTATCGCCTCGAAGAAGTAGATCTTATGTCGTAGCTTGTAGATGTTGATGATGGTACAGATGTTGAGTGGATGTTGCCTTGTAGTTTGATGATGAAGATGATAAGTATAAAGTACTTAAAGTCTAGTTCAAAGAGAGTCGTAGGTGTTGAAGGGGTATACAGCAATGCGAAGGAGTTATACAGGTGTAAATTATGAAGAGAAGATCGTAGTGTTCCGGATGTCCAGATGATTTGCAGCTTGTAGTATCACTGCGAAGAAGTAGATCTTGTGTCGTAGCTTGTAGATGTTGATGATGGTGCAGATGTTGAGTTGTAGCTTGTAGATGTTGATGATGATACAGATGTTGCCTTGTAGTTTGATGATGAAGATGATAAGTATAAAGTACTTAAAATCTAGTTCAAAGAGAGTCGTAGAAGGTGTTGAAGGGGTTTACAGCAATGCGAAGGAGTTATGCAGGTGTAAATTATGAAGAGAAGATCATAGTGTTCCGGATGTCCAGATGATTTGCAGCTTGTAGTATCACAGTGAAGCAGTAGATCTTGTGTCGTAGCTTGTAGATGTTGATGATGGTGCAGATGTTCCCTTGTAGTTTGATGATGAAGATGCTAAGTATAAAGTACTCAAAATTTAGTTCAAGCAGAGACGTAGAAGGTGTTGAAGTGATTTACAGGTTTGTAAAGGAGTTTACAGCAATATGAAGAAGGTATGCAGGTATAAATTATGAAGTGTTCCTGATGTCCCGATGATGTGTAGCTTGTAGTATCACCTCGAAGAAGTAGATCTTGTGTCGTAGCTTGTAGATGTTGATGATGATGCAGATGCTGCCGAAGGTCTTGCAGATAGTGATTTGCAAGGTACGGGTAAGTTCTCGAAGGAACAGGAAGGTCAAGGTAACAGACCTGAAGGGATTGATGAGAATATTAGAGAATATCAAGAGAGAATTGAGATGTCCCAAGTGTTTAATTAATTACTATTCATTCAATTACATTATGAGCTTAATTTTCAATATCAATCAATTAAATACCTAGATTTGCAAATCGCCGTGATCTCTCCTATTCAAACTGCTCTTCATACATAATTAACACTAGTAGAATGTAGACTAATTAAACGAATCACTGAGCGCAGCGAGTTGAAACAAGCCCAAACGACGCTTCGATTCCGACTGAATCTATGCACGATCTGCAAGTAATTGCAAAAAAATCGCCCGAACGATACGTTAAGTAGACTTCGCGCTGTGACGAGAACGCCCGATCACCGCGACTCGATGACTCATTGAACACCTGCAGCTTCTATCTGCGATAAAGTCCATATTTGGAGCGGAGCTTATCTCGTTTTCCGATAAGAACGTACCAAAATACGCATTGTAAATCAAAAACTAAATAAATTGCAAACAATTTATTCATTTCATTACATTTATTTATTTAATAACCGTTTAATGGAATGGCCCAATTATATTTACATTAGGTGTTCCGAAATTAATTGATATATAAAAAAATGCAATTAATTTACAGCGTTGTAATTTAATTAGTTCCCATTTATTCCTTTGTTTTTCCATTTAATTATGTATGAAATTCAATGCGTTGAATGGAATTCTTCAAATTATTAACTTGAATGAAAAGATGTTTTTTTTTATTAATTTCACGAAACGAAAAATGGAATATTTCGTTGCGGAACGTAATTAATTCGTTAATTAACTGCGTGTATTTAGTGTATTTCTCTTAGAATTGATTGAAATTGTTTAATTAACAAACATGTAATGATTTTACAAAGTAAATAAACGGAAAGAAAAATTAACGGGTGAAAAAGCAGTGTCTTCACATTTTAGAGATTTTCTCGGAAACTATAATAGATAGAATGGATCCAAAAGATGCTAATGAAACTAGGATAGTTGAGGAATGTAACGCATTTCAAATTATTTCTGTATCTTGAACCGTTTGGCAACAATTTGCTGTCAAAGTTGAAGAAACGAAAAATTAACGTGCGAAAAAAAGCAA
>JAFMTC010000665.1:162981-279460 GCA_018845635.1 Nicrophorus orbicollis | reverse complement strand
AATCCCTCCAACAAAACTGTATTACCATTTCTTGTTAGTTTCCTTTAAGACAAACTAATTTCCTATTATGTTTGAATGAAAATTAATTGATAGAAACTTTCGGTGTATGAAATAGAAGCATATTCACAAATTCCTTCAACAAAAAAGTATTGCCATTTCTAGTTACAATTTCTCTTAGAACTAATTTCCTATTAAGTTTGAAAGAAAATTAATTGATAGAAACTTTCAGTGTATGAAACAGAATCATATTCAGAAATTCCTCCAACAAAACTGTATTACCATTACTTGTTAGTTTCCTTTAAAACATACTAATTTCCTATTAAGTTTGAATGAAAATGAATTGATAGAAACTTTCAGTGTAAGAAACAGAAGCATATTCACAAATTCCACCAACAAAAAAGTATTACCATTTCTAGTTACAATTTCCCTTAAAACTAATTTCCTATTAAGTTTGAAAGAAAATTAATTGATAGAAACGTTCAGTGTAAGAAACAGAAGCATATTCACAAATTCCTCCAACAAAAATTTGTTACCATTTCTAGTTAGTATCCTTTAATACAAACTAATTTCCCATTAAGTTTGAAAGAAAATTAATTGATAGAAACTTTCAGTGTATGAAACAGAAGCATATTCACAAATTCCTCCAACAAAACTGTATTGCCATTTCTTGTTAGTTTCATTTAAAACAAACTAATTTTCTAGTACGTTTGAAAGAAAATTAATTGATAGAAACTTTCAGTGTATGAAACAGAAGCATATTCACAAATTCCACCAACAAATAAGTATTACCACTTCTTGTTACAGTTTCCCTTTAAAAAAAAAACTAATTTCCTATTAAGTTTGAATGAAAATTCATTGATAGAAACATTCAGCGTATGAAACAGAAGCATATTCACAAATTCCTCCAACAAACAAGTATTGCCATTTCTAGTTACAATTTCCCTTAAAACTAATTTCCTATTAAGTTTGAATGAAAATTCATTGATAGAAACATTCAGCATATGAACCAGACACACATGCACAAATTATATATTAATTATAGTTACGTAGGAGAGATGTTATTTGCGTAATGAGCGAACGGCGTTAATTAAAATGTTATGGAACTGTACATTTTTAATTGAAACGACGTTATTTATACACCAAGGTTATCGGTGTTCGGTCGAAAGGGTAACACATAATAATTATATTAACGTATTATGCACGCAACCCCGTGTATTCTGGTAATTTTCTGTTTTCTCTCCGCCCCCCATCGAGGAACTGAAAATAATGAACGTGGAAAGCTGAATGAGTTGAACTTTAACATTATTAGTAGGGGCGAAGTTCGCATTCCTTGCTGCTGCTTTGAATAAATCATAACGCGTCCACTACATTCGAACAGGATAAACATGAAATCCTTTAACGACAATTACCGTTTTCTATTTTTACATCATCATCATCGATAAAACATAGTCAAACAACACAAATCTGTGATCTAAATCACTTCCTCGAGCATTACACAATAAACCAAAGGAATTTAATACATTACAACATCAAGTTTTGACAAATTATACACGCAAGAATATCTACAAAACTTTAGTTGGCATTAACGTTGATTACTTATATTTGACTGTTATAGTCTAAAAATAATTTCAATTTTATATATATAGAAAAGCAGCGATTTTACTAGAAATTTCTAATAAATTTAAATCGTTTAAAGTTAATCAATGAATTTTCTAACATAATCAGTTTTACACTCATTAATTTTCAATCATATACAGTAATTAAATCTTATTCAGGAAATAGCTTTGTTTAATGAGTATAGAAACACTGAATTAAATATATAAATGAAATTGTTGCATAAAACTCGGTTGGGCAACATTTTAACTAGATTGGTGATAAAAATGAAATAAATTTTATAGTAGAGAATAAATATTGGTCTTCGTTTTATGTGCAAGTATCGTAAATCTTCTTCACCCTCGTAAACTTTGATTAATGGATGTTAACAAAACCAGGATTTTTACGATTATGTTCGTATATAATTTGTTTGTTTCACATCCCCTTTTTTTATACGTCACACTAACAATTTATTATAAATCAATATTAGTTCAAAATAGATAGTATTGTAGTAAATTTTCTTTTAATTTAATAATTTAAAATGTGCAAAAATGTTACCTTAACTGAATTCAAATGCATCTAGAAATTTTTCAATCAATAAGGTAAACATTTGTTTAAGAAGTTGGTTCTCATTTCCTTAATGATTTTCACTCATTTCAAGAAGACAAATGATGAAATTAAGGAGCATCAAGTATTCATGCTGTGCGTAATAAATGGATCCTATTAGAACATGACACTTATCTGGGCAATTTCCGGACCTTTAATAAATAATTGCTGTTTGAACAAATTATTTTCCGTTATAATGTATTTCTTTCATTTCGCTTTAATTATATTAACTCACATTTGTTGCTACATTTATTACAAATTAGTATTTTCAACATAATGTTTTCATGAATACAAAAAAAACACATTAATGTCTATTTCTATTAATTTGAAAATAGGTTAATAAATGAATTTATATTTTCTTACCAAACTTTAAAAGATTGATATTTGAAAACAACTATAATTGAAAAGAAATTAAATTATTTGAAATGAAGTGCAGATATTTGCATAATTTTTCAATCAATAGAATAAACTTTTATTTAAGAACTTCGTTCTTAAAATTATTCAATACTTTATGACATTTTTAAAGCAATTACACAAATAGTTTTAAAATTGAATTGTTATTTTGCTAACAATCGAATTGAAATAAATTATATAAATAATAAATATTGTAACATTTACAAACAGATAAAAAAATTCAAAAGATTTTCATACAATAACTAGTACTGAAATAAACTGTTGCAAAGGGCTAAAGATTGATGGTCTTTCCATCCAATAAAAGAATATTTTCTTAAATTATCAAACATTTTATGACAATTTTAAACCAATTACACAAATAGTTTAAAAGTTTGAATGATGAAAACAACAATAAATGATGAGAAATTAATAAATAATTAAAATTATGTTTCCTTATTAATTCAAATATAGTGCAGAAATATGCATTCAGAAGTTTTCAATCAAAAAATTACATATTGATCTAAGAAGTTAGCTCTTATTTCCTTAATGATTTTCATCAATTTCCAAGATGACAATGATGAAATTGTAGGATCCAGTAGTCGTGCGATTGTAACAAATGTATCCTATTAGAATTTGACATTCGTCTGGTCAATTTGGGGACCTTTAAATAATTGCACTTTGAACAGACGTCAAACGCTCGACACTTTGGCGGTCAAACAATTAAAGGCATGAAGAAGTCGTTAATTTGTTTAGTGAATTAACGTCTTTCGCCGGTCACGAAATTCCCATTTCAAATAGCCCGTAACAATAATAATAAAAAAAGAAAACAACACACCGAGAGACGACTCCACAATGCCACATGAATTTTTCCAATATTTGTATTTGTTCACTCTATATTGAAATGCAAATAAAGCGAGCATGCTGCTCTATTAGTATTCTAATTGTACTGTATACTACGAACATTTCGAATTATTTGGACGTGCAGTGCAATGCATATCAAGTACATGGAGGAGACTAAAATTAAATTGACCGGACTTCGGTTTTGCTTATATATGTACGTATGTGCATGGAGTTAGAGAGAGAGAAGTTGAAGAGGAGGTAATTGAACTTGAATGAATTAGCAATTGATGAATGAAAAGCTCACCCTTTCCAATTTCTGGAAGTACTCCCTGAGAAAGGAGATCGGATTGCTCGGTCTGTTCACGCATAATTGGACGATGCATTCCTTCAGGACCTGCTGAATGTTATGGTTCTGGACGTAGGCTTCGCACTCCCTGAACGCCTGCTCTTCATCCATGTTACTAGCCATTACTCTGTATACAACCACCGGATTAACGCACAGCAGTCAACAAGGCACTCGCACTAAAGCTTCGAATCGACGGGCCGGCCGCAAAACGAATAAAAAACTTCAAAATACCTCCAAAATATTCAACAAATTGTGCAATAAACACGAAAATATTCTTCGCGTCAGTCTAAAAAAATACCAGCGTCTGACATTTGACGTTCTTTTTTTTATATTATTTACACAATGCTGCCAACTTGGAGGAACCGAGTGGTGCACGGTGCCAAAGAGCAGTGAGACCAACGTAACCATTCGTAACACCGGTGTTGTCATTGCCGCACGTGCATTTGTAAATATCAGTCGAAGCACGTGTTTTGTTTGTTGTTAACATGGATACTGACATGAAAGAAGATGATGTGGAGATGATGGAAGACGAAGAGGACGAGACCAACGAAAATGGAGAGGTGTATCTTCCCGGACAACAGTTGGATGCTGATGAGAAGCTGGTATGTGATACCACAGCCTACGTTATGCTCCATCAGGCCTCCACCCAAGCCCCCTGCTTAAGTTTCGATATAGTTAAGGATATGCTAGGTAACATACCAAAAACAAAATAATTATCATACCTTTTCAACAATGTTTGATATTTTTGTAGGTGATAACAGGGAAGAGTATCCACTGACCTGTTACATTGCCGCTGGAACACAGGCAAACAAAACCCATGCCAACAGTATAATTATCATGAAGATGCACAACCTTCACAAAGTTGTTAATCATGAAAACGAAGAGGAGAGTGATTCTGAGGATGAAGATGATGAGGACGATGATGATAGTGATAAGAATCCAAAAATGACAGCTGCCTTCATCAAGCATCCTGGCTGTGTGAATAGAATTAGGGTGAGTTTCCATTCATCATTAAACGATAGACTTTATATAAATAACCAATTATTAAATATACAGAAGTTACTTATAAGGTTATATAATGGAAATGATTAACTGATTTGTTTTTGATGATAATTCCTTGTGACTTGTTTTCGAAACATCACTCATTAAGTGAAGTTATACAGTGGTAACACATTTTAATTAATTTGTTTATTAACTTTGTGTTATTGTTCGATTTGTAAGACTTTTATATTTAATTACTAATTACTTTTAAATTCAATGTGTATTGTTATTATTTTAAGTTACAATGAATATGTAAGTAATAAGAGATATTGTATGTATAATTCCAGACTGTGAATCTTCCGAATGTAGCATTAGCAGCCACCTGGAGTGAGCTGGGAGTTGTAAACGTTTGGAGTATAAATGAACAGTTGGAGGCTTGCGACTCGCCCCAATTATTAGAAACTTATAATAAGAAGCAGAACGCAATCAATCCGCTTTTCTCATACAGAGGACATAAATTGGAGGGATTCGCTTTGGATTGGTGTCCTACAGCACCGGGTGTAAGTACAACAAATAAAGTCCAAAAATAATATTTTACTAATTACATTGATTTGCAATTAGGTATTAGCAACAGGTGATTGCAAGAAGGACGTGTACGTGTGGCAACCAAGGGAGGGTGGAACTTGGGACGTGTGCAGAGAACCACTCGTCGGTCACACAGATTCCATAGAAGACATCCAATGGTCCCCCAACGAGGTAAACGTTATGGCCACGTGTTCCGTGGACCGTTCCATCCGCGTTTGGGACACTCGTGCAGAACCTTCCAAGGCTTGCATGATCACCTGCGACAACAGTCACGACGGTGATGTGAACGTAATCAATTGGAATCGTAACGAGCCGTTCATTGTGAGCGGTGGTGATGATGGTTGCTTGAAGATCTGGGATTTGCGGCAGTTCCAAGATAAGAGTCCGGTGGCAGTGTTCAAACACCACAAGGCTCCGGTAACCAGTGTCGAGTGGCATCCCACGGACTCTGCTGTATTCGCTTCATCTGGAGAGGACAACCAAATCGCCCAATGGGATCTGTCCGTTGAAAAAGACGGAGATGCTGCCGACGTTCAGGTGAGTCCATACAATTGTAGACTTATTATTTTTATTAATCTATTATAACCATCTTCAGGATTTGCCTCCGCAATTGCTCTTCATCCATCAAGGACAGGAGAACATCAAGGAAATCCATTGGCACAAGCAGTTGACCAGCGTCATGATCAGCACGTCGCTCGATGGCTTCAACATTTTCAGAACGATAAGTGTCTAATTATGAACAATCTGCAATTACAGTTGATCCATTCATTGACTACTTCTACGATGATTACAATAATTATATAACTCTATATATTTTTAACAATAAAACACAATATTGCTGTTATTTAAAAAAAATGTTTTGTAAGTAAATTTATTTTTAATAACTTTTAACTAGAGCATAAAATTGAAAATGAACAACTTTATTAACAAACAGTACACAATACAAAAACTAATAATAAATACGCATATAAAGAGGAGGTAGATGTTAGACCATTTTTGTTAAAAGATCTAGATTGACTAAATGTCGCATAGTTGGTCTACCGTGTGGACAATTCTAGGAAAAGAAAATCACATTATTGTTCGGTTATTCTTTAATTAAGAAAGTTCCTTACCCAGGGTTGATCGATCATACCCATATGTTGTACAATTGATCGCATTTCAAAAGTGCTCAACACTCTTCCGAACATCACAGATTTGCGGCAAGCTCTAGATGCGAACATTTCTCGAATTCTCGTCGGCCTGCAATTCTTGCTGTAACCCTCCTAAAATTAATTATGAATATTCCACATTAATGGATAACAAGCGAGTAAATTTACTTGTAACATGTAAAGCATTTCATCGATGTCAGTCGGTCCAAATTTAACGGATTTACTTAAAGGAATCTTCGTTAATTTCACTTTCTTCGTTGGTACAGCTACAACAAATCATTGTTTTCTATTAGGATAATTATCGAAATAACTAGAATCATCTAATGTACCTTCTTCATCTATGCTGAAGCCGAAACCGTTTTTGCTAAATACATCCAGGTTATCCATTAGAATACTCTCGTAGGCTACGGTCAGTTCCAAATTCTTCGGACTGCAAGCATACAATCAGAAAGAAATATCTACCTTTTTTCTAAGGCTGATCAATACCTACCAAATGAGTTGCTGACTAGGTATGACGTATTCTTTCTGGAGATCCTCGAAGTTGTACTTCTCGTCGGACGCATGCTGATCGATGATGAACAAATCGGATTTTAACTTGGCGATGATAAACGCGTGATTGAACTGCCCGATGATTGTCATGTTAGCGAACTGGTCCTTCGTGATGTGCTTCTGCAGCTCGACGGCAGCTTTATCGTTATACTGCGGCGCAATTCCGTAGTGGAATTTGATGTCCGGAAATTTAGACTTCTTTCCCGTTTTATCTTTGAACAGAACATCCCTCAAGTAGTCCAACGTTATATTGATGTGGACCGTTTTTTGATTCTGCCGATAAATGCTTCTCTCGATGATAGGACGACTTCCGGGATGAATAACAGATATCGCGGGAGTTACTTCGATGGTATTTTCGCGAGGCATACTGTGGGCTTCGTAGGTGGTGAAGAACTCTGCGATTACAACGTTCAATTCCATTTGTGTTTTTTCTCCAGTACTTGTCAAGGCCACCTTCTCTTCTGTGCGTTCCTGTTGCTGTGACTCTACACTTTCTTCGTCTATCATGCTTACTAACATTGATAGATTATCCGGTGCTTCTGTTGCACTATCTTCCTCGGTAATTGTGCTTAATACATTGACTTTTTTATCCGCTCTAGGTTCTGAAACGGTAACTTCTTCAATAGTCGTCGTTTCCAATAGCTTCGGGTTATTTTCCTTTTCGACACAGTCTGATTCTACTAGCTCATCTTTGATTTGAGGTGGCACGCTTTTTTCAGTTCTTTCTAAATTTTTCGTTTCGCGTCCTTTTTCATTACGCTCCCCTAAATCATTAAGCTTTAAATTGTATTCCAACATTTCATCAGAATCAGTATCGCTTCCATCCAGTTCCACTTCTGGATTATTGATTTTGAAGCTCTCCAAATTCGTCGAACAACCTGGCTCGTCAACCTTCGGCTTCTTCTTAAAGAATGTCAAACTCGTGTCGGGCATCGGCGAAATGCGTTTGCTGACTTTGCTCTCGTTTAAAGATTCCATTTTATACATCGAAGGAAAGAGCTTAAAGTTTTTCAAGAGTGTCGACTTAACGGTCGCTAACAGCATCTTCTCTTTCTCCAAGAAGAGCATCCGCTTGTCTGGTGTGACGTTTACATCGACGGTACAACCTTTAGGAATTATATTCAAATACACGAACGGATATTGGTGGACATTGAATTGTCGGTAAGTGTCGTTGACTAGTTTCGCGAGCTTTGGGATATCGCAGGGTCGAGAGTTTACAAAGTAAAACTGCCGATCGGACGCGCTGCGCCCGCTCCCGTGGACCACACTGGAAATAAAAAATTCAAAATCAAATGGAGACTCTTCATTCTCCTGTCCATTTAAACCGAATTCCTCTGCCACAGAATCGTCGGGCTGGACGGGCTCTACTTCGATCAGCGAAGAGATCTGCTTCGAACCGAACACACTAAGTATGTTCTCTTTTACCGAACATAAACCGCGAGTGCGAACTATGTTACATTGGCTGCCTCTTGAAGATACATTCGAACACGTTATCCTGAAAAGCAAGTTTTAGCAAGTTACTAATGCATTTCTGAACACCGGACGAAGCTCACTTGATTCTTTTGCTTACCAAGCAGTAAGCGTTCAGCAAGTTGCACATCTTGTTAAATTCTCTCTTGTGGTTCTTAATGAATTCCTTGCGACGCACCGGAATCTGCGTGAACAAATTTGTGATCGATACGGTGGTCCCTACTTGTCGGGCCACCGATTCTTTTTTCAAAATTTTACCGTTCTTGTCATATTTGATTTTAGTGCCGTGATCATCGGAGGAATGTCTTGTAATTACCGTCATATCGGACAGGGCGCAAAGGGAACTTAGCGCTTCCCCGCGAAATCCCAATGTACTGACACACTCCAGGTCGGTAAATTGTCGAATTTTTGACGTGTAACTTTTCAATGCTAATCGAAAAGAACATTAAAATATTACACAGAGCCACAAATGCTTTCTCATTTGTTAACAAATAAAAAGTTATTTTTGCAAAACTAAACAAAGTAGTAACGCATTTTGTATAATGCTGAGAGTAACTCAAACAAATGAGTTGATTGCTCAACATAACTATTCTACACTCTACCTAATCCTAAAGCTTACTTAATGCTTCAAAATTATCCTTATTTACACCACTTCCATTATCAATGACCTCAACCATATCCATTCCATAGTTCTTCAACTTGACTTCAATATTGGTTGCCCCAGCATCAATGGAGTTCTCCAGCAGTTCTTTAACAGCAATTCCTAAGCTCAAGATCACCTGTAAAACCATTTACAAGAAAAAATAATAATGTATATTTACATTTAAATTGTTATAGTTCTTTAATATAACCTGTCCAGAGCAAATCTTGTGCGCAGTTTGAGAGGAAATCGCCTGTATCTTTCCTTCCATCTCACCCATTTTCTTAACATCTTCCTCAGGATTCATGACACTTAACAATAAAACATTTAAAAAACAGGTTACAAAAAAGAGCGGTTTCAAACATTCCCATTTGATTTGCAATTTTACACATATTGGCATACCTGCTATGCGTCAATATTTTTCGCATTGCCATCAAATTATCAAAATAAATCAGGTAATACATTATAGTATATAATAGGTGCAGTTGGTTTAAATAAATAGATTATTTTAGAACATTACATATTTCTGATTATATTATAAAATGAACTTTATTGAACTTCAATGTGCGAATTAAGTTGCATACCATTACTTTTCCTTAGTTAAGGAACCATTATTGTTTTCAGAACTTGGCAACTCTGAAATGAATCATTGTTATTGAAATTCTCCAGTAAATTAAACGTCAAAGTAACATTTACAAAGAGATTATTGAAATTGATAAAAAATTATTGTTACTTGATGGTCTAAAGTGCCCTGTTTCTCAAGTAATGCGCTGTTAGGTTCGTTTTCTTTGGAAATTATCTGGTCGAACAGACGAAGATGTATCCGAACTTGGTAAAGTGCCTGTCTCCGGACCCGAAACTTATTTACGATGAAGCCTGCTTGGATTTTCACAACAACTTCAAAGATGAAGTGCAAATTTACGGGCAGAACGTGGAATGCCACAAATGCGATTACCAATTCATGTTCAAACTGCCCGCACAGAATAATGTATCACTCCTGGTGAACACCAAATATAACATGCGCATGCAATATGTTCACAATGGTTCCACACTTTGCGAGTAAGTGTATATTCTTTCTGATTGCAGTGGTGATTCTATAGATTTTCTTTTTGTCTCATTAGGATGACCCATGACTTTTTGGAGCACTACAGATACATGTGGAACATCTCTGATAAATGCACCCCCTTAATAGTTCTGAAGGGTGCTGATAGCGCCTATATTCGTAAGTAAACTGTTTCTCATAACTTATTTGGTAATTTTCATAATATCCTTAAAATAATTGCACTAAACAACTATCTAAATTGTAAGTAGGTTAAATGACTGACTTATTAATCTAAATATATTATTTTTTGCTTTACAATTTATAACTTACAGATAAATCAAATTTCCAAATGCTTATCAAATTGCAATTTAAATATTGTCAAATTTAAACAATTTAAAACAAATATAGTAATCATATATTTAAAAAAAAAATCTACAAAAATTGAAATTGATAATATGCTGTATTTTGTAATTTCATTGCATTCTAATTATTATAAAATACAATGATTTCAAATATTTATTTGTAATGTGTTGGATCATTTACAATTGCATTAATCCTTGAGCATAGAATGTCCATTCCAAAATGGGAAATAACAACTTAAGTGCAAAATATGGTGGTTTCAGAGGATCTAATTCATTTGACATTTATTTGATCTTTAAATAACAAAACAATGCTTTTTGAAAAATACTACACTTCAATAATTGAATTATAATGTAGATAATAATCATGTTATTATGCAAAATGCAGTTACAATCTCTATGAAAAAACTTTCTAAATTGTAACACATTATATTCTTGAGTTTGTATTCATTTCAAAAACCTATTTGAATTGTATTGGTTCTTAAAAGAATCATCACTTTAACATTGAAAATTTTCCATGTTTTTAAGATGTGATAATTGAAATAACAAATACATAAATGCAAATAAAACGGTTAAAAATATTTACTGCAGAAGCTGACATTAAAAGTATTCCATCATTAAAGAGTTGAATGGTTGTAAATATAACTCATTCAGCGTGCAATCTTATCTCGTTATAGTAAATTACATGGACTTGTATATAAATAGCACATTGTGTGCAGTTGATATGAAGAAAATAATATATTTTTAACACGTCTGCTCTCAGTTTATACTACTTAATTTGTATACTAAAAACAATTATTTTTGTTAATTTTAAACATAAATATTGAAAATTGTTCTCCTATAGTGTATATTTATCATTATTAGCTATAATTTATGCTTAAAGTAATTGGAAATTGTGTAAACTAAAATTGTAATAATTCGTGATAGATTTGTAAATTTCTTTATATTTATTTCTAGCAATACTAAGCGCGTTCATTATCTTATTTTGCTTTGGAACTTTCTGGTACATGATCAAATGTATTTACAAATGTACAAGAGACAACGTTTTTTGGAGAAGGATTATGATAAACTCTACAGAAATGGAAAATGTAAGTGACATTAAATCTCCTAAATTTCAAAGAGAAAATCATTTTATTCTTTCATTTTCTTGTTATCAATAGTATGACTAACTATGAGTAAAGAAATTTTATCAATATTTGTCATTCACTTATGATATTGAGTATACATATTTATAAAATAACATTTCTAGGTAATCTTACTTGTAAATCAAATATGTTGAGCTTCTTATATTAGCCATGTTTGCAATTGTAAATATTTGAAGCAATTCAACTACATAAAGTCATTTAGATTTATAATTTTAGAAAGTCTTCTAAATTATTGTTATTTAATATTGTTTGATATGTTATTACTCTTATTTTTCAAAATAATTCAACAATATAATCGTGATTGTAATAAATTAATTCAGTTCTTAAATTATTGTTATTTAATATTCATGAATATGTTATTAGTCTTACTTTTCAAAATATTCGAAGTTATTCAACTATATAAAGTCGTAGATGATACATGTTTTCAGAAAATTCTTTCAGTTCTAATATTCTGTTGATTGTAATTCAATTTTCAGGATTTAGGAAGTACCACTGATACTGTGTTGGTGATTGAGCGTCCACCGCACATCAAAAAGCAATCGCAACGAATGAAATCCATCGACGTCTTTCGCGGAATATGCATTATTATAATGATATTCTGCAATTACGGTGGAGGACAATACTGGTTCTTCAAGCATTCCGTTTGGAATGGATTAACTGTCGCTGATTTGGTATTCCCATGGTACTAAATACGCGACTGCTTTCCAACATATTACTTGAACACTCTCATTTAAGGTTTGTTTGGTTGATGGGATTATCCATGGAATTCTCCATGAATAAGAAGTTGAGGAGGGCAGTACCGAGAAGACAAATAGCCATGCATTGCGTTAAAAGATCGTTGATTCTCATTGCCATCGGCATCGTCTTAAACACGAACAGGGATCCGCATTTGGATAGGTTCAGATTTTTGGGCGTAATGCAGCGTCTGGGACTGAGCTACATGATCGTCGGATTGATCGAAACTTGCTTCTCCAAACGGTCTTCATCTTACGTAAGTTTAAACATGATATTACAATTTTGATGTATTACGGTAGTTTCAATAACTTATAAATGTTTGGACTATAAACAGGGGTGGCCTTATAAATTTGAGAGTTCTGGGCTAAATCACTGAAGTAAATCACAAGCGCAGGAAGAGTTTAGTGTTCCTACTTACATCATAATTAGAGATCATAGGTTGCTGCCCGTATAGGCCATGCCTAGATCCGATCAAATAACAATAACAAATATTTTCAATTGAATTACGTTCACTAAATATATTATATTTAAATTTGTTTTGCAGTACCGAGAATGTCGTTTCGTCCCAGAAGTGCTGACTGCAATACCGCAATGGATAATCATGATAAGTTTGATCGTTATTCACACCTGCATCACTTTCTTGATGACCTTCCCAGGTTGTCCGGCCGGATATTTGGGACCCGGAGGTCTGGACGATGGTGGAAAATACGAGAATTGCACTGGAGGTGCAGCCGGTTTCATCGACAGAACAATCTTGCGCAAGCACATCTTCAACAGCTCGCAGAATTTGGAAATTTACGATTATCCCATTTTCAATATGGATCCGGAAGGTAAATTAACTTACAATATCATATTTGATCCAATTTCTTAATATTATTAACTTGTTTGCAGGTATTTTGGGAACGTTAACTTCTGCTTTTATGGTATTCTTGGGAGTTCACGCCGGTCGTATTTTTAAATCCGAGAGTTCCGATCATACGAAAGTCACCAAGCTGATGGTCTACGGAGTAGTATTTGTAAGTTTCACCGATAATAATAATAATCAGGAATGTAGTTAACTCTTGATTTTGGTGCAGGCAATTGTGGGAGGAGCTTTGTGCGGATTCTCTAAGGAGGGCGGACCTATACCGATCAACAAAAAGCTATGGTCTCTGTCCATGGTTTTTGCGCTGAGCGGAGCCGCGTATGTCATAATAGCGGTCCTTCATGTTATTGTCGATGTGACCAGAAAGTGGGGCGGAAGACCCATTTTCTACCCAGGGATGAACCCGTTGGTCTTGTACGTATTGCATTATATATTCAGAGATACGTTGCCGTTCGGCTGGAAGATCCACGATTCGCAGACCCATTCCTCCTATCTGAGCATGAATTTGTGGGGAACAGCGCTCTGGGTATGCTTCTCCGTGTACCTATATAAGAAGAACATAATAATTTCGCTTTAAATATCTGATGATTACGCTAACGGTAGGTGTATTTCGGCGATGAGATGAATATCCTAATTGGCGATGGAAAAAAAAATAATGGAATGTGATATATATGAGAGTGTTTATTTTGTAATTTGTATTTCTTACCGAAATGTGCATATACATTTATTTTACTCCTTGCATTATCTATTTACAATTATATAATTATTTGATATAGTGTATCTGTCGGATGTTCTTTTTTAATATGTTTTTTTACTTTATGAAATGATACTTAAGATAAAATTCAATTTTCATTTCCCATTGACTGAAATTACTTTTTTTTTACTTCGAATATTTCCGAGTAAATTTATGATGTTATTATATCAAATGATAAATATCCAACTATAAATAATAACAGTTGGTCGCTTCGTATTCAAAGTAGTACTATAATGGAATACATATAATAAAGCATAACATAATATATTCTAAACTAAACTAAATTTTAAAAAAATCATCCATAATTATAATCGAGGAATGGCGAAGAATCTTTGGTCTATACAATACCAATAATTTGTATAAACTGTATCTAGATAAGAAAGCAGCAATTGTGTATAGTCTTTAAATGCATAGTGTTGCATCTGTTTACTAGAAAATAATAAACGTATAAATAAAGTTGTTCTTCTTTATATATAAACCACACTCATTGAAAACTTATGCTTTTACAAATACTATTCGACACGCCTCTTCTTCACCAACGAACCCAGCAAATCGGAGATCGCTGGTAAATTGTTGGTCTGATCACCGGCACCAGTATTGACTTCGCTCTTGTCATTTTTGCCGCTCTTGATGTTCCTGTGTTGTGGGAACGTCGGCATCAACTTCGGATCGCAAGCTGCAACAATTGGATTAATTAAGATTATTTATTTAAATAAATTACACCGAATACAACGCAAATGCACAAAGTAAATTCTTAAGAATGAAATGCTGCTTATGAAGTAACTGGGAAAACTTTAACAGTAAATTTACCACGATCTGTCAAATGACCAATTTTCAATATCCTAAGTTTCCTAAATTTTCGACAAATCATCATAATTTGGTACCCTGTTCGTTATTTTTGTTATGTTAATTGTTAAAAATCACCATCACTTAAATATTTCAGAACTTTCTCTCTTGATACGCATGTTGCAGTTGCAACCAGAATTATTTTAAAGTACACTCCTTATGTTTATTTTTCAAGAAACCGTCTGAAACTAATTCCAATTATCCAATATTTTTGTTTACATCAGGAAAACTTTTTCAAGTCTACTTGTAAATGCTATGTTGTACATTTCAAAGCATCACTAACAATTTTATCAGTCGAATTTGTAGCAAACTCGTGAAGAGATTGAAATGATTACCAAATCTCTTTTGCCACAAATTCAATTTTTCCATGGTAGTGTTCACTTTATCTTGAGTGTGAAACAATGAAATTTCTTTGTCTTGTAACGTTAAGTTAAGACAATTTAAAACAAAGAATCATGTCTTGTGAACAGATTATCAGCTTAAATTTATCATTAAGAAAAAACTTGATATACATGTCAAAGTTGAAATAATATAATAAAATACGACTCATACTAAAGGTACTTACGTTGCGGTGCCTCCTTGAAGTAACTGCTTTGAAGACATTCCTCAGCAGTGGCGCGTTTTCTAGGATCGTACATGAACAAGAAATTTAACAGTCTCAAACCTGCACCCGAAAGCCATGGGAACTTCTGCTTCAAGTTATTGTACGGCTGTTGTTTCAACGTATAATTCTGTAGCGCCGGCAAATTACTGAATCCAGGCCAAATGGTATCTGATGGTGTCCCTAAAATAAGAAATTCCACAAATAAATTCGCGAAAACGTCAAACTTATAGTAATCAATTCCATACCTAACAAATCAACAATAAGTTCCAATTGTTGAATCTCAGTTCTACCAGGTAAGAGTGGTTTGTGGCCAAGAAGTTCACCAAGTATACAGCCGGCAGCCCACATATCCACACTTGTCGTTTGAGTAGGCGCTTGAAGAAGTAGTTCAGGAGCTCTATACCACAAAGTAACGACGTGCGGAGTCATCGGCCGTAACGGGACGCCGAACCATCGGGCCAACCCGAAATCAGCTAAAAATCCAAAAGATTAATCAAAGCCCTCATTCAAATATCCTTAATAACAAACCTATTTTAACACAGCCCTTGTCTGTCATCAACAGATTAGAGACCTTCAGATCCCTATGAACAATGAAGTTGTGATGCAAGTATCTCAGACCTCTTAGCACTTGTAGCATTATGCATTTGACCTGTGACTCTGTGAAGGGGGTTTGCATGTTATCCAGTAATGAAGCCAGGTCTTGCTCGCAATATTCCATAGCCAAAAAGATACTGGAAGACAAATCATTTCTATGATAGTCATTTAATAAAAAAATAATTAATTAAACAATCACCTCTCCAGGCTTTTACCAACAACAACTTCCTTCAACTGTACTATGTTCTCATGCCTGCAGGTCAGCAAAATCTGGATTTCCCTCAGGCTGCTGATTGTCACACCATCCCTTTCCAAGTCCATTCTCACTTTCTTCAGGGCCACAATCTTATCTGACACTGTATCTTTGGCTCGATCTAAACACAATCACAGAAGTCAAGTTTGTTCACATTTAGAATTTACAATGGGTTAACTTACAGACGATTCCATAGGTTCCTTCACCAATCCTATTGAGCTTTTCAAATTCTGAAACGAATCTGCATCTTCCCAACTAGAAACAATGAAATGGTAATTCTGATTGTGTTTGTAGAATAAAAAAATAAATGAACTTACAACATCGGAGTCAGGGATGGACATGGTTTTACCAGTTTTGAAGGATGTGAGAACGCCTTTCTTGGTGATAGGAGCCGAGGGCTCCATACCATTCTCATTTTGTGGCCCTATCTTTGGTAGCGGTGCTGCGAAATATGTTTGGTTAGGTTAAGTAAAATCATACGCAAATTACAATTAGAACTTACATTTGTGCAAAATATCCATTACTACGTACACCCAGGCTGCGATTTACAACAAATACAGTATATTTAATTCGCCAGATATACGTAAATATTTGCACTTCGTTCACCGAACAAGCTAATCAAATGGAAACGTATATGATCAACTTCATTGTCAACAAACACATCTCTTAGGCAACCAAAGAAACCACTCAAAATAGTACAATCTTTCCGGCGCTAACGATTTATAATATTCAAATTATTAAAATAAGTCACTAGTTTAAGGCATTAAGAGAGTTGCAACAATAATTAGTTGAAAAATATTTATTATTGCCACTGCTTATCATGAGAGAATGGTACAAACATTTGATATACTATTTTAAGCCACAATTCAATTTGTTGTAGGTTGTTTATTCACAGAATATTCCTGAAAGAAAAATCGTTCCACAATTATATTAAATACAAATTCAACATTATCCTACTTGTGATCACTATTCTCCTCCACCTCCGCCCCCTCCACCTTCTTCATTATAATGATCGTGAATGTAATCAAATAACAGGAATAGATACCACAAGGTGAACATGCATGGTGGATTTTGAAAACATTCCAAATTCATTATTATTTTCTATATAATTTTTACAAGAATTTAAGCACTGAAAATTTTGACTGATAATATTTATCAACTGATAGACAATACAACTCAAAGCTTACTTTGATTTCAATCCCTTAAACGAAGGAATTGAACGAAAAAGAAACGAAATATTAATATGCCTTAAAATTTAATAGAAACATCAATCAGATGGAGATATATTTTGAGCGGCTGCAATCAAGGTGTCATGGATCTCTTTGGTATAAGCAACCTGAGCGTTCACTGAGGCCAAATATTGAGGATATGTCAAGGCATTGTCTGGAATTCCAGTGTTGTCCAGACGGGTTGGAATCACTGGCAGATGGTGATACCTGTTGCTGCTTTCTGCTTGACCAATGGCCTTTATTGAGGTTTTCTGCAGACAAAACTCAGTAGAATTACAAGAATTAAACGTTATTAATATTTAACTCACCACATGCAATTCAATTAAGTCACACAGGGAGTAAAATTCTTCCAAATTCCTATCAAACCTTGGTATATGTTCATCAACTCCTTTTCTATATAAAAAGGAAAACAGAATCTTTAATATAATTCACAATTTAATTATAATCAAATACTTACTGGGAACCAACATCAACCTGACCATTATGATTCAACATCTGCGCTGCTGCTTTTATAGTGCTCTAAAAAGGAATGCAACATAAGATATATTTATTAAAATATTTGTAGGTTCTTACAGATAGAGATTCTCTCAATGGCAGGATCAGAGTTTTGACTTTGGTGATGTTATCCAAAGCAATTTGTAAATTGTGGTGCTGATTGTGCAACTGCAGATTTGGTTGAGGTCCTTGTTGTTGCTGTTGCTGTTGTTGCTGCTGCTGCTGTTGTTGTTGCTGCTGCTGGTGCTGAAGTTGTTGCTGGTGTTGTTGTTGCTGACTCTGCTGCTGGAGCTGTTGTTGATGTTGTTGCTGAGACTGTTGATGTTGTTGCTGAACAGTGTTCAGCTGGGGAGGCATCCCCATTCCCGTAACATTCATCATTTCTTAACAACAAAATAAATAAATTGAATACATAACAAATTAAATATAACAAAAAAAAAATACTTGTTTAAACTGTAGTACAATCGAAACTAAAGACTAAAGAAATCTTAATTGGACCAATAACAAATATCTGCTGTTGTTGACAACCACATTTGACATAATAATATGATACAAATTAGTAACTTTATATATAAGTTTCTGGAATGTGAAAGAAGTTGTGATACCACTGAAATAATTAATCAATTTTTTAAGATAATTAAAATTATGTAATTATTAGAATTTAATTTAAATTATGGTTTTAGTTGATAAATTGTTGCTGATTTGATTATTTTTATTACCTGTGGTAACAAAGTTGCCAATTCTTATAGTAATATTACTTAATTTTAATTGTATTTATTTGTGAAATACTATTTTTTATATTAATTAATTGTTGTTTTAAATGAGTATAATGTGTATTATGTATATTTAAAAATCATATTTTTTTTAATTCGGGTAATATATAGTCTATAACATAGATGTGTTTAGATTTAAAGCGTTTTAAATTACCATTAATATAAACATTTATTATATTAGTTTTATTTTAATATTATATTGGTATTAAGTGAAATCTTTGCGTTAATTAAAAAAGAAATTGTACGAAACGAGTTTTACGGGAATTTGGCAACGTCGGTACCGAGCCCCACCAAATCCAGGCAATCATATGATCAATTGTCGTTCCTTCAGAATCACAAGATTTTGTGTCCTACATTCATTCGACGTTTCCTAGGCGTTGTCGAGTAGAAAATCCAGATTTTAGTTTTCATCTGCTGTCCGTGCATTTCGCCCAACCGCAGCCATGGCTTTAAGCGACTCCGATGTTCAGAAACAGGTAAATCCTATTAGAATCCCATTTACTATTTTTACTACCAGCACTTACAACATATTCAACAAACTCTGACCCAACCATGTTTTATCATGTACAACTTGTAAATCCATACTTATGTATCAATGTTCCTCACAGATCAAGCACATGATGGCTTTCATTGAGCAAGAGGCCAATGAAAAAGCCGAGGAAATCGATGCTAAAGCTGAGGAGGAGTTCAACATTGAGAAGGGACGTTTGGTTCAGCAACAGAGGTTGAAGATCATGGAGTACTATGAGAAGAGGGAGAAGCAAGTGGAGCTCCAGAAGAAAATGTAAGTGCTGGAAATTATCTTCTAATTACATGTTATGATAGGGTGCAATCTTTGCTTTATATTGGAAACTAATTGAAACTGTTCTATTTGATGCAGTCAATCATCCAACATGTTGAACCAAGCCCGTTTGAAGGTGCTCAAGGTACGTGAGGATCATGTTCGCAATGTCCTTGATGAGGCCCGCAAGCGTCTTGGGCAGGTCACCAGCAACCATTCCAAGTACCAAGAAATCATCAAGACTTTGATCCTCCAAGGCCTCTACCAAGTATGTATCAAATTAACACACTGCTGCAAACACAGAGCAGGTCATGTGACCTGCTACAATTACCAGTGTTTATGTAACTAATGCTTGGACAAATTGCTTTGTGACAGCTCTTCGAGACCCACGTGATCGTCAGGTGCAGGGCTCAGGACAAGGATTTGGTTGAAGCCGCTTTGGCCGATGTTAAGGATCTGTACAAGACAGCCGTCGGTAATGAAGTCAACCTGAAGGTCGACACCGAGAATCCGCTCGCAGCCAACACTACAGGAGGCATCGAATTGCTCGCTCAGCGCGGCAAAATCAAGATTGACAACACTCTGGAAGCCCGTCTGGAATTGATCGCCCAGCAGCTGGTGCCAGAAATCCGTACCGCCCTCTTCGGACGTAACGTTAACCGCAAATTCACCGATTAAAGTATTTAATATTTAAATCTTTAACACAAACAGTTCAATAACTATAATTATGCAGACATCATAATTCTATCCTGTGTATATTGTATTTGTAAATATCAGTTTTGTTGTTGTTGAAAAAAAATATGATGAAAGTAATAACTGTTGTACATGCTATGTACTATTTTAATTCCAATTCCATTAATCTTAGTCGTTTAGGATTTTCATAGTTTTTAAGTGAATGTTACATAAAAAAAAACACGTACTAGATACACGGTTGGTTAGTTGGAGACAAATTCACTGCATTTTCGTTTCGGAGGCGATTAAATTGACCGTCCACCACAGAAACGAATGCTATCCATATTGTATGTTAAATAAATGTATTTAAAACCTGACTACAGCTTACTTAATACATTACTCCAATAATTAGTATACATTAAATATGTGTCGAAATGTAAATAACTTTATTAAAAAGTCATCTTCATCCATTAGAAATCCACTTTATTAGATGTACAAATACAAATCTTATTATATAAGAGCATCACTTGTACGTCGTAATAATAATAATATATGAATATCAACAACAAAATTCCCGTATTTTCATACTATACTCATACCAATACCTCATTATTACAATAGCCTTTGTAAAATCTTATTAGAATTACCAAAAATATTAGTTAATCAATAATTGAGTGGACTTTGTAATTGACAGAAGATATAAATTAGTTAACTTGTAAAATTTGCTAAGAGATAATGAGAAATTTAGAAAAGGTAATGGCATTTAAAAAAAATGCTTATTTCAATTAGCCACTAATTCCCATTATGGATATTTGAGGACTTAGAAAGTATTATTCAACATGTACTCTACTTTAGTTTTATTACTTAAATATATCAAAGAACATCCGTTTTTGTAGGTAATCCTAATAATTTCCTTACTGAATCTCCATAATTTGCAAGTGTGTAATCACTTTCACCTGAAATAAAAAGTTTAATAATAAAAGATATTATCAATTTGAAAAGAATACTAACCTTCATTCATAAAACTACTGACTGCATCTGCATACTGTTTGCTCTCAGCAATATCTTCAGTATTCTTTCCAAAGAATTTCTCCAGAGATTTCTTGGATTGGTTATTTTCCCAGATATACTTTTCCATGTCTGCTTCAGTTTTCAATTCCTCCCAGGCTTCAACATTCTAAAAAGGAAATTAGTATTCAATAATTACAACACTTTCAGAATGAGCTTACCCAAGATTCATGGTACAAGGCAGTGACTAAATACATGGCATATTCATAATTTTGTTTCTGTGTGGGGCACCTATCAGTCACAATTGTAACATAATCAGTTTCGCTGTTGTACCTATCTCCAACAAGCCTCAAATATTTGTCTTTGGCTTTCTCATTCAATTTCAAATCATTCAGCTTGAACTTAACTGTGACTATTCTTGCCATTGGGTCCCTGATTGTAGGTGAAGAATGACAATAGTTGGAAGAAATTACTTCAAAAGGGAAATGTTTCTCGCACAGTTCATCATTAAACAGAGCTTTTGGCCAGGGTGTGCAGAACTTCTTCAGAGCTGCACATTGTCTTTCAATAACTGGTGGTGTAAGGTGAAGGAAATTGGGGATCTTCATTAGCTCAGCATTGGCATACTTGTCTGGTGGTGAACCCTTGGCAACATATCCCTGTCGTAAAGGCAAAGGCACAGTGGCTGGATGGAATGTGCGTGGTCCAGGCCACACATTCCCCCAGTTCTGATCGACAGCCATCTCATTGCTTCGAGGTGGCAACACATCAGGTTTTTGATACTTCTTCCTGGTGAACGCTTGAGCCTTCGATGTCTTCAAGTACAACACACGAAATTCACCTGCAAATCACCTGTTTATTATAAGTAGAACGATACACATTTTTGTTAACTTTACCGGTATCTTCTTCGACATTCGGTTTATTCGAATAATAGGCAGCAGCCCGCTTCGGCAATTGTTTAACAACATTTTTATCTAGGATTCTTGTTATTACGGACATTTTCTCCAATTATTAATACATTATCTAATTGGAGGTTAGATCGTGGAGTTGACAATTCTGATGTGAAGTTGCCTTCAAATTGATTCAAATTTTGTGCAACTTGTAGCATATTTTATACATTTGATATTGATCAGAATTTGGGGTCAGATTGCGGTTGCAGATTTATGCAGGTATAAGGTTGTAAATTTGCTTGAATCATCGAGGATTGTGCTGTTTCAGAATCCGTGTGAAGTTCGATGCGTGTTGACAGATGACAGCGACGTTTGGTCAACACATTAGAAATTCGTAAAATTTATGTCGCATTAAGTAAAGAGAGAAAGCGGCTATTTTTTAGCAATTCTAAGAGCATAGACAAAGCAAACGAAAAATACGTAGTAGCAGATAGATTTCCTAATCTAAATATGATAAAGTTATTCTCGTTGAAGCAACAGAAGAAGGATGGTGAATCATCGCCAAGACCTGGTAATCAGAAAAAGCCATCAGCTGCACAATTGAGAATAACTAAAGGTAATTGAGATCAAAACAGCTTATCTCCTTTTTTAGCAAAATCTATGCGAATTCGTCGTCGACTCTTGCCGTCCTCTTATTAACGAGCAATGTTCGACGCACACCAATAATTTATGCCGTTTTTTTTCTATGACTTCAGATATAAACGAATTAAATCTACCGAAAACATGTTCCACCGAATTCCCGGATCCGGACGACTTGCTCACTTTCAAACTGATTATATGTCCAGACGAAGGCTTCTACCGAACCGGACGTTTCGTGTTCAGTTTCAAAGTGGGTCCCAACTATCCACATGAGCCACCAAAAGTCAAATGTGAAACACAAGTGTACCATCCAAACATAGATCAGCAAGGCAATGTATGTCTGAACATCCTCCGTGAAGACTGGAAACCAGTGCTCACCATCAACAGCATTGTGTATGGCCTCCAATATCTATTTCTGGAGCCTAATGCTGAAGATCCGTTGAACAAGGAAGCAGCTGAAGTCCTCACAAACAACCGACGTCTGTTTGAACAGAATGTGCAGAAGGCAATGCGAGGTGGTCAAGTGGGAGGGTTGTATTTTGAAAGATGTCTTAAGTGATTTTTACTGCTGTGTTATGGACTAAATTTTCAAGTACAATGTAAGCGAAAAAACTCTGCTAAACTATTAAATGATAATTATAATAATAATAATAAAACTTTCCTCATTCGGTTCTTTATGATTCAGATTCAGAAATTAGCAGGGGCGGGGAGAGCTTGAGAGTTATATATTCTGGAGTGTGTACATCTCCCCTGGATTCCAAAAATTAGCCTCAAATGTTTTTAAGTAAACAAAAGTAACGTAAATAATTTCGTTTAATTTTTATATATATATATATGAATCTTTACTATATATTATATAACTGTTAGTTGAGGTAGAGGTTTTTTTTTGGAATATCCAAAAAGTATAAAATAAATAACATATTTATTTAAAATAAATTTAAATTTTGCAATTATTTTCTTCCATGGAATATTTTAAATTTCATTTTCACCACCCCCACCCCTGATGAATATAATTATAAATGTACAAGAAAAGAAAAATGTAAGAAACTTGACTTTTTTTTTCTTGTATAGATGAAAAGTTTAGTGTTAATTACATGATTAAATTGTTATTCTATTATTTTTTCTAAACAAAATATATTGTTTATATAATAAATTAATCTTTAATATAATAGCTTTTTTTGTTATACTCACCTTAATTAATACACTTTATAAAATTCTTCTCTGTTTACCTAATTCTAATTGAAGAGAAAACAATTTCCAAATGGGTATCAACATTTTTCATTGCTGTAGTTTTCTATAAACGAGATATTTGTACGTCACTATTTACACATTATATTCTGGTAAGAAATTGGTTCTCAGTGGTATCATTAGCATTTAGTTTAATCTAAATTGAAGATGCAAAGGGTCTTGTAACGCTTCAAACATCTTCTTACCCAGAAGATTGACTGTAAACACCTCATGAGAAGTCCTTGGCAAAGTTTCATTTCAAAGCATTGGTGCTAGTGATATATCAAGGTGCATCTGCAATTCTTCTCAGATATTTGGATTAGAACATTTAAATTTCTTTGATGAGGTGCAACTTCTCATTGTATGTCCAAACCAGTTATAATATAACTTTGTATGCAAGAAAACTAGGTTCCATAAACAATTTGTACACACAAACCAACATAATTTCCTAAATAAGGGATTCTAGTTGTTCGCTCGAACAAAGCCGATATGGTTTTTCGAAGTCAACTTTTTACCTAAATGCTTCCTCAAGTATCTCACCCTTGAAGGATCTACATTATTGTTGAATATGACTGGAGGGTAAGAGTCATGTTTCAAGGCGAATGCAACATGTACCAATTTTGTCTGGTTTATACGCCATTTCCCAAACCACAAGTCAATCAGTACAAGGTCTTCTTGAAGCCGTTGAGAATTGGGAAACCCCATTATTGCGGTTATAATAAACGGGATGAATTAAAAAATAACGAACATAGAAGTCATGCAATAATAATTTATTTATATTTATGCAAAATAAAATTTTAAGAAGAGAGAAATTAACTATGTATAAAAATAGGTAATAATAACAGAACAATTACAAATAATCTCACATAAGTGCTCTCTACTTGTTATTCCTGTAATAATTATATATAAAAAAATGAAATAATAAGAATATAAGTCGATCAACGCTGACATTTATTATGTATGTATTATTTTCGTTGAAGTGTCGAGAAATAGGGGGATAGCATGTCTTTTTGTCTCTCTTTAAAACGAAAGGAGATGAAAAAAAAAACGAAGAGTTCTAAATGAAACGGAACTAAAATAAAGGCACTTACTAAATCCATATTTTTTTCTTTTCTTTGAATTGATCGTCATATTATTAATATACCAACAATTAATATTAAACTCGTCAGTTCTTGACGGAACCACGTTCTTCTATATATTCTTTATAAATATATAATAAAGTAGATTAAATCTGTACAATGATGAGAAAATTAGCACGAGCAACTGTGTAACAGTCAATTTGTTTTTTCTTCTCAGACACGAAACAATTCTGTAATAGAGTTAAGCCGTTTCTGTATATATATACATACATGTTTGCGTTATAGATGTATGTATATGTATACGAAAGTACAAAAAAAAACAAAAGATGTTACGACACGAAATGAATAAAGATAATAAAAGGGGAATATATAAAGACAAATCAATCAAGAAATGAACGAAACAATAGTAGCGTCGGATCTCAGGGAATTTGCTTTCACGAGCCCAACGAAGCGTTACCAAAATTAAACGTACTCGGCACTGATTGCTGAGTGAACGAATAACCTGTAACAGAGAAAAACAAAAAATAATGAGTAAATAGAACATTCTCTTTTATCTATATACATTCACTACATTCTTACGTAGTACGCTACAGGGTTCACAAAAACGCTGCATCATCAACATCATTAAAAATAGATTCTCTTATATAAATAGTTTCTTGCAGATCATATCAACATATCTATTGATTATATTACTTTTTTGAGCAATATAAGAAAATCTATTGATTATCAGCGTAAAGTGTATAATATGAATTATGGTCTCTTACCTCCTTGCTGTTCAATTTTTTTGCTTTCACGTGCAGCACGCCTTTGATCGGCCAAAACTGCAATCTCCATGAGAGATTTCCTTTCGATGTCGGTCAAGTTCCTAGTCAGAGCGCTGTACCACTCGGCCTCGGTACTCTCCAATCTGGTCATGACCTCCTTGAATGTGATGTACTCATCTACTTCGCAGTTCTCCTCGTCGATAGGTGTTGTGTATGCCTCCAAAACCATTTCTTCGTTGGCGTCGTAATCGGAATCATCGTCAGTATCGTCATCGACGATAGTCGAATTGATCTCAAAACCTGAAGAATATTAATGTTATATTAATATTAGAATATTAGAAGTAGAAATAGTACCTTGAATTCCTCCGGAGTTAATGGCCCTGCGGGACAATGACTCCAAATACTCTTGGCCTTGTTCATCAATGTCGTCTTCGTCGGAACTCAATGCTTCCTCGAGATCACCTTCTTCGGAATCGCTTTCCTCCTCCTCAGCCTGCTCTTGGGCGCGAGAAGCATAGGCTCGTTTCAATCCTTCGAAGAGTAAAACGAGGGCGGGCATGACTTTGGGAGCAAGCTCCTGCAGAACAGGAGGTTTTGAAGGCATACTGATCAGGGTGCAGATGCCCAAGACGCAAAGTTTTCGATCGTGGATGCCCAAGAAGCAATCCGTGTCGTGAATCCATTGCTTGATGAAATGAGAGGTGAAATTAGGTAATTTTTCTAAGATGGAGAAGAGCAATTGCGGGCTGTAGTAGAGGGCTGCAATCAGAACCTAAAACAAAATCAATATAAAATACTATAATCGCGCCCCATGTCTCGTCTAATTACTTGTAAGCACATAGTTCTCAGTTCGCTGGTTTTAACTTCTCGCAATAATCTAGATGCGGCTATTTCAACTAAAAGCGGCGCGGCTCCATCGATTCTACCTCTGCATTGCAGCAAGACAACTTCCAATAATTTAGCAGCATGACATTCGGGATCTTCACCGGACTCCCGATTTAAGACCTCCTTGCACATGTTGTAAATAGCGAGAAGACGCTGTTCGTTCGCCAGAAAACCATTTGTGTCGACAGTAATGTAATTGTGAAGTGCTGGCATCATGTCCGTGAAGTGCTCCAGGCCATTTTTAATAAATACCTGCAAATTGATAAGGGTTTAGCACAATGTATTATCGACAATAAAATTACAATATTACTTGGTAGAGCAATTCAAAGATTTTCCACATATCTTCGGATACATGCTTGCTGGTGCAATCATATACTAAAGATAAAGCTTCTTCATAGAATTCTTGTACTTCGTGTTGGAACACGTGTCCGACCACTTGCAAAATGGTGGGCTCCAATAAACGCATTACTTCTGGTTGTTCTTCCATAACGGTCAATAATGTCTCTATAGTATTCAATAAACCCATGGCGGTTATTGCTTTCTCGTCCGATCCCTCATCGGTATCTAAGACCTAACGAAATAAAGGCATGATGTAGAAATTGAATTATTGCAGTTATTTCTTTCTTACTTGACTGAAAGTTGTTGCCAAATGTTGACAAATATCAACAGCAATTGGTGCCAGTTGCTGTGTGTAAATGCAGACGAGTTTTTGCATGACACCTGTAACATCTTCATTTTCAGTTTCACGAATGATCGTCAATAATTCGAGCGCAATTCGCTTCACTTCCGGCTCGATGTACTTGTGCGCCCTTTCCTGGTAATTAAGCAAACTCTGGAGAGCAATTGCGGCCTCCACCCTCACCTATGAATATTTACAGAGCATTAATAAACTGGACATGTTTACCGAATCACTTCACACTTACCGGCAATTCTTTGTCTTGCAATAAAGAAGCAACGGTGAGCCTAGCGGCTTCGACAAGTACCTCTTCCTGCTTGAAAGGAGCGTCAGCAAAATAATGCAACACCCAGCAAGCTCTTGCTCTCATGTGTCCACGGCAGCTGACGAACTCAGGAAACACATATTTGAAGAAGAACTGATCGAGTTGCTCTTTGTACATTTTTTTCCTGAGCAATACGTCAGCCAACGATCCGACCATGTGCAAGGCCCCGTCCTTCTTCGACGGCTCAATGGTAGGATTGTTTAGGATGGTGGTTATGAAGCCCATAGTCTTCTGCAACATTTCCTTACGCTTCTTACAAGCAGAATGCAATAGGGTTTGAGCTGCAGTCACCGGTGAAACGAAATCTTCGAAAACATCGAATTTAACGCGAATGTATTCATGAGGATCGACGGACCAAAGCTCCTCATCTTCAGCTGAATAGGACATGAGTGGGAACAGAACGTCTTGGATGACAGCACCCATGTGTGGTTTTAGGAGCTTCCATGTATGGGCATGGGATACAGCCTGGTTGACGTAGTGGAGAGTTTGCTGGAGAACGCGCGGTGGCTGCCAATTGCCGCCCCTGTATCCGTCGAGAAGTCTGAGAAGGACTTCCAAAATGCCGGCAGAGAAAGTAGACAGATACCATTCAGCGAATTCGTTATATTCCTTATTTACATTTCCAGGTGAACCATAACGTTCGAACATACGGTGCAAGATGTGTAAGGACCATTTCTTGCATTTCCACCAAGACAAATCTGGACGATCATCCTCGTCTGGTAGCAAAGCTGCGGGAGGTACGGGTCTGTCAGCGACTTGTCTAAAAACATTTAAAGATGATGATTTATTAAAACGTAAATAATACTTTTTTCGTAAAACGAAACTCAATCATCAGCAATTTTCTTATAGATTTCTAATTAGTTAATAAATTTGCTGAATAGATTTGTTTGCTTCATTTTCAACAATGTAATTTAAGAAGAGCGGAAAGACTTATGGTCATTAATCCTTTGACAGTTTGTTTTTTTTTTTACCTTTTATTATTATTTGTTTTGTATTTTTGTATGCAATAAATTTAATTGTTTAAATGTTGCCCTTATGAAATACACAATGTTATAGTCATTTTAAAAAAATCTTTCATAATACTAGAATGTGAAGGAATTAAATATATAATCGTAATAATATAAAGATTCAACTTTGTATCAGATCGTTTCAACACGCTTACATTTGCCGAAGTGTAAATAAACTGAAAGTCCTAATTTTAGAAAATTGAATATAGCGTACAAAGTACAACCCGGCTTTACATATATATTCGTACAACGTTGTACCATTTGTTACATCAAGTATAAGCAACATTTATTTACCTGCAAATCTCCATCCACTGTGCAAACGCCTCCTTGCTAATCAAATCTAATGGCAAAGTGTATTGTGTGAGAGCAAAGTATACTTTCAATGATTCCTTCTGCAAAAGAACTGCCTGCTCAGAAGGATCAGGCAAAAGACGTACAACCAACTGGTATAATTGTGGCAACAAAAGGTTCATTGCCTCATGCAGGGGACCCCTTTCCTCAGCTTTCTTATATTCAAAATTTTTAACCAACTGGTACAAGGCCAGAATTGAGCCATGCCATCCACTGGTTTCAGGGCTTGAT
Organism: Nicrophorus orbicollis; assembly: GCA_018845635.1. Lineage (NCBI taxonomy): Eukaryota > Metazoa > Arthropoda > Insecta > Coleoptera > Silphidae > Nicrophorus > Nicrophorus orbicollis. Next base: position 250,080 of record JAFMTC010000665.1, on the reverse strand, counting down.
AGATATATGCTAATCTAAAAATAGTTCAAGTGGCATTGAAAAAGAGAATTTCATTGATCAGCTCAAATATACCTTATCAACAATTTGAGTCCAGCGGCCTGGAAAATCATGCTTGATGATAATATTAATGCATGTGCAGAGCTGCAAACGGATCAAATCAGGTGCATGCACAACTGCATCAACAATAGCATCCCTGATCAGAGCCCTGTCTTGCTCATGCAAGGCAAATGGGATGGGTGCACCAGGTTGATCAGCTTCCCTCTCATACCAGTTCTGGGAAACCAGATTCTTGAGGTAAATGGCTCCCGCCTGCCTGATAGGCATTTCACATTCATTGGCCATAACAACCTGCAGCAATGCAGGCGCAAATCCAATGATCTTGTGGACCTGAAATTGTTTGCATAATATAAGATAAACATATCCTGTCCACTCGATGGAATGCACATTTTTATCAACCAATTGAGGTTTGCAGGTTAAGTGTTAATAATAATAATACATGATAGTTTGGTGATAAAGCATTTGGTTATATGGATAACATTGCAGACAGCTGTTAGGAGAAAGAGAGGATGATTTGACCCCAACTGCAAACAACGTGAGTGTGTATTTTTACACACAACGCCTGCAAAGCATGACAATGTGCTTAATTTGTTGGTTAAATGATCACATTTCAAATGTGAGTCACACGAATTTAAAGCGTTCATCCGATTTCCGGGCTTGCCTCACGTGAAACATTCACGGGGCATCGGCACCGCCAATTCTAGTAGATGTTGAAGCACGCTCTTATTACACGCGGAAGGAAAAGGAATACAGAGAAGAAAGGAACGAGAGAAGGTTGGGAAAAACGTGATTGATAAAATACGTATACAGCCGAGACCGGGTCCAACATGTGTGGATATGTTGATGGCACGTGCGTTTCCACGAAGACAATAGATAGTTGTAAAGCGTGTGCTTCAAATACCTGGCTAAGTTGTTCCTCTGCCTGTTGCCTTTGGCTTGGGTCAATGGTCGCCCTCAGCAGATCAATTAATTTTCTCGTTTCCATTTTCTAAACGTGCGTCCGTACGACGGCCTCCCTTGATATTCCTGAACGGCACTGGAAATTTTCCGGTCCAGAGAGCGAGAGAGTGCGAGAGATCAAAAAGTTTCAAAAAAAATTGTACCTATTTTGCTCAGAACTCGAGCCCGCACACTGGCGCACTATAACTGAATATAACCCTGCTATAACCACACTCCGCTCAAAGCGCCAGGGTCACGCACGCATCTGTCAAAAACACCAGTGATGCCCGCTTACAAATTTTGACATACGCCCGGAAACGAAAACAATATTTACGCGAAAAAAACAATGAAACTACGTCACGTGTGCATCGCTCACTCAATTATTATAAACGATATTTATTAGCATCTACAGATTCTAATTGGACAAATTGGACGAATATTTGATCTCATTTACACATTTACCATGCACTGCAACTTCACCTCGCACATTTAAATTTAATGCAATTTACATCGATTAATGAAATCCATCAATTTTATGTTAAATAATAATAATGCTTATTGCAACAACTACAAAAAAAATACATTTAATAATAATGAAATACAAAGAAAAGAAAATATAATGCTGCAAAGGGTTATATACCAGGGAGGCCAACCCGCGGCTCGCGAGTCACGTGCGGCTCTTTGAGGGATTATTTGCGGCTCTCAAAAAATTTCAAATTTTGAAAAATGGCTCGGACTTACGAGGAGCTTGGCCACAATTGCTATATACCATAGGTATTTATGCTCCTTTATGTTATTATTTTCCTTCTGCAATATTTTATTCTACTAATAATAATAGCCTTGTTATTATTAGAAGAATAAAAAACAATAGTTGTTACAAAACAGTTTCGTTTTAATTTCTGATATCTATTGTTAACATGATATTTGCAATTTATTTCATATATTTCATTTTTATTTGTAGTTTTGATACAGTAGATTTTGGCTCTTTAAATTTTCCTAAAATAGAAGTCTTTAATTTTTCGCTAATTTGTTGTAGTCTCTGATGTGTTTAATTACAACCCTGTAATTAAACACATATTGTAATTTTTAATTTTATGCACATGAGTACTGCATTCATTCATATCATTGTGTTGATATATGGTAATTCCACATCTTGATCAAAATATTTGACATTTTTGTACCTTTGTACCAAAAGACATATAACTTTTGGTTGTGCTTCTATTTCACTTCAATATTGTATTAAGTAAGACATTTTAAGACTCGTTGTATGTCTATAATGGTATATTCCATTTTTTTCTGCAGTGAATGAATCTGTTTCTTCGTTGTCACTGCTACATACACCATACGTTTGGGTTCCAGATGAGACATTTATTAATTCAGAAGAAGTTTATTCACAACCTGAGAGTAAATTAATAATGTTACTCTCCTTTAAATTGGCAAAGCATCAATCATAACACTGGATTGTTGGAATAGTAATGCCCGTTGCAACTATTTGTTTTGTCAGCAAGTATTTAGAGTTCAGTATTTTGCATCATTTTAAGCCAAAGCAGTCTTCCAAACACAATATATATTATTATATTGTTGGGAAGCTTCTGAAATCGTTAAATGCTCATCATATTCTAGTTCATTATAAAAATCTTCAAAAGTATTTAAAATTGATGATTGGCTAACGAGCATCGTCTTTGGACGTTCGTTAACCCATTATCTGTGGAGCAATTTGATTGTACATGGGGAAAATTTGAAAATGGAATGTTACATAGGGAATATACTTCTTCTTTAATAGGGAAAGCACCTCTTTATTCAGTTGGGTCCTTTTGACGTCGTAGTTAGTCACATAATAGGGAATATAAGAATATTAGAAATACATGGCACAAAAATATTGGGAAACACTACTGTTATGTATAACCGATTATTGTTTATATCATCCCTTATTATTGTATTGATTATTGTAAGTATGTTCTCATTTACAACGTACATTTCCATACACTGATCACTAAAAAGTGTATACCTCCAAATTCTATAACGACTACAATAATACTTTCTTCCCTTATCAAATATTGTACCCCCACATATTCTTCTGTAATCAGTCCGCTTTCTATCTTATAAGGAGATACTTTAATAATATAATTTAGTCTTTGAATAAGAGTCTTCGAAGAACACCCTTAGCTGAGTGACTAAGAGAAGAATGTAACTCTTGGTCAATAAAACAGGAGATCAACACTTATATAGTTGACCTCTTCATAAAAACACTCAATTTAACAATAAATCTACATAAAATATTCGCATTTAATATTCATAAACCCCTCAAAGACTCTACAACGACGTAATTACGAGATAATCCACAGTGTCCAGAGATTTTTAATCCCTGGGACATGACACTACATTATTGGATCACGCAGAATATTTTCAAAAGTAAATTAAACGTAGTTACAAAAATTGCCGAATTCAAGAAATGAGAAAAGACGAGAAAATTATAAGTATATTGTAATAATATTGTCTCTGTAATGAATATTTTTCAATTATATATCGTTAAATGATATAGCTGTTTATAATCATTTTTGTTTTTAAATTTAAACATACAAGTAACTTGACGTGGTTTATTTGAATTTTGATAAAATAATTGTTGGCAGCCTGCAAGATTAGGCTTACTGATTTTCAAAAAAAAAAGAGGCACGCTTAAAATATATAAATGTTTGTTTTATTGTAAACAAGATGCAGGACATGAAAGAAACTGAAAAGATTGTGATCGAGAGGGAAAATCTTTCAAAGTCCGAGGTGTCCGAGGATGAGGAGGTGCACTTCCACGACGTGCAGCTTCTGCTGCAGGAAGGAGTTCATAAGGATGACGTGAAGAGGCTGCAGAAAGCCGGCATCAACACCGTGAAAGGTGTACTGATGACCATCCGCAAGAACCTTCTGGCGACGGGCATAGACGAGATGAAGCTCACGCACATCTACGAGGTGTGCGCCAAGATCGACACGAAGAACATCTTCTTGACGGGGACAGAGGTGGCCGAGCTGCGGGAGAAAATCTTCAAATTGAGCACCGGAAGTAAACGACTCGAGTAAGCCATCAAACAGCTGCCACCTGTTGCGTCGCTCTAACGATTGTTTCATTGTTCACAGCCAACTGCTCGGAGGTGGCGTCGAAGCTATGTCCATAACCGAGGTGTTCGGCGAGTTCGGAACCGGAAAAAGCCAATTGGCTCACACCCTTTGTGTCACCACACAAATGCCCGGACCCAACTCGTACATCGGAGGAAAGGTCATATTTATTGACACAGAACACACTTTGTATCCTTCGACTATTTTACAGAAAAAGAACACTTATTATTGTTTGTAAATCCATTGGAAGATAGCATCCTTAATAACATTTAGTCGTCCAGATAGGATACGAATGATTGCTGACCGCTTCGATCTGAATCAAGCTACTGTATTGGACAATATTCTTTACGCGAGGGCCTACAATTCCGAGCACCAGTACAAATTGTTGAAACACATCGGAGACAAATTGCACGAAGATCCGGGGCTCTATAAGCTGCTAATAATAGACTCCATCATGGCTTTGTTTCGTGTGGACTTCAGCGGGTTGGGTGAAATCACTGATCGCCAGAAGAAATTAGGTCTTATGATGTCAAGGTATAGATATTATAACATGATCTACAATATAATGTTTCATTCATTGTTATACAGTAAGTCTTCGAATTATGCGATTAATTGGTACCGAAGGTTTTCCCCTTTAGCATTTTTGATATAAAATATATATTAGTTTCAAAGGATAGCTGAAAGTCAAATAGATACACTCAAGAAAATATTATGTGCTGCAAATATCTATTTTTTTTTGACATATCACACTTAACAGCATCTACATACATCTATTTACGAACGACTTCAAGCGTGCAATATCATTATACACAGCTTTTGTAACTTTCGCATATTGTTCAGGATCAGTGTCTTGAGATTCGAAACCAGTTAATCAATCCCGGATCCAATAACCCTATATAACTAAACTTGATTCTCAGTTACATTATAATTATACATTCGTCGAACATACTCAAGTTCCATCAATACATTGTTGATCATTTCCGCTGAATGATTGACAACTCCTCTTCATCTAGATTGAAATATAGTTCTTTGTTCTTTTCAACAAGACCTTACGTAATTTAGTCAACTTCTTCTGTTGGTGTACTACTCTCCTCGATCAGTCGGGGGATGTGATTATGAGTAGTAACGTACAATATAAACGTTACTTATAATAGATATTGTAACTTCACTTCAGGCATTACCAACATTAACAGCTTTATACATGTACTCTTTCCAAAATAGGGTTAACGATTTTCCGATCTGTCCATCAACAGCTCTAACTGCTTACCTAAATGTATTTCGTAGATAATACTTTTTAATGTATTACGACTTGACCCATTGATTGAATATTAGAGATTTTTTTAATGGCGTAAATCGCGCAAGTCCTAGACTTACTGTACTGATTACCCAGAACATGTAAGAACAGAATAGTGTCAAAACAGAACATAATTTTTGATTGCTGACCAAAATTAATGTTTTCTTCATATGTTCTGTTTCATCTAGGAACGACATTGACCGCATCGTATTTCGATTGTATACTTTTACGTAAACTAATTCCTGTTTCAAGGTTACAGAAAATGAGCGAAGAGTTCAACATAGCAGTGTACATCACGAACCAAATTAGCTCGGATATACAAATCAATGACTTCGGCAGTGCCGGCTGCAAGCCCATCGGTGGTAACATTCTGGCTCACGCCTCAACGAATCGGATTTTCTTGAATAAATGCGATGGACCGGTACGAAAAGCGTCGGTCTTTTCCAGCACCGATTTGGAGGAATCCGAAGCGGAATTCATCCTCACCGCCGGAGGTGTGGACGATTTATATTCATAGGCGAAAAGAATCAGTCCATTTCGGGACTCGTAAAGTATATATTTTTAAGTTTAAAGATTATCGCGTTCATTTCCTTTGACTTTCGCATTCACGTTTCATTTATTGTTTTCCCTTTGTTCGTTATACCAAATAATTTTATTGATATTACAATAACAATAAGTTGTTAGTAAGTATATAATTATTTAAAGTATCGATTTGGGCAATCGTTTTGTTTCAATTCTCTTCTTATCAACTGATTGTTATGGTTTTTTTTATAGTTTACCGATAAACAGTTTTTATTGGTATTAAATAAAACAATAAGTTATAATCATTTCGTATTGATTACATGGAATCAATAAAATTCTATTGTTTTTTTAATTTATCAAGACTATTGTAGACTCCTTTGAAAGGAAAATGCAACCTGAAAATCCTCAGTCTCCACTATAAACACCCCTCTGCCACTCTCTAGAACTTCGTCTCCTTCCCCAATATCCGAAGAATTAATCTTAACTTCCAATCCTACTTCACCTCCCGAATCGCCTCCTACGACCCTTTTCCATCATTCTTCAGGCTCCCCACTCAAAAACTCCCCAAAAACAAAATCCCTCATCTACCTACCGTCTAGCTCTAAATTCTCCTCTCCTTTCAACAACCTACCGAAAATTCCTTCGCCTTTGTCATCTACATTGCTGCTTAACTTATCTATACTACATGCAACCATTACCTCACTCCTAGTATTTTAACCATATGTACATCTAAATTTACTATATTTCTAATGACTAGTCAATAAGTCAATTTTTTAAATAATATAAAGAAAATATTAAAACTAAATAGTTTTTCTCTTGTTTCACCAATCCGAACGATTCTTCAAAACTCAATACTATTACCTCATACTACTGTTTCTTAAAGTTCAGACATCAATCACTAAAGTCGCATATCGACTCATTATCAATTGGAAATATAGAACCTAAATTGCTGTAAAAGTATTCAATTATTCAACAGAACGTTTTAGCTTAATTGATTTTTTTCTGTCTGCATCATGCAGCTATTGTTTTCTCTGTTTAAAATGAAAATTTAACGGGATATTCAAAACGAAAATGTTCAACATGAATGATTTTAGATCAAATATTTGTAATTGCATTGGAATCTCGGTTGTTAGACATAAACCTGTTCGAAAATCGAAACCATTGTGCGAGGCCCAAAATCGGTTCTTCATTTAAAAAAATATACACTTTTACACGGATGTTTATTAGACGTGAAAGTTTGTATGTTTACATTCTCAAACATAAACTAACAGATTTTTTTTATCAAAGAGCTATTATTGAGGAATTTTGTCGATGTATTTACTAGTTCTAATTTTACTAATTAAAACTGATAAATAAATTATTGATCCATCTGCATTCGCGTTATTTGAAAATTTTCGTATATTTTATGTGAAGTACAAATATATTCTATTAATTAATTAACTAAGATTGGCGATTTCTGTAATTATTTATTTTTACATATTATTTTAAACATTGAAAGAGAATATGAATTTGGTTACCAAAAGATGAATAAAAGCTGTAGCAAAATAGTAATTGCAAATCAACAAGGAAGATTATCCAGTCTAACATTATTTTCTGTAGAAAACAAATTCTGCGAAGATTCAAATTAAATGGAATGTGATGATAAATTTGTTGAAATTAAAGAAAAATAAAGTTCAATTAATTATTTTTCTTTTATATTACTATTAATAAGTAAATAAAGTATTGCTAATTTGATGTGATTAAATATTGTGTATGTTCTTTTCCGGTATTAAAAACTAATGATTTTATTATTATCAATTCCATATTTATGCACGGTCTCCAAAATTGTAAGAAAGGCTATATTTTAGTAAAAAAAAACATATTATTTAACGTTGTAGGAACTATACTAATGAATGTTAATGACTCAGGATTGGTTATACTATATAATGCTCTGGTGTTAATTGAGTTGCCTATGCAGTTAGAATAGTTGGATGCGGTACGTAATGATTTTTTGAATTATTGACGTCCTATAAGATTACTTATGAATTTAGTTTTTGATAGTTATTTTATCGCGAATATTGATCTTGCAGACAATGGAATGGAGTGAGTCATACTGCACTTGTGAACAGCTATGAAATGATCGAGTTGTCTGGTGGTGGATGATGATGTTCGTCCATTATCTATGGAAGGATAGACAACAAAATAACGTTTTCATTCAAATGAAATGGAAAGATATTAAAGCAATAAGGACTGTGTTTGTATACGAAACGTCGTACTACAGTATTGCTGTGAATGCGTGCGTTTGTACGGTGGTGGGGCTTTAATTCCGTCAGATGCTAGCGAATCTAGAGACATAAAAACAGTTCGACGCAGGTCTACGTAGTGTCAGTTTGACGGGTGGCCTTCACTCTGAGAAAGGGTTAAACCCACTGATTTGAATTCTTAAGTTCGATCAAGTAGATTTTAAATTTATTTTTAAGAAATAAATTCGTTGTTTTTAATCGTGCTTCTCAGCGTATCTCAACACACGATGAGTGCAACCAACGGGGATAGCAGCAGCAGCAGCGGCACCGTCAGGGTTTGGTGCGATGGATGGTAAGCAGCAAAACTAACCTACAAAACGAACGCTCGCAAATTGTGCCGAAACAGTAAATAGGCGGAGACGTGCAGGTTGTGCCCTTCCCTTAAATGCGTGGGATCGAGCTGAAGGAGGCACCCTTCGTCCTCGCCCGATTTCCAAAAACCCTCCCACTCTTAAACCCTTCTATACCTAACATAATTGCCGTCCTTTGTCACCCTTTTCAGACCATACCTTTGTTCATGTCTTTGGACGAAACACCGGACGTCGTTCAGAATTTTTAAGAGAAACGGAAAACAAAACTATTGATTTTCTCGCGTATCGATTATTTAGGAGGGAAATGCTTTCTTGTTGTCTACACAATGGAAAATTGGATGAGTTCTATGATGACTATATTGCTAATTTTCCATGAATGAAGCATACATTATTGATAGTGACATTCCCTCTTTAACAGGTGTCAAACCGGCGTTTTTTTTTGCTCAAATGAATGGCATATATTATTTTTAATTTGAGTTTGGTATTTAAATTAATTCATTATGACAAACAAATGAATGTTGCATCCAATGAAATAAAAATGATGTAATCCATAGCATCAAAGATATTTGTATATGGTCAGAACAATTGAATTATTTGGTATTCACGTGTCACTGTGACAATCAAATCGTTTACTAATACTAAACTGATTTTTTAAATTGTTATTTATACTGAACTAAGTAAAAGGGTCATCAAGAAAACAAAAAGAAAATTTCGTATAATTTCAAAATTATAAGCAGTTTAAGAGTGAAACTGACCAAAGGAAGATCAGTTATTGTAGACACAAATTTTCATAAAAATAACATCCCACTAATGTCATTGCACACTGTGAAAATCTAAAATTATCGGCAAAGTGCAGATTTTTGTTAGTTATTTTTGTAAATCTTTACGGCCAATTTCAAAGTTGCATCGATTATTTTGATCCTGAGCAATACACAACTTTCTGTTATCAAGTCCATAACATTCTCATAAAAAAATAACCAAATGGCATTGCTTTTGTAGTTTTTTTAAGAAACCATTAACATTTTTTTCGATTTTTCCATAGTTTTTTGTTTGTTTGTGATATCGCGAAATATTTTGGTAAATTTTATGCAAAAGCATCCTTTGGAATACACATGGAATAAAATGAAAACTAGCACATGGTAATATAAAAATATTGTCAATCTAATAGTTTCATACGTTATGAAACAGTATGAAACAATAAGATTGTTCACAATTCGTATTACAAAGTACATAAAATTACATTTGTTTACGATTTTTTTTTCCATAGGTCACTAATATCATTGAGTTTTGAGAAAAAACTACTTCCATAAAAATCATAGAAACAAAACACAACGGCGGGCGTTAATACTTGTTACTCCAGTAACAAGTATTAATGTTACTTTAGTAAATCTCCTATATTTTGCTATAGTTAAATTACAATTATTATTATATTTATTACAAACGTTTGTAAACTTAAATTGCTCCACTGAAGTACACCCATACCTCGCTATACGGCCGCTCTTTATACGTCATTTCGCTACAACGGCCCTCTTCAATTAAGGCACGTTTTCGATTTACGGCCTAAAATGTTTCGCAATAACGGCAAAACAAATTCCATGTCGATATATCTATATGATGCCAATCCTGCGCAAGCGTAATAGTTGATTCCTTATACGGCTTTTCACTTTGCGGCCAAGTTTCGTGGAACGTATTTAGGCCGTAAAGCGAGGTATGGGTGTATATTTTTTGATTATTCATTTAAATATTGCATACATCAAACAAAATATTTAAATTTGCGTTGTTCAACTGTCTATGGAAACCTTCTTATTTTATTATTCTTCAAGTAATATTAATACAAAATGTAAGTTTATTTTCTGTGAACAGAGGAATGCATATCTATTGTGACTAATTAACTACGTTTTATCGAAAAGTTTCTGCAAATTGCGTAGTTTATTTTCAAAAATATAAAATTCAGTGTGTCTGTCAAGGAGAAAACAATTGTTGTTTCTTTTAATTGGACTCTAGATAATAAAATTACGAAAATGTAATTAAGTACATCAAAGGCAATGTCATTTCGATTTTCATGAAAATGCTAAGATCAAAGTGGTTCTTGTCTTTGTCACTGGAGTAAGTTAAAGTAATTGAATCGGTTGATATTTAAGAGCATATCTTTTATGAATTGTATTTAGTTATATGTTCTTATTCAGACATCAAAGAAAGTATTAAAAAACAGTTACATTTTATAATAATTATATTTATTGTAACAGTAAACAGATTTAAAAAAATGAAACATCTGAAAAAACATATATAATCAGTTACAAATTGACACAAACTGTTAACAATGTCGTATTGCAAACTTATTTATATTTATTAATTAATAAGTACGTAATTTCTGCAACTAAATCTATTGATATTAACTTTTAACATCAAATTTTATTTAAAAAAATAGATATTTAATAAACTTGCAATATAGAATCTATTAAAATCTAAAACTAAATGTAAAATTGTATTATATTTACAAACAAAAAACATGAATGATTGCTTGTATAGTATTGTTTAATTGTATTCAAAATACCAAACATTATCTACTTTTACAACATTATCTCCCGATGTTACAAATATAACCACGTTGATAAATATTGTTTGATTATTGTTGAATGAATCGCGGATAATGATATTGGAATTTTGATTCAAATTGATGAAACAATTTCGAAAATAATTGTAACGTTTGAAGTGCATGTGTGTGTCATTGTTGACTCAATCAGTCAAATTGAAATCACCCGATCTATGACATCTACGGGAAGCGAAACAATGCAGTGAAATGAATAATCATCATTGTAAGTGTAAACAGATCTCCGTAGTTATTTATTTTTGTTGAATTTGGAGTAAATAACTTGAAAATGCTGTTATTGTTAACGCTCTTGTTTACGGACTTACTAGATGATACATTAAATGCAGTCTCGCTGATAACTGCATTAGGCAATCTGGCTGCAAACGTTATTCCGTTAATATTTGCTTGCTTTGTTAACAGGTTTTCCAGTAATCACGACAAATGTGCTTTGGAACAGATGTGGTATATTCGCAGTACGCCTAGTTTAATTTGTGATGCGCAAACTGCACAGCAGATACGATGCGGTTTAGTTAATTTATGGTGATTTAGTATTAGATTTTTCTGGACAATATTTGATAGAAAATTATCGAGTAATCGCAACTAGTTATGATTAACTAGTTTATAGAAATCTGTCAATTGTCAAGACTTGGAAATATTGATTGAAAAATCTGCAATAAAAGTAAATGTACCAATAAACAATTAAATTGTTTGCGATGTTTACGAGCTATGAGATTCGATTCAATAATATTATTTTGTTATTCAATTACTGCGACAAAGAAATCTTGATTACTGAAATGGAAAATTTTTGGCAAGGTCAAACATTGTTGTTGTGCATTATTGCGTATGAGAATATTGCTAAGTTTTTGGGATCAAAGTTGTATGTGTGTGTTTTTTTTTTGGTAATTCGCCTAACGTTGTTATATCATTGCCGTGAAAACAGACGACTTAATCGTAAAGTCCATAAGATAAATATCTACACCGAAATTGTGTAATCAGAGATTGAAATCATCCAACAAAAATTGTACGTGTAAACTTCAATGAATGATTATTTTCGCGTATTGAGAATTAATACTTAAGTTTAAATTAGTATATACATCTTTGACAAATCGTGAAGTGTATATGATAAGTTTTAAAACATTGAATATGAGTTGCATCAGAAAATCTATATTATAGTTAAGTTAGTGATATTTATGTAGATGTTGATTGATATTTTCGAAGATCAACCTAGAATACCAAGTTTTAGCATTCGCTGAAACTAAAATATTTCAATAATTTGTGTAATCTAACGACTTTATGACTTTGGTTTTTGGTCTTGATAATAGTTTTTACGTAATATTTTAAAATCATCATTATTTTAGCATTGAAAAGTGCAAACGATAATTTAAACATTTTCCATAACGACTTCCTTGTTCTTATCATTCTTTTTATCATTAATGCTGCTGACTATGTAAATATTTCAAATACCAGTATTGTGAAATACGTGATCATCGTCGATTATTTCAGAATAACTATTATCTCTTCCTCTTACGAAAGATTTATTAACAAATTTCAAACCAAAACATGAAAATATTGAAAAAAAATCTGTTCACTCTAATTTTCTTCCCTTTTGCTACGAATCCATTTATCGAAATGCGCATAAAACTTGATGAATTACAAGTACTTATGTAAGTTGCATTGAAACAATCGACACTTTTGTAATGGATTTGTAATGTATCGATTGTTTGTTTCGTACATGCTTGCTGTACTTGCTAAATACTTGTGCTACAAATGGTTATAATCTAACAGTTATTTGTTTCTCAAATACTTACTGTGGTTGCCAAGTAACCCTTTTACACAAAAATTCGATAAATTACTTGTGTTGTAATACAATTTATATTATTTTTCAGGTAGACTTGTAATGTAATTATTTTGGAAATTCGTTTTACTTGTAAAATACTTTTAAAAAATCGACAAATTACTTGTGTTTTCTTAACTAAAATGAGTATTGACACTTTTCAAATAGACTTGCTCTACTTGCTGAATAACTCTTTTACACAACTTTCATAAATTACTTGTGCTTATGTAATTCAAACGAGTATTGATACAATTGATATTGTTTTTCAGGTGGACTTGTAATGTAATTATTTTAGAAATTCGCTTTACTTGTAAAATACTTTTAAAAAAATCGACAAATTACTTGTGTTTTCTTAACTAAAATGAGTATTGATACTTTTCAAATACACTTGTTCTACTCTTTTACACAACTTTGACAAATTACTTGTGTTTATGTAATTCAAATGAGTATTGAAGCAATTGATATTATGTTTTCAGATAGACTTGTAAAGTAACGATTTTTTTTAAATTGCAAATACTTCTTTTACAAATAATTCGACAAATGATTTCTGTTTTCAACTATTCAAGCGAGTATTGATTCATTCGACATTTTTCATATAGACTTGTAATGTAGCGATTACATGTTTCGCTAATACTTGCTGTGTATGCCAAATACTTCTTTTACAAAAAAATCGATAAAATAGTTATTAATTTGTGCGTATTGATACTTTTCAAATGGATTTGTAATATAAGGATTGTTTGTTTCGCAAATACTTGCTGTACTTGCTAAATTACTTGCTTACGTAAGTCAATCCAGTATTGACACAATCGACACTTTTAAAATGGACTTTTAATGTAACGCTTGTTTGTTACGCAAATACTTGCTGTACTTGCCAAATACTACTTTTGCAAATATTCGTTAAATTCCTAACTACATAAACCAAGTAAACGAGTATTGACATTTTCGACACTTATCCAATAAACTTGAAATGTAACGATTGCTTGTGTTACAAATACTAGCTGTATTTGCCAAAGATTTCTACTATAATATTAATAATTGATTGCGCGACATTGCATCGTTTTCTTCTGTTGTGAATTTCATTAGGTTTTCTTGTACGAACTTGAACTGTTCGGGACTAATTTATGTGCATTGTTTCAGTTACGATATGGTTCACTTCGGACATGCAAACTCTTTGCGTCAGGCGAAGGCCCTCGGAGACAAGCTGATCGTGGGCATACACACGGACGAGGAGATCACGAAGCACAAAGGACCGCCCGTCTTCACGCAGGAGGAGAGGTACAAAATGGTGAGCGGCATCAAGTGGGTGGACGAGGTGGTCGAAGGGGCACCCTACGTGACGACGCTGGAGACGCTCGACAAATACGACTGCGACTACTGTTGCCATGGGGATGATATCACGATGACGGCCGACGGCGTCGACACATACCATCTGGTCAAAACCGCCGGTAGATACAAGTGAGTTCACAATATTATGTGGTGCACATCTGCGAGATTGGAGCTATCCGTCCCTGCGTATCAGTTACGTCCGGCCGGAGTTTGTTCACTTCATGAAATCTAGGGTTCCATAAATCTGCAGGGTCACGCGATTTCCAGATACATTGTACCACTCGCAATGCTGAAGGAAGGTCAAATGATTTCCTCAATTATACACCGCCTACAATGTTACCATGTTACCAAGTATACTTTCAAGTAGATGTTTGTAGTATACATGACTACCAAAGCCTTTCCTAAATTAATCACTAAAAGTGATTTCTTATTCACTTAAATTAGCATTCTTATAAATGATATGCAACATATTATGATACTTTTCTTTTCATCTTAAGAAAACTAAAGGAACAATTCTAGAAATTCCGAATAAGTAATATTAAAATTTGTGTTTCTGAGAAAATTCGAACTATAATTTAGTTAGTCGCATTCGCTTGATTTTACGATTCCACGAACAGCGCTATGATGCAAGGACTGCTATTGTTCAGAAAATTACAGGACTTCAATTTTTAATTACGTTTTGAGGAAGCGTGAACGTGCCTCGAAAACATCCGTTTCAGAATTTGAAGCACGGACGTAAATATTTGAAAGCCGAGTGAAAACGTAAACGTTCATCATCCAGCCCCCTTTGGACTTTTATTCCATTAATATAACCTTCCTCCCCCGCCGCGCATCCTTCTCTCGGCTATAATTAATCTCACCATAGCTGTTTACAAGTTTTTTTTTCTTCTTCGAAGAGCAAATAGATTACGTATTGGTAGGAGGATATGGACTGACGTGTGTGCGCGCTGCACGTAGAAACACCGCGAATTCGCTGAGGCAGATAATTCTAGGTCGATAGCCTTTCGGATCGCCTAATAAAAAAAGTAAATAAATAAGTAGATTAAGCAAGAATGTCTAAAAACATACGATCAACTACTTTTTTTTTATTATACGTTACCACGTAACTTGTAGCATAAATGCGTAGTATAGTGGTAGCTCTTGCTCTAGCCACTCTATCAACTCGTGCATGAAGATTTGCTATGTCTAAAGTGATTTCAGTTTTTTTAAAGAAAATTGTTAGTCTCAGTAGCTATTCTCAATAGTTCGTTATTACCAATTACAACTTCTCAATTATTTGTAATTTAGACATCTTGTTTGACAAGTTCAGCTTTGTGTTTTTATAGAATATTGTTAATTAATTAAAACTGAAGAGCTCTCATTACTTTAGTTATTAGTGACATTATGCCTTGTTAATAAATAATTAATTTGTTTCTTCATATATTGATAAAATATTACAAGTAATCATGAAAACATAATAATTACAAAAATCTCTCAATTACTTCAATATTTATTTCATCTATGAAATTTACACATTATAATTTCCCATGCATAAAGCATTACAAAATAATATTAAAACATAGAAATATTTGTAGAAAGTCAAACTAAGCCAATTTGTATTTAAGTTTTCTTAACTTATTAGTTCATTATTTCGAATACTTTGTTATAACTGGCCAAATATTTGTTATTTTCACATATTTGCTAATTATAGCTTCGTTCATTTTATTTAATATTGATTTAAAGTGATGATTACTACTAAGTTTTTAGTTATTGTCAGCATTCTCAGCAGCTAATAAACAATACGTTTGTTTTATTACGTATTGAAGTTATTTTACCTAGTAATCAACAAAAATGAATAATTACAAAATCTCCCAATTCAACTCTCAAATAACTAATCTTAATTAATAATTTATGTATTACAATTTGTGATGCATAAATATAAAAAAAAAATAATAATACACATTTATAGAAAACTAATAAAATGCAATTTTGGTTTCCGTAACTAACCATTTCGTTATTTCGAATAATTTCTACTAACTTTTTAGTTAACATCTTAAAATTTTGAATAGATTGGCCTATCGACCAAGGTCTTTCTGCCCAAAGAGTATAAATTAATTTACCCATGCAAAGAAAAGTAAATTATTCTAATTCTTTGTTCAAAGAACTACTATTAATTATGAATTTGCACTTTAAAATTTATGTTGTATAAATATTTTTTAAAGAATGTTAAAACAAATTTTTGTAGAAAGTCTGTGCAAAACGAACAAAATTTACTTTACTTTCACAAAAATGAAACTATTTTGGGACGAAATATTTTATTCAATAGTTATTTAGTGGAAGCACATAATTTGAGCACAGTGATTGTTGTGCATGCAGCGAAATTGAAGAAGATCGAGGTTTCAATGAGATTAACGATATCATCGAATGAAGTTAGCGGAATTTGAAAATTAAATAGCAAGATTTTGCAAGGAAGGCAGACACGATTATATTGATTGGTTTGTTGCCAGAGAAAGATTATCGCAAATAGCATCCATTTCGATTGCGAAATCCTGCGATTTTGGTCGAAAGTCCTTATTTTTTTTCGACGTCTTGTCTTAATATCCTGGAAACTTTGACGCGTTATCTGTTATCGCGCTCTGAATGAACATAGTGTGATGATGATGACCAAACAATCTCTCTACTTTTTTTCACTCCATTTACAAAATGTACATGTAGTTTGTAGTGTGAGTGCGACGTGGAGGAGTAGGAGGATTAAAAGTACGTCTACGTATGTGCGTTGCCCGTCCGCTATTGGCCGCAGTTTTGTCAGGCTACGAAGCCAAAGTCGCACACACTCCAAAACCATCGAGACGACCCGATTAACCCGTTAACCCCCTTATCTAAAGAACGCTCTTCTCTGTGTGTCTGTACTTTTTTAATTTCATTATCATTATTAAATTTTCTATCTCGTAATCGTCGTGTAGACTTACACCAAAAAAAATAACATTGGACGTAATCAAACCGGAATTCCAAAGAGATGCCATTGATCCACATCGTTTCGAATGGAAACGCGTGATAATCTCTAAGAAGTTTAAAAACTACGCAATACTTTAGTTTGTTATAATAACATGGGTTTGCCAATGAGAGCATTGATATCGTAGTCATGGACATTACATACTCGCAAGTAGACGATTAATTACTTGACAAGTATCGCATAGAGTGAATAAATGAAGTATTTTACTTTTAATTGAGAGATTCATCACATAATTACTTTACGAATCGTTAAATTATTACTTTTATGTTGCGCATTTTATAGGACTATTTCTTAAATAACGATTTTCTTTAAAGAAAAATAAATGTATATACACTAAAATAACTTTAAAACAAATTTTAATTGATAATTGACATCACTCATGTTTAAAGTATTCTTTAAAACTAATCTTAAATTAAATATTTATTTAGATTTATCTCGTAATTGTTCATAAATTCTTGATTATTTGTTTTACGTGTTGTTAAATAAATTACTTTCATGTTCTGTGATAACATAAATATTTATTTAAACACAATTTTCTTTAAAGTGCAGTTGTCACAAAAATGTCTATACATTGTCGTAACTTCTTTACTATGTTTAATTATAATTGATTCATGCCAAGGTTGGATACCACTGGTGTAAAGTGTATAGATTTTTACCTTAATGTATCACCTTTTTTATGTAATCTTTGCATACATATTTATTAAGACGTTTATCTCTTAATTGTTCATATTTTTTTTTCATTGTCTACTTCACGTCTCGTTTAATTAATTATTTCATGTTCAAAGTTGTCACAAAAAGTGTCTATGTATTATCTTAACTTCAATACTACCTTGTATTATAATTGGTTTAGGCCAATGTTAAAGGTTGGACAGTTCTGATGTTAAGTTTATCGATTTTTTCATCAATTATTGACTTTTACTTCAAGGGTCGTTAAAATTGTTGATGTAAAATCTCAAAAAATGACTATGTACACCCATACCTTGCTATACGGCCGCTCTTTATACGGCATTTCGCTATAACGGCACTCTACAATTAAAGCACGTTTTCGATTTACGGCCTAAAATGTTTCGCTATAACGGCAAAAAACACTTTTTTTCCATATCGATATATTTACATGTTGTCAATCTTGCGCAAGCGATGCCAATTGATTCCTTATACGGCTTTTCGCTTTGCGGCCATGTTTCGTGGAACGTATCTAGGCCGTAAAGCGAGGTATGGGTGTACTAACTTCAACAGCAGTTTAAATACATTAATATATACGTATTGTTTATAAATGCGCGTTCAAACGTAGAAACATAATTTATAAAACTGGTTTTTAAAAAATTCTTTTGTTTCGAATACCTGATATAATTTGGGTTCACTGAATAGAGTTTGCCACAAGTTTTGCAATTTATAAATGTTTAAAATAGTTTCGGTTTGTATTTTCAAGGATTTTGCAATGTATTTTGTTGGTTATTTTAAATTATACAAATTGTAGACAGACAAAATAAGCGAAAAATTGTATGAAAGTTCGATTTTAGAGTTTTCATTTTCAATTTCATGATAAATGTTGATTTTGTTTTTAGATTAACTTCACTAATATTTGATGAAATTTGCTACTAAAACTTAATATAATAATTATATTTATTCTAAAAATTACATAAACTGCCGAGAAACAACATAGTCATACAAAAATAATTAAAATATGTTACAACTTATGGTCAATAGACCATAAGTTTATCCATCCTATAATTTATCAAGTAAATGACGAAAATGTATGCTTAAATTAACAAAAATATGGAACTTATCTATTTATAATTATATAATTTATTAGTATTTGAATTGAAATCTACTTTTTTCAATAATAATAATAACGAAATTAAACAAAATATCAAACGTTTCAAAGGCTTTGACTATAAATCTTTCTGTAACTTAGTACACCCATACCTCACTATACGGCCGTTCTTTATATGGTATTTCGCTGTAACGGCACCCTTCAATTAAGGCACGTTTTCGATTTACGGCCTAAAATGTTTCGCTATAACGGCTAAAAAAACTTTTTTTTCCATATCGATATATCTACATGTTGCCGATCTTGCGTAAGCGCAATAATTGATTCCTTATATAGCTTTTCGCTTTGCGGCCAAGTTTCGCGGAACGTATCCAGGCCGTAGAGCGAGGTATGGGTGTATTAAGAATCATTGAAAGATTATGTTCAAATTCATTAAACAACATTCGATGTATGTACTTTTATTACTTATTAGTATTTGCTAAAACCTAAGTATTTCTAACTTAAATTAGTATAAATCAAACTAGGAAGATTTATTTATTAAAATTTTAAAAATTATCAAACTTGAAAGAGTTTTTATCATTAAAGAATGACCAACATCTATTTATAGTTGGATTACTTCCTGGTTCACGGAGAGATTATTTCATTTGTTTTATCTAAGAAAAAAAAAGTGTAGTTGCAAGACATCTAGATTCAAGCTGTAAACAATTTACGAAATGCATTGAACCGTACAACCCGATCTAAACATTCGTGAATCTGTTTATTACATTTTGAACGTGAATTTGTTGATTTTGATTAATGATTTTTAAACATTTTTCGTTGGAATTAACAAAAAATTGTAATACTTTGACCTTGCGTTGTGTTAGGATTCGCTGCTGATTAGCTCACATGATGCCATCAAATAATAAGTAGTAAGTGGAGGAAGGTCTCGAGATTGTTCTTTCATTGCTTCACGTTTTGATTGATGTGTAAATAATAAGAAAAATAATCAAATTATGTTTAACCTTGCACTCTTTATTTGGTCACTTACTAGTTACATGATCACTACATGACACTATTAAATTAATAGATTTAGACTATTGTTGAAAGAAAGAGAAGAATTAAGAATATTTTTTAAAAATAAAATTGAGAAGTGAAAGAAAATATTGCACTTAAGGGTGAAATTTACATAATAATTGAGATCAACAATCATATAAATCACAGCTGTCTTATTACTTTTATCTCACGTTGGGTAAATATAAACTTATCACCAATTTAAATATGGCAACTTTGCTTAACTTTCATAAGTTTGTTAACTTAAAAGTCTATAAAAGTATAAAAATAAAGGAGATGATTTAGTTTTATTTAATAAACAAGTTGGATTTAAAGTAATGAATCGACTTAACTTATAAATATTGCTTTCGTTCCGAAATTATCTAAATGGATTTGATGGATTACACGAAACGTAGTAAACAATTTAATTGGATAATCATTGATAAATCATTAAAAATAAATTGAAATTATTTACTAATTAGTGAGTACACGTATACACAATGGCTTTTATGATTATATGAAGGATATTTTTCTTTAGTCAAGTTAGAATTACACTTATGAATCGAACATATCTGAATTTAGGTCTTACAATTATTGATTGTGAAAGTTTATCAAATGCTCTAAATAATTTATCCTGATTATTGGGTCTTATTTTCCTTGTCAATATTCTGTATGCTTTTAATTGATTGCACGAAACGTAGTAAACATTTAGTTGGATTAACGTAGAGATATTAATTGCAATTATTTACTATATAGCAAGCACTCGTATAGACAATTGTAATTATGATTATATAAAAAAATGAATGAAAATTCACTTTATAGAAATACATTGGAATTAAAGTAATTAATGTAACATATGTGAATGGAATAATAATTTAAGTATTTTGACTTTTAAATGTTATTTTATTTCCCAAATTATCTAAATCAGTGGTGATAAACATGTTTAAAGGGCCACAAGTGGCCCGCGGGCCGCGTGTTGTTCATCCATGATCTACATGGTTTTGCTTGATTGAACGAAACGTAGTAAACATTAGCATTGGACAAACATTAAGAAATCAGTAAATAAAATTGAAATTATTTACTATATTGCAATTATGATTATATAGAAACAATTAAGGAAATTTGATTTGAGAGTAAAACTTAGAATTAAACTTACGAATCGAACATATGTTAATGGAATAAGTTTTATTTGTGAAAAGTAAAAGTTATAGTAAACACTAAATAATGAATTCTGATCATTAGTTCTTCTTTAATTTAACTTAATAACTCATCTAAATGGTTTTGATTTATTGCTTAAAATGTAGCAAACAATTTCATTAGATGAACTTAGACAAATCATCAAAATTAAATTGAAATTATTTGCTATATAGTGAGTGCACGTATAGATAATTGCAATTATCATTACATTGAAACTAATGAGGAGATTTTACTTTAGTCAAAAATACAAATTGAAATTAAAGTAATGAATCGAACATATTTGAATGGAACAATTTAAGTATTATAATTATTGATTGTGAAAGTTTATAAAACACACTAAATAATGTATCGTGTATTGTTTGCCTCCTCTCTGACTCGACTTATAAATATAATTTTCCTTCGTGAATTATCTAAACGGATTTGATTGATTGCACGAAACATAGTAAACATTTTCATTGAACAGGCATAGAGAAACGATTACAGTGCACGTATAGACAATTGCAATTAAGCTTCATTATCTCCATGGTGATTACGTATTGTTTATTGTTATGTCACGTGGCTGTACGATCGTAGTCATCCGTGACATTGGAATTAATCATTTCGTTAATCTAAACGAGATGATCGAAATGAAAGATTGATAATGATAAAGATAAATGAATTCGCGTTGATCGATCCATTTGTTTCTATTCGTGTTTTGCAACTTTCATTAATTACGTTTCGAGATTCGGAATTAGTCAAATAGTTTATACCATACCAAATAACAATACGTTTTTTTGAAAGTTAATTACACCCGTACCTCAATATACGGCCGCTCTTTATACGGCATTTCGCTATAACGGCCCTCTTCAATTAAGGCATGTTTTCGATTTACGGCCTAAAATGTTTCGTTTTAAAGGTAAAACAACTTTTTCCATGTCGATATGTATATCTACATATTGCCAATCTTGCGCAAGCGCAATAATTGATTCCTTATACGGCTTTTCACTTTGCGGCCAAGTTTCGTGGAACGTATCTAGACCGTAAAGCAAGGTATGGGTGTACTTAATTGATAATACAGCGATCTTAACATCGGATGAGAATAAAGAAGTAGTATTTGCAAGGAAATTTAGAAAACTATAGGAATGGCTTGAAAATGATGAATGAAATGCAATAAATGCACGGTACATTTACTCTACAGAAAGACAGACTAAATGGAAAAGAACAATGAAATTTAGACGTGCATCTCAACAGGCTTAACTGGAAAGATCACAATCAGGCTAAAAGTGAACATTAGGAAATATAGTTTATAATAATAGCATAGCAGATATTACTGCAATTAATTATAGAAATAAACTAAAAAAAAAAGTTTGCACGAAGGACAGATTTAAAATTAACCTTGTAACAGAAATTGAATACTTAAGAGAGAATCTATGTAATGTTGTATTATTGTTGATGCGCAATTAAACGAAAGAGAAGGAAAGTTATTTCCTTACTTTTTTTCTTCTTCTTTTGAATAATGATCATCCAAGATTGCTTCTCGTTGTTATGTTCTCATCTTTTGTTTTTGTTTTTCTTAGATCACTGTAATCTTAGTGTAAAGCATACTTTGATGTAATCCTATTTTCTAACGCGCTTAAAATTTACGTCGAACCACAGTGTGTTGTGTATTTATTTGCTTCCGAAAAATACGTACTCTGGCAGAAAGGACTATGTTTCTGTGCCAAAAGAAAACGATGAGAAAAGGTAATTGCTCAGTGTTTTCTCCGATTAAAAGATGCAATTCCTGAAAAAAATAATAATTAACAGAAAATATAAGAATGATATTTGTTTACAATTGTATTGGAAATCTTTATAAGATATTTGTTAAACGAAATTGTCATTACTTAATTAGGTTTTGCTTTTATTTTAATAAGAAAAAAGGGCGACAAGATCAATGGTCAATAGCCCTTTGTTATAAATTATATATTTTTAATTTGTTAATAGTATATTATTTTTTAACTATTTATTTAATAAATACATATAATTATTAAGACGGAAATATTAATATTGGGAATACAATAAACTTGATTTTTATTGAGAAAGTAATGCATGATTATCATGTTAGCCTGAATTTTATGATGTTTCTGAAAACTTTTCGAAAACCATTATGTATTTTTCTTAATTAGGGTTCGACATAGATTACCAGACTTGCCGCTTTACGACGTTATGATTCACTGTTGAGTCATGTTAAATCCTTAGTAATTACCCAAACCGTTGCACAAGCTGCACGAAAAACGTTATTTGTCAAATTGTTTTTATTTAAGTGATGATTTCACATAAACTTTTCAACTGTCTATGTGTTTTGTATTGAAATATAAGACAAAACGTAGTTATTAAGTGAACTATATAGACATATAGAAATGATCGTTATTCTTTATTTAACGTGTTAAAGATACAAAAATTTACAAATTAAATACTAAGATTTTCATTACTTTACATTGATTTATTCAATTTTACTAAATTCTGGTTCGGATAGAAAGATTTGCATTTTATTGCTAACAAACAATATTTGTATAACAGCTTCTGTTTCATTCAGGATTCCTGTATTCTTTATATGAATAAGTGTTTATTACTCAAATATTGTATGTTAAATATTTGTAATATAACGCGAAATGGCTACTGCCAACTGGTGTAAAAAAGTGGTTTCCTGAAACCTAAGAACAAGTAAGAACAGAACAGCCTAAAGAACAATAGAACAAGGACTAATCAAAGTACATGAACAAACTGAAGACCGAAGAAACATGTTTTACTGAAAGAACAAAACTAAAGGAAAAGACTACATGTTCCCTTTTATCATTTTTCTGTTATTACTTGTTCTTAGTTTATCGATCAATGTAGCAAATATGTTATAAGTAGTTGGTAAAATTACATTAAGTATGTTGGGTCAATTGGATGAGATCAGTGTATTCACGTTAAACTTTCTACTTTGTTTTTCTCTACAATTATCCTACTTATTAGGTACATATGAAGATAAATGATCCAAGTCCATCCATTAAAATTAAGTGTGATTTATGTATCATCTACTTCATTATACTTTTTCTTTTGAGAACTAATGTTTCTTTTATCACAAGATTGCTTTTATCGAAGCCATTGGGATAACTACTACTGGAATCAATCAAATTTAATGCAGAGATTCTCTGTTAATTAAAGAATGAAGATAACAAGATTTTATTCGTAAATCGAAAAATATGATTTATGGTTTACTTTTTATTAGTCAATATTTAAGGAATTTGATCAACAAGTGAATTAGTCTTATATTATTACTAATATTTATCTATATAACTATCACGTTTTTAGTCACCTTTAATTCTTTGAAGCATAATTTATTTATTGGAATCACACCTATTTTTTAACAATCTCTGCATGGTGATTTCAATGGAAAGTTATGAAACAAATTTTCTACATTTTCAAATGTATACAAAAACTCTTGTCTATAGAGTTTTGAAATGTTATATATAGATCATATATTGATAGTTTATTGTTAGATATATCTGTGCAAGATAACGCTTAAACTATGTTGAGTTAATAATTCGGGATGTGTATGAATAGATAGGAAAATTGTGAATCCTAACTGATGTAATGTTTTTTCTGTAATTTGCAGGGAAGTGCAGAGAACGGCCGGTGTATCTACTACAGACTTGGTTGGCAGGATGCTGCTGCTGACGAGGCAGCACTTCAAGCAGGGACCGTTCGAGTACAATGTTGCTAGAGAGCACTCTTCGACGATGGGTCAGGATTCGACGGCGAGATCCCCGTGGACGGGATGCTCCCAATTCCTTCCGACCACCCAGAAGATCATCCAATTCTCCGACGGCAAATCCCCTCAGCCCGGCGATAAGGTGATCTACGTGGCAGGCGCCTATGATCTCTTCCATGTCGGCCACCTGGACTTCTTGGAGAAAGCCAAGAAATTCGGCGATTACCTTATCGTCGGCCTTCACACGGATCCCGTCGTGAACAGGTACAAGGGCTCGAATTATCCCATCATGAATCTGCACGAGCGCGTTCTCAGCGTGCTCGCATGCAAGTACGTGAACGAGGTCGTCATCGGCGCCCCGTACGCCGTCACCAAAGACCTGATGGAGCATTTCAACGTGGACCTGGTGATCCACGGAACGACGGCCGTCATGGAGGACGTGGACGGTAAGGATCCGTTCGCGCTTCCCAAGCAGCAGGACAAATTCAAACTGGTCGATTCCGAGAACGACATGACGACGGAGAAGATCGTCGACCGGATCATCAGCAATCGCCTGGAGTACGAAGCCAGAAACCAGAAGAAGGAGAAAAAGGAGTTGGACTTGTTGAAGTGCCTCAACGGCAACTGAACTCTTCGGGAGGAGAACGGGGAGAGAAGTCAAATTCGGCGGAGAGAAGCAACAACAACAACAACAACAAAGAAAAGTTATATAAGTGCCATGCGTAAATGTATAATTCCAATCGTAGAGTGCGTCTAAGTGTGTATGCGTGTATAATTTCAATTGATCGAAAATCCATCAAAATTTTCGATCGATTCCCGTGCAAATATTACTTTTTTTTTTTAAGTTTGTACGATCGATTCTATTCGTTTTTTATACTTATATATATATATTTTAATATTTTATTATTAACGGATTTATTTATATTTATATACGTATAAATATTTTATCAAACTGAAGCATTATTACTACTACTCTCTATTTATATTAAAAACGAAAACTATATATTTCTCATGAGAAAATATTATTTTTATTGTTAAGTTCTTCTTGTATTTGTAAATATGCGCAGTAGGCTTGTTTTAATTGCTATTAATTAATCTCTCTTTCTCTCTGGTTTTATAAATGTGATAAATGTAACGACAATTCAATTGACTAAGCTTACGTATTCGGTTCTTCTTCAACTTTCTGTACATAAACAAAACTGTTTCAATTAACTTCATTATAATTCTACTTATTCTTCTGAAAACTTAACAAAAAAAAAACAATTTAAAGAAAACTGTGTACGTGTGTTAACTGATAAAGCAAACCAAATATGAATGTATATAGTCATTAAACTAGTTAATATGTATGTAAATTTTATGGATTTTTTTTATTATTTTAAAACAATAGCTGTACGATTAAGAGCTCCTCGGTGTATTGTTGTTTTATTCCCACAAGGAAAAAGCTGACGTACTACTTTTTTGTTTTTCGGTGTGTAAAATGTGCGCGCATTCTTTCCTATCGACGCCGCACTTTTCTGTTTTATGAGAACCAAAAGTTTGGAATCGTACGTTCATAGCTAGTGATACTTAAAGAGAACTAATTATATATACATAGATTTTGTATGTGGAAGATACCGGCAAATTGTCCGGCGAATGATCACTAAGGAAAATATATATATAATGGTTTACAAAATTCACACATCGTTGTTTTTATTTAACCATCGATATCAACCTCTTGTTTGATCAATATTACCTCATTGGAAAGTTTATGATTCATGTATTTTCCAAAGGTATATATAATATGTTAGTGTTAAACTATTATATATTTGAATATTCAAACGTATTCACTTTCTGTATAAGGAGTAAACATCTGCACATTGCAGTTGTATTTTATCTAACTCATTAATTATCTCTATAAGATTAGTATTGAACAACTGCAATGAACTCATAAACAATCTCCATATAAGGACTGAACACCTGCAGTGGAGACGTAAACAATCTCCATATAAGGAGTGAACACCTGCACTTTGCAGCTGCAATAGTAAAACACGTAAACAATATCCATATAAGGAGTGAACACCTGCAGTGGAGACGTAAACAATCTCCATATAAAGAGTGAACACCTGCACTTTGAAACTGTGTTTTATCTAACGCATAAATTATTTCTAAAAGATAAGGAGTGAACACCTGCAATGAACACATAAACAATCTCCATATAAGGAGTGAACACCTGCAGTGAAGACGTAAACAATCTCCATATAAGGAGTGAACACCTGCATTAAACATGTAAACAATCTCCATATAAGGAGTGAACACCTGCATTTGAAACTGTGTTTTTATCGCACGCATAAATTATCTCTATAAGGTAAGGTGTGAACACCTGCAATGAACACGTAATCAATCTCCATATAAGGAGTGAACACCTGCACCCGCAGCTGCGTTTATCAAACAGGAGATTCAGTTGCAGTTCGGCAGTCAAAACGTTGGTGTGCGATCTCATTTCATGTTGTTGAAAATTGTTGCGTAACATTATAAAATCCACTTGCTGTTCGTGAAGATCATCATCCTAAAATGAATGATCGATGATTCAACTGGATTTGGACCATAAAAGGTTAGTAAATAATCTGATATAGAACCCACAAACAAATTCGTTGCATTGGAAATCTCCTAATTTGTTCGTTCATCTATTGCGTATTTTGTAGTAAAATGTGATTGTTCTAGAATAATAACTCGTAGTTGATATATTCGAGTTAACTAATTTCAAATTAGGAAGCTTCTTATGGCAAAAACAAAACGTTCATTTATTAGTATTTCCTAATGGAAATATTAATTGATGCATATGTGTGGATAAACACATATACTCAAAGAATTATCCATGTTCCAAAACATACTAATCGATTGATTAATGAGATGTCTTTACAATTGTAAAATGTAAAACTAATCGTTATTTGATCTACATTTGTTAGCATTTCTCAGTGTTAATGCACATATTAACATACACTTTTTCACTTACATTCAATTGCAATTAATAAATTATCATTAAATTATATTATTTATAATTCTTTACCTGTCATAAAAACGAATTAAAAGAACATTGTTTAAAAGTTTATAGTTTTAGTGCAACCAAATATACACCTACTTTCTTAAAAAGTCAACATTGTAATTTGAATATAAAATTTTCCAATTACCTACGAAAGCATTTTAGAATCCTGACTTTACTAGAAATTTATAGAAGCAAATATATAAACGAGTATATCAAAATGTACCGATTGCAAATACTTACGTACAAGGAAGGTGATAGTATTGATGGGTGAATAACTGTGTTTCTTAATTAAGGAGTACAAACACACTATGTATGTAAAATGAAACAAATTACAAATAAATATTTTTGTTGTTTATCATTAAGAAAGATCATTATTTCTCTATTAATGAGTTGTGTAAGAAATAAAGAAATGCGAGTAATGTAAATTTCACTGTTTATTTTTAAATCGATTCATAAATAATTAATAAATAATTTAATTTAAAACTAATGTTTATTATCTGTAGAATAAACTTAATTAAATGATAAATTATAGTTTTTAATTATTTCAACATCTTTGTTGGTCTAAAAGGCTAACGACTGAAGTCTTTCTGCCAAGTTTTTAATTGTGATGATTTAATTAATTTTAGAATACATTTACTGTAAAATGAATTTCACATTTAGCTCATTTTTATATGTAAATTCATTAAGTGCTCCGAAAATGGGTTACAACAAATTAAAGTGTCTTAAACAATAACTAAGCTGGAATAACTAATTACGTAAAATAAATATTATAAATAAATAAATATACCCGCTTATTGGAGATAAATTATGTGCGAAGGAAACGTTACAATCTTGGTTTTCGCGCATTCGTAAACATTTCCGCGATAATTTATCCCCAATATTGAAAATGGAAGGAAAAGCTATACAATTGTGGGGAAAACATTGTGCGCATTCAAACACCGAATGCACGCACAATCACAGAAATAAAACCTAAGCACCAGAAATCGTAAAATTGCGTCTACTAAACTCGATGACTATGTACAACAAATAAAGGGAGGGAATATGTCTTTCTCTATTCTAGGTAAATGATAATTTTCATTGCTTTATAATACTGAATATAAGGGCTCGAAGTGTGTCTCGAGGGAAATTTGGTGTAAAGCCTAATTAGTTTCCAATCACCAAGTCGCTCTTCTCGTTGAATCTAAGATGATCGTCTTATTGGGTTGTGGCTCTTCCGGTGTATCCGCCCTCGAAGTTCCGGGCGTCGCGCACGAATTGATCCAAATTCTTGTGGGTGTTTGCAGCCCCGACGAGCGTGCTGTGCAGCCTGGAGGCTAACCAGCACATGACGAATGCGGACATGAAGAGCAGGCATCCCAAGATCGCTGCGATTGCAAGGAAACTGTTGCAGGAGCTCTCGATTGCGGCCGTCCGATGGTAGAACTCTCCGGGCATCAGCACGGTGTACTCGATGTTCTCTTTGAACTTGGTGTACTGCGTGGTGGTGTTGTACTGGTCCTGGAGGTGCTGCGGCACGATCTCCACTTCTTCGACGGTCCTCCGTCTTCTGCGTTTTCCGTGACCGGAAGGTTCGAACAGATCCAAGCAGAAGTCCGGCTGGCAATCGGCGGCGTCCATGCAAGCCTTAATCTGCGAGTGAATCCAAAGCGTTGAACGCTCCTTCATGGTGGAAAGGAGGAAAGCCTCGAAGTCCAGGAAGACCTCGTTGTGTCTTTCGCGGTATCTGGCCGGTTGGTGCGGAATTATCGAAGCGAAATCGCGATTTCTGCATCTGCAAAATTGAGAAATAATTTGAAAATTTCATTAATCACAAAATCAATATTATATTACAATTAACATAGATTAGATAGGGGTTTCCCAAACTATGTATGATTAATAGATGAAAAATGGAAGCCTAGATTGGAATAATTATTAAATAAATAATGAATGTACTTTTTCATTATTTAAAATTTTGAAATATTTATATCCGTTCCTTGAAAATTTCAATATTTACAAAGATGGATCACCAGGATTATTCGATAACGTAATGCATCAATATTATATAATTTTATTGTACTTGTGTATGGTTGGATGCATAGCTCACATATATGAATTAGGTATTTCCATTGAAAACATGATATATCTTCAATAGTGATCAAGAACATATAAGAACAGAACGGTAAAAACAGAGTAGTGATCAAGCAGAACATGAGGTTTCATTATGATTGTACATATTTAATTTCATTGTTATTATGATTATTGATGTTTAAGTTTTCATGTGTTTTGTCACTGTTCTGTTTTGATCGCTGTTTTAAACTGTTGTTCTGTTTCATATAGGAACCCTTGCATCAAGAGTTAAACTTAAGTTTAATTAGTTTAAGAGCTTAGTTCTGGAACAACGTTAATCTAACTTAAGTGAAATGTTTCCTAATTTACTAAATTGAGATCCAGGAATAATAGTGGATGCGTCGGGTATATAGCATTTTATATCATTTATCTCACCTCAGGGCGTTGAAATGAATAATTAAAATAGCATTGAAAGTGCTATTTTTTGATGAAGTAATTTTTATAAAATTCATGAATTAGATGCTTTATGTCAGTAACGTAACTAGAATCATATGAGATTTACAGATTGAATGAAAGTAAACTAGTAGTAAACAAAATATATTGCATTTTCTTTGTGTTTTCGCCTGAATGAACTAGTATTACTACTTTCTACAACTGATTTATTCTTTTTTTTTTGGCAAGATTGTTGATCTATTATGAATAAGTTGGGTTAAAAAGCAAATATTGAAATTACCCGTCTTTGACGAGGGCGACGCTTCCGCCCATGTGTGGGTCATCTGGGTCCGGGCTGACGGTAACCTCCATCAGCTTGACATACTTCCAAGCGGATTCCGGCGAGATGCGGGCACGCAACTGCAATTTGGTGCCGATGGGAACAGCCTGGTCAACGGGAAGTTCGCTGTTCGTCGAATTGTGGATGCGGGCGGCCGGCGCCTCCTTGTACAAAGCAACCTCGTACTCCAAACGGCCCGGCGTCTCCTCGACGACCCCCGAAACCCTGGCACTGTGCGGACTGCAGAAAACAACGATACAAAACCTCCAATCTTTCAATAAGAAAACGAAGTCAAACTTACAAACTTCCAGCGAAACCTGCCGCCTTGTTTTCGATGACCGTCGACTCTGGCGGTTTGCACATGATGATCAGCTCCTGGTCGGATTGCATCACGACGCCGGGGAACTGCGGGAACCAAATTCTCACGTGCACGAAACCCTACAAGCAGATGAATCAGAATTTGTTTGATTTGAAACAAGCGCTGTTAATGTTACGTTTCTCTTCAGGACGCCGCAATGGGTGAAGTCGGATATTCGTAGATTGTACTTGAGACCCGCCGGGTCTGCGCTGTCAGGTCGTATCTGGCATACCGGATCCGCTTCCGGGTCTACTGCTCTGTCATCCGCGAAGAGGGGTCCGCCTTTGAATCCATCCGGTTTCTTCAGTTTAGCCACGATCAGATCCCTAGTTCCCATGCCATTACCGCTCGCGAATGTGCATTGGATTTCACTTACTGTAAATAACGATAATCATTGTACTACAACAACAATACATCCATTTACAATCAGAAATAGTTTCTACTATTGTTATGAGCGTATATAAACACAATCTACTATTTTTTCATAAGTAGAAAGTTATACCAACAGTAAAGTTTGTGGATGCATAATTACCAACAATATTTCAATTTCTACATTTGATAGAAGCATATTTAACACACATTTAAAGTAAAAAATCACTACGATATTAAAGTTTGTGGTAGTGTACAATAACAAAACTTTCATTTACATTAAAAACAGTTTCTATAAATGAATCGAAAAATTCACTATCACATTTTCATAATCAGTGGTGCATATACAATTACCATGAAACTTTGGCTTTGTTCTATTTTCCAATTTCGACTTTCATTATAAAACCATGTTATTTTTTACTTCTAAATGAAAGTTTTTAATAATTACGTTTATTGTAGTAATTCGAAATTTCCATTTCAATTATAAATAATAATTTAAATAAAATCCACGAACAAACGAAAGTTTTCAGTAATTACATTTAATGTAGTGAGTCG
Organism: Nicrophorus orbicollis; assembly: GCA_018845635.1. NCBI lineage: Eukaryota > Metazoa > Arthropoda > Insecta > Coleoptera > Silphidae > Nicrophorus > Nicrophorus orbicollis. The sequence goes on along the minus strand of JAFMTC010000665.1, from coordinate 217,994 downwards.
GAATTACATGGTTCGTTAATTGTATCTTCACTTTCTGAAATGCAATTATTTTCGTAAAAATTCATAAATATAAGTTTTTTTTAAAATTCAATGCAATATTAATCTAATATATTTATGTAACTTCATAATTAACAGTTTCATCACTAATTGATAACGATATTCTATTAAATTTGATGCTTCAATAAGTACTTTCTCACTTGTGTAACTTTCAATAAATTCTTCAGAAAGATAAAATTGTTATTTCTTAGTTAGAGTAATTATTTTTTATGATAAACTTTCCAAGTATAAGAATATTTTCATCTTTAATTGAGAGAATTGACAGTATTTCAATTGCTTCAACAGTTATATAACTTTATGAACGCAATTTATTTCATTTTTTCGAAAAGTTAAAACTTTTATACATTAGTTATGGTGTTTCGTTATAAATTAAGTATACTTGGAACGTTTATTTTTATCTCGAATTGAGATTATTTCGATTTCTTCATCAGTTATGTAACTTTATAATTAACAACATATATGTCCTTCTTCAGAAAGTTTAAAGTGTTATTTGTTAATTAGGGCAGTTATATTTTTTGTATGAATTGAAGTGTACTTGTCTCTAATTGAGACTTCTTAAATTACATCATTCGCTCGTATTAATCCCTTCATCAGTTATGTAACTTTATAATTAAAAACATATTCTTCAGAAAGTTTAAAGTGTTATTTATTAATTAGGGCAGTTATATATGTTTTATGAATTGAAGTGTACTTGTCTCTAATTGAGACTTCTTAAATTACATCATTCGCTCGTATTAATCCCTTCATTAGTTATGTACCTTTATAATTAACAACATATATGTCCTTCTTCAGAAAGTTTAAAGTGTTATTTATTAATTAGGGCAGTTGTATTTTTTGTATGAATTGAAGTGTACTTGTCTCTAATTGAGACTACTTCAATTACATCATTCGCTCGTATCAATCCGTTCATCAGTTATGTAACTTTATAATTAACAACATATATGTCCTTCTTCAGAGAGTTTAAAGTGTTGTTTGTTAATTAGGACAGTTATATTTTTTGTATGAATTGAAGTGTAGTTGTCTCTAATTGAGACTACTTTAATTACATCAGTCGCTCGTATTAATCCCTTCATCAGTTATGTAACTTTATAATTAACAACTTATTTGTCCTTCTTCAGAAAGTTTAAAGTGTTATTTATTAATTAGGGCAGTTATATTTTTTGTATGAATTGAAGTGTACTTGTCTCTAATTGAGACTACTTTAATTACATCATTCGCTCGTATTAATCCCTTCATCAGTTATGTAACTTTATAATTAACAACATACATGCCCTTCTTCAGAAAGTTTAAAGTGTTATTTATTAATTAGTGCAGTTATATTTTTTGTATGAATTGAAGTGTACTTGTCTCTAATTGAGACTACTTCAATTACATAATTCGCTCGTATTAATCCCTTCATCAGTTATGTAACTTTATAATTAACAACATATATGTCCTTCTTCAGAAAGTTTAAAGTATTATTTATTAATTAGGGCAGTTATATATGTTTTATGAATTGAAGTGTACTTGTTTCTAATTGAGACTACTTTTATTACATCATTCGCTCGTATTAATCCCTTCATTAGTTATGTACCTTTATAATTAACAACATATATGCCCTTCTTCAGAAAGTTAAAATTGTTATTTATTAATTAGTGCAGTTATATATTTTCTATGAATTGAAGTGTACTTCTCTAATTGAGACTACTTCAATTACATCATTCGCTCGTATTAATCCCGTTTTCGTGCGGCTCAGGAAATTAAAGACGAACGTTTAGCATATTAGCATACCAGTAAACAGTGCGTATAAGTACGAATTCACGAGTCTGTCGGAGAATTAGTAGAGCGAACTTTGCGTACATGACGCATACACGTCTCTACCGTTAAAAAGTATTAAACGTGCAGAAGAGAGAAGAGTACGAGTGGATTATGTACGGTAGTACCAAAAGCAAGAAGGACCTTCCTCCTCCTCCTCCGTTCATTTTGGTCACCTCGTGTATCATTATTATTTGCATTGCGCTGTACAAAAAGGATAACGGAAAAACGGTTTATTTCAGAGTTCGTTCTTACGCTCGGTGAGCGCATGTCGAACCCCAAACCAATTACTTAACGCAACACCATGGCAAATCTAAAGACACGGGAAGTCGGATGTGCCTTAATACACATTCGTCGCTCAATTACGAAAATTAAATCATAACGCAACGAATGATTTATGGATTACTGCTATTACCATTGTTGCCGACTGCAATTTGCCAAAGGCTAATAACCGTATTGACTTGTTGAGCACTCAACATTTACTGTTAATTAATATTTATAGACATTTCACGAAGATAACTCTATTTGCGAATTCATTCTTTTTTTTTCAGATGTCAAGATTAGAAATTGTTACAATGATTCATGTGCATACAGATGATTTTCTTTTGATTTGATCATCTATTATTTCTACATACATATTTTATAGCAAATTATATCAATTAAACTAAGTTAAGTGTAATCTACTTGGGTCCTTTTTGATTTATAAACTTAAACACATACAAATTAAGAATTCTTTTTAAAGACTTTATTTCTAGACTAGACTATAAAATAAGTATGTAGAAAAGTTTGTTTTTAGTTTGAAAATATTTAGATTTAGATAACTAAATGAGTAGTGTGAATAATAATTGTGATTTTGTATCAAATTAATGATAGACTTTAATGCAGTTTTAGACAAAAAATCTTATTAAATTGTGTGAGCTTTACCTTGGAAATTATATATCTGCACACTGTTACACTAAAGTCTAAATACATGTTTATTTCTAGCTATAAAATCTATAGATTAATTAAATAAAGAAAACATTCATTGACATTTTAATGCAAATTTTAAAAAAACTAAGCTTTTTAAGGACATTTTCGGGGTAAACGTTTGAATTCATTTAATATTAATTGTATAATTGTGTCTCTTAAGAGAATTAAGGAGATTACTAACAATGAAACAGTTAGAGTGGCTTTGGGAACGCTATTATTACTGTTAAGTTAATGCAGAAATATCGATAAGGAAATACTTGAATATATGAATTTCTTGTCCCGAGATTCTCATTTTCACCTAAACTTACAATCTCAAATCACAGTTAATATTGGATTTCAAATGAACAATTTTTTCCTTTAGTTCAAACGGACAGAAACAAACATTCGAAAATAAATAAAAGTAATTGGATTTAAATCCACATATTTTGTATGTAAACTTTTACTAATATCTAAAATATACGTGTTGTGCGAATTAGAATATAATTTGTAGTGTAATTCTATTAAATTCATGTTACTTTTTGATAAAAAAATGATTAAAAATGTTTTTTTTTCAGATTAAGAACCACTACTTCTATGAATATTGAGTCGTTATTACTTAAAATATTTGCTGCTATCGATTTTCAATTGAAAGTTACATTTAATTGAAAATTGTTAGAAATAGATACAGGTGGAATCGAATTGAAAAGCGAAGTAATAACATGTTGCTTATAGACTTCGTGAATGTGATTGGGTTTCGCCTTCATTCCGATAAATTGATTCGTATAATGAGGATGGATGGATGAATTGGATCCAATACAAAAGGAATGACGAGGACCGACTTTACGGTTTGACGTCTGTTTGTTTGTAGTACAGTTAATCCGAATCTTATGGCTTTGGTGTGTGTGTGTGTATGTGAACTGGCCGAAAAATCGTTTCGGCTAATTTGGATGGGAATGGACTTGAAAGGAACGAACATCTTCTAAGTGAAACAACAATGAAGAGGTGAATCGAAGAGATGAAAGACGCAACTCACCTTCGTAATCCTGGGCATCTCCGATCGCGATCTGAAACAATTGCATTTGCAGAAGCATTAGTTTTTTTTTGTATTTGTATTTGTATGTATTGGATGTGGATGAGGCATGATGTAACAGTTATAGTTGATGAACGGATCCATTCGCGTGTTCGCAAATGGATAGATCACGACGGTTCTCGTTCGCAATTACGCACTATATTGCGATTGAGATCGTTACAGTCGCGCTCTTCGGAGAAGAAAATTCGCTGCCCATCGCTTCTATACCGTTCGTTTTTCTCTGCAATATTCCTTTAAGATCATCTCTGGCAGTGCAATTCAAATTTAATCGAGCAGAAAGTTCTTGAAGAATGAAATAGAATCATCCAATTTATAATAATATATTGTTATTTTTTTTTCAATTTTTTATACTTAAGACTAATATGAATTATATTGTAAGTTTATTTAGAACGGAAAGATTGCGAAAGATTTATTTGAAAATTCTTTACAATTTTCAATTGTTACGAATTCAGGTTTAATAAATTAAATTCTTGAAAACAGTTCTTTGACTTAACTTTGCTATAATACATAATTTTCTTTAATAAATATGTTTTGCAATATTCCTTTAACAATACCTGTGGCATTGCAATTCTAGTACATTCAACAAAAATATATCATATAGAATTATCTAATTTATTATACTAAAGACTAATATGAACTATGTTAAGTTCATTTATGGAAGAAAAACTGTTGACAATAGCTTTTTGTATCAGGAAAATTCGATACTAGTATCAAAAGAAAACATATTTCAGTTTACTTGATTATTTCAAATGTTTTAACTATTAAGTAATACGGTTTAAGATTTACAAATGAAACCCTTGATCAGTGACGGAATAATTTATGCCTGTAGCTTGTAATTGCATTTCAAAGTTGAAGTAATGAAAAATTAACGGCCTAAAAAGCAGTGACTTTACATTTTAACGATTTACTCATAGACTATACTAGATAGACTAGATCTGAAAGATGCTTATGAAACTTGGATAGTTAGGAAATGTAACTCATATTAATTTATTTCTGTGTCTTGAGCCGTTTGGCTGTAATTCGCTGTGAAAGTTGAAGAAATGAAAATATAACTGCCGAAAAAGAAGTGTCTTCACATTTTAGCGATTTTGTCAGAGACTATAATAGATAGACTTGATCTGAAAGATGCTTATGAAACTTGGATAGTTAGAAAATGTAACGCATATCAATATATTACTGTATCTTCAGCCATTTGGCTGTAATTCGCTGTTAAAGTTCAAGGAATGAAAAATGAACGGTCGAAAAAGCAGTGACTTCAGATTTTAGCGATTTTCTCAGAGACTATAATAGATAGACTAGATCTGAAAGATGCTGATGAAACCTGGATAGTTAGGAAATGTAACGCATATCAATATATTACTGTATCTTGAGCCATTTGGCTGTAATTCGCTGTCAAAGTTCAAGAAATGAAAAATTAACTGCCGAAAAAGCAGTGTCTTCACATTTTAGCGATTTTCTCGGAGACTATAATAGATAGACTAGATCTAAAAGATGCTTATGAAACTTGGATAGTTAGGAAATGTAACGCATATCAATATATTACTGTATCTTCAGCCGTTTGGCTGTAATTCGCTGTCAAAGTTCAAGAAATGAAAAATGAACGCTCGAAAAAGCAGTGACTTCAGATTTAGCGATTTTCTCAGAGACTATAATAGATAGACTGGATCTGAAAGATGCTTATGAAACTTGGATAGTTAGGAAATGTAATGCATATCAATATATTACTGTGTCTTCAGCCATTTGGCTGTAATTCGCTGTCAAAGTTCAAGAAATGAAAAATGAACGGTCGAAAAAGCAGTGTCTTCAGATTTTAGCGATTTTCTCAGAGACTATAATAGATAGACTCGATCTGAAAGATGCTTATGAAACTTGGATAGTTGGGAAATGTAACGCATATCAATATATTACTGTATCTTCAGCCGTTTGGCTGTAATTCGCTGTCAAAGTTCAATAAATGATAAATGAACGGCCGAAAAAGCAGTGACTTCAGATTTTAGCGATTTTCTCAGAGACTATAACAGATAGAATTGTTCTAAAAGATGCTTATGAAACTGAGATGGTTCATATTTATTGCTGTGGCTTAGATATTGTAAACTTAATGTGCTATTCGAAAAATAAGTAGAATACCATCAGTACTAAACTTACGATTACGTAGAACAATAATTGATTGGATTGTACTAATTACGTTCGACATTGTTAACTTAATGTAATAACATACTGTAAAATTTATAAATCGTTGATGCGATTCTCAAGATTAAGAGAAACACCTTTTCTTAAAGAAAATATGGGTCACGAATGCAATTCACATTTGATCGGAGTCGCATAAATCGAAGATTTACGACGATTCGTAAATAACGTGCGCTGCAAATGTAAGGAATTGTGAGATGCAATCCTATAATTGAGAGTAAACATTTTTACGTCTCGCACAGTCCGTGCGTTTTATGGATATATATAAGAAACGGTACATTCGCAGTTAAATAATTTCATAATAAAAAGCAAAATATGTGGTGGTAGTACATAAATTTCGAATTTTATTGCGGAGCTTGAGAGGATCGAAGATGTTGATGATGATGATGAGTTGGAAGAGGATGAAGAATGGAGAAGGCTCGTGCCGGATTTAATTACAGAGCGGCTGCAAAGAGCACGCCACACTTCTTCGTTCAACATTATTATATCAATTTGCTGCATAACAGATTGCTTCCTCGGTAAATGGACACCAAACTCTAGACAACTCAATTCATGTTCGTCAACGCGTTTCGTTTTACGCAAGAAGTTGCTGCTGCAACGTTCGTTCTTCAGATGCAGCCAAACAGGATTTGGACGACTAACCGACTGGCCCCAAAATGATATCGTTCTACTGGTCTTCCATCTCTTTATCTTCGTCCTCCTCCTCCTTCTTTGCCAATCCTAACGTTTCCCAAGCTCATTACTTATTTATGAACTTATTACTGCTAACGCTAATTAGGCTTCTAACGAATCGCAATTATTCAATTATCCTCCATCTAGTTGGCGACTCTTCCCGTTCGCGAAATATCCAATCAATCAGTGTTTATTGCTCGATTCGAAAAAGAAAAAAAATCGTCGGCATTGCTCTTCGAGCGTTGATTTATCGCGTTTTCGTTCAATTACAGTTAGCAGCCTCTCCATCTGTTTTCAATACGTGCCCTCGGCATTTCCATTGATCATCACACACTCTAGTAATTTATGGTATTATTCTATTTGTCTTTTATTCCAACAACTATTTAATACTTTGCTCATTTAAGAGGAAAACTTTAACTAACTCGAACTAATTTAACAAATCAGCATTTCCATTGATCATACGCTCTCATAATTTATGGAATTATCTATCATAGCTCTAATTCAATCTATTATCTAACAATTTAAAAAAGTAATAGGAAGTAAAATATAGGAATTGCTTCTACATTCACACTAATCTTCAAAATCGGAATATTCATTCATCTTTTTACTTCATGGATAGTGATTTATGGAATTATTGTTACAAGTCTTTTATTCTATCATCTTTTAATTAACACTATTGAATACTTTGCTCATTCAAGAGGAAAACTTTAACTAAGTCGAACTATTTTAACAAATCAGCATTTCCATTGATCATAGGCTCTCATAATTTATGGAATTATCTATCATAGTTCTAATTCAATCTATTATCTAACAATTTAAAAAAGTAATAGGAAGTAAAATATAGGAATTGCTTCTACATTCACGCTAATCTTCAAAATCGGAATATTCATTGATCTTTTTACTTCATGGATAGTGATTTATGGAATTATTCTTACAAGTCTTTTATTCTATCATGTTTTAATTAAAACTATTGAATTCCTCATTCAGGAGGAAAACTTTAACTAAGACGAACTAATTTAACAAATCAGCATTTCCATTGATCAGACGTTATCGTAATTTATGAAATTATCTATCATAGTTATAAATCAGTCTATTATCTAATAATTAAAAAAGCAGTAGTTTATCCATTCAACAAGTAAACTGAAAATCTAGCAATAACTTCTACATTCACCATATTTTTATTGATCATATATTCACGTAATTTATGGAATTACCTATCATAGTTCTAATCTATTATCTAACAATTAAATAAGTTATTTATTCAATTTATTCAATCAAGTAAATTGAAAACCTGGAAATAACTTCTACATTCTAATTTTCAAAATCGGAATTTTCATTGATTTCTTTTTTTTGTGGATTGTGATTTATGAAATTATTCTTACTAGTCTTTTATTCTATCATCTTTTAATTAAAACAAAGAAATATTTTACTAATCCAAGTAGAAAATTGATGTTTTAAGAATAACTTCTACATTGACACTAATGTTACAAATTGGAATTTTTATTGATTATATTTTTTCGTGATTTATGTAATCTTCTATCATAATTTTAATACACTCTATTATTTATTCATTGAAAAGGTAATAGTCTACTCATCGAAGAAGAAAATTGAAAAAAAGGTATTTTAATTGATCTTACATTCTCGTAATTAATGGAATTTCCATTTTCTGATTGCATTAATTGTGTTTCCATGCAAATTTGAATCGTTTCAATTTTTATTCATTGCTTTTCATCACAATTACTTTTGTTCATTAGCGATTTTCACTTAGTCTGCTATTTCAGTAACAAAAAGTATGATTTTAACACAATTATTTCCATTTTCTGATTGAATTAATTGCATTTCCATGCAAATTTGAATCGTTTCAATTTTCATTCATTGCTTTTCCTCACAATTACTTTCTTTTCATGAACTATTTTCACTTAATCTACTGTTTCAGTAATAAAAAGTATGATTTTAACACAAATATTTCTATTTTGGTTTAATTCATTGCATTTCTATGCAAATTTGAATCTTTTCAATTTTCATTCATTGCTTTTCATCACAATCATTTTCTTTTCATGAACGATTTTCACTTAGACTGCTATTTCAGTAATAAAAAGTATGATTTTAACACAAATATTTCCATTTTCTGATTGAATTAGTTGCATTTCCATGCAAATTAGAAATCGTTCCAATTTTCATTCATTGCTTTTCATCACAATTACTTTCGTTCATTAACGATTTTCACTTAGTCTGTTATTTCAGTAACAAAAAGTATGATTTTAACACAAATATTTCCATTTTCTGATTGAATTAATTGCATTTTCATGCAAATTTGAATCGTTTCAATTTTCATTCGTTCATTTTCATCACAATTACTTTCTTTTTCTTGAACGATTTTCACTTAGACTGGTATTTCAATAACAAAAAGTATGATTTTAACACAAATATTTCCATTTTCTGATTGAATTAATTGCATTTTCATGCAAATTTGAATAGTTTCAATGATAAATGATTTCGTTTCAAATGCTACTGAACTTCCCTTCAATATATGAACAATCTTAGAAAAAATATTTTTTCACGTTTCCAAAAATATAAATACATTATAATTTTTGTTTTTCATTACTTATAAACTGCAATTTCATTAAGTTTTTTTCACACAAAACATTTAGATTTTCTGATTGAATTAATTGCATTTCCTTGCAAATTTGAATCATTTCAATTATTACTGTACATTACTTCATTAAATGAACTATGTTTACAGTATAGACTGCAATTTCTGTAAGAATTGCATGATTTTTAAAATAAATATGTCAATTTTTGGTATTTCTATGCATTGATTGGTATTTCTATGCAAATTTGCTTGGTTTTAATTATTTGCTTTGCTTCGAGTGGCACCGCACTTCCTTTCATTCCATGAACCATGATTTTCGCAGAAGCAATCTTTCACGTTAACATAAATATAAATAAATCGAGAGTCGGGCTATCGCAAAGGAAAAGATATTAGTTTAGAAAAACGAACGGTCCGAGAAGTCTCGTTATGTCCCCGTCCGGTCTTTAGTACGGTTTTTCATCGGGACGTAACTGTCCCGGTTCATGGTGAACGCATTAAAAGACAGAAGACGCGCACACACATGCTACTCTCTCGCTAAATACCGAACATCTGCACGATTTACATTCAGACTCTTCAGATCTAAACCGATGCCCATTGTCTGACTTCTTATTAACATTTCAGCGGATCGCAGGAATCCGATGAATAATTGATTCGCATTTGCCATCCGCCGAAGATCATCATCACGCAATGCAAACGCGGAAACGAACGCGCTTTTTTCGTATCTTCCTTGTCGGATGTACAAGAAGTATATAGATAAATAAACAAAAAACGGCAAAAAGAAAACGAAAATTAATTCGATCCGCTGCTAATTGCCAATCTGCTCTAATCTCTTATGATTGCAACTGTAATCCTTGCATAACTCGACGATTCCCACCAGACTGGACAATTTTCTCTTTCTGTAAGAAATAATAATGCAGGGAGGAGAGAGTAATATACATATTTTCAATTAAGTCCATTACTTTACTACTAAACTAATACTCAACTATACTTGTAATTTAACAACAATTACAATACAACAAAATATTGATTTAAAATGTATGTTTTCATAAAAGGTCATAACGTTATAAAAGTTACTAATCTTTAAAAAACTGTTTAAAATTGATCATTTTTTTTTGTATAACGTCTGTTTGTATTTACAATCTATTTTATAACAAAACATTCAGTAAATGGTTTGACAAATGACAAATGAATATTGCAGCGCCCACTGACGGTTTTCCCTTAATTGCTAATTAGATGTTAAATCTCATTGAAAGATCCAGTAAATTATATCGCTTTGGTCGGTTCGTTGTTAAGCTATTATCAAGAATATTGATAGCTAAGTCATTTGGATGTTTTTCTAGCCTATTTTGGTATCTGCTACTATATTTCATAATGGCTTCCTCCACTGTTTCTATTTGAAGATCCTCGTGTATTCTCCTGTTTGTAAGGTACCATGGAGTTCCTATGATTCTTCTTAGGCTTTTCGACTGGAATCTTTGTATAATAGCTATATTAGATTTGCTAGTGCTTCCCCACAGCTGTATTCCATAGGTCCAGACTGGTTTTAAGATTACCTTATAAATCAATAGCTTGTTTTCTTTTGAAATTTGTGAGTCTTCACGTAGTAGCCAGTGCAGCTTCCTGAACTTGATTTCAAGTTGTTCTCTTTTTGCTTGGATGTGATCATTCCAGGTCAATCTTCTATCCAGATTCATACCCAAATATTTAACTTTATTTGCTGTCGGTATAATATTTCCGTTGATAGTCACTGGTGGACAGTAGTCTTTTTTCATAGTGAAGGTAACATGCACTGATTTTGATTCATTGACCTTCATTCTTCACTTTTGAAGCCATTCCTGTACTAAGTACAAAGAATATTGTAGATGATATGATGCACGTGCTGCGTCTGCATCCGATGATAATATTGCAGTAATTGATCAATTTAATAAAAATATTCACACTAAACTTGTTAAAATCAATCATTAATTAAATCATAATTGGAAATCAATCAAAATGTATTGGAAATTAGAACTCTTTCAGATGAATCACTTCATTGCACATCATTAATGTGAATGTAAGCTAATTCATGGTAGCTCCACGTAAAGACAAGATTTGTGATGCAGTAATGATATAGTATTAATACTTCAGAAATTGCTAACTTGAATTGCAATAATACGTGAGAAGATTGTAACCAGAAAAATGATATATTACAATTTAATAATCTGCAATTATTTTCATTTTTTTTTCACAAACACATATTTATTATGGTATAGTTTACATACAGGTGAAATTAGCATTTACTTCATTAAGTATGTGTTTCTTCAAGAAAGTTCTTAATAAATAATAAATAAAATGTAAAATAACACGAAACTATATTTTTTTCCCAAATGTACAATTTGTTGTTTTTTTTTTAAGAAATTTCATATGTTTTCTGAACTGAAAAGTCTAATAATTACTTTAACAATGCAAAATAACTTATACTCAATAGCCTTTTGCAGGAACTGGATTTTCTCTTTATTATTTATTCATCTTTCTTGAGGTTTTTTGTTAATTATTTTCGCAATGAATATCATTATTACTTCAACAATAAGAAATGAGTTTGAACTTTCTAAATGTTAGTGAAAAAGAATAAATTATGTAAAATCATTCATCTATGTATTCAGATCAATTACGTCCAAAAGTGGGCAAGAAGTCTGCACGTGGAATAAAGAAATTAATTCGAGTTGAAAAGTCTCAACGTCTCATGATAAATTACGAACAGGAATGTAAACGTGCAGCTCCATATGGAAACTGTTCCTCTGCAGAAAGAAACAGTAATAGATACCAAGATAAGCTTGAACGTCGCACAAATGCTTCAGCTCTAAATCTACCTGACAGCAGATGAAAATTACTGCTTCTGTCTTTAAATAAACAGTAGATTATTTGTTTTCAAAGAATTTCCCATTGATGCTTTTTACTACATTTATATTATTAGATTATGAATTCAGCAATGAATGATTTCGATTCACTATAATCCGGTATAAACGTTTCAAAAAACTAATTTTTAGTTGAGAAAAGTAATAATTAATTCTAAAATATTTGTATATACATATATTCATCATGATCCTATTTATACTTTTTATTTTTGTACTATTCTGAAGTCCTGGATTAGTCCGGTTTTCGAAACCAAATACCCGTACTATACGAGGTATTGCTATATATACCAAACAAGAGTCTGTTGAATTATACACAACAATATATGGAGTTTGGATTGAACACTGAACACATGTGCATATGAAATAGTGAGCTGCGAATAACATCTAAAAAAGAAGTGATGAATAGTATAATTAATAGTAGTCAGTTAAGAAAATCATATAACAGAACAACGAGAGAGAAAAAATAAGGAGAAAATATACATTTTTAAACTGAAAACTTTAATATAGAGTAATAACTAGTATGCATAAATGAATATGAAAATAAAGATTTCAAATTTTAATAATTTAACCGTTTAGTTATAAAACTAGATGTTTTAAACTGCCTTTTTAGTGCTGCATTTGAATCTACAAAAAAGTAATAAATGTTTGATGATATCTGTAAAACGACTCTTTTATTGCTTATTTGATTTATATTACAAATCCAGCACCGTTTCAACTCTGTATGGTCTACTTCGAAGAAGTCGCAAAACCGCACGACTTACGATTACCGTCAATCGTAATTGAGAAATTGGAACATGCACAAATTGAATTGATTCATTCATTTTTCTACAATTCTTATGATCATCAATTAATTTAATTTTAAATATTCAAATTTTACAAGTAATAGTTATAATAACATTTGTTGCAACAACAATTTACAAAAAAGTATAAACTTGAAACAATGGTAATAAAGAAATACAACGAGAAGAAAAATAAAATGCTATTGCTGCAAAGGGCTACAGACTGTAAGACTTTCTTTCCATTTTATCAGTATATTTCCAGAATGCATCATTTTTTACTTTCAACAGAAAATAGATGGATAAAAACGTAAATTAATTCAATTTTGATGTTTGAAAATTGAGAATTATAATGGTATGAATGTAAACAAAATAATTGTTCTCATTCAAAGGAACGTACTTTTAGACTATCTATATTGCTGCAATAATTACAGTGAAAACAATACTAGAAAAATAGTTTTTTTTTGCTGATGCTGATAGAAATGGTACAATTATTGAAATATTTATGGAATTAACTCAAAATAGGGCGAAAAAACTTATGATCTAAAGTTCGTTGTAACAGTTTTACAAAACTTACTTACAAAAACTGTTTTATTCATATTTCATGAATGTTTCTGATTAAGTGAATGTTGTAGTTCATATAATTATCATTAACTTATAAAAATATGATTACTAATCAAAATAATAAGATTTTAGAAACGTGATAAAATTAAACCAATTTTGGAAATGGCAAAAACACATCTATAAAAAAACGTACAATTAAAGGAAAGTATTATAATTATCAACAAAAAATGTTCAAAATGATCACTTAAATAAGCAAGCGAAGATGCACATTTGTATAGAAATGTGATGATCTGAATTGAAACTTGCCACTGAGAAATTGATAATACAGTTCCAATTCTATTTATAATGTATGTATTATACACCCATACCTCGCTATACGGCCGCTCTTTATACGGCATTTCGCTATAACGGCCCTCTTCAATTAAGGCACGTTTTCGATTTACGGCCTAAAATGTTTCGCTATAACGGCAAAAAAAAACTTTTTTCCATGTCGATATATCTACATGTTACCAATCTTCCGCAAGCGCAATAATTGATTCCTTATACGGCTTTTCGCTTTGCGGTGTATTAAAAAAATCTATAAAAATCTTCGAGAAATAGAAACGGAGAATAAAATGAAACATTCTCTGAATTTTCATAGAAAATGTGAATTAATTTAAATTTGAGATTAGTACAGAAATGTCCTAAAAGTGTATTTGAAAAAGTTACGTAAATGTAAGGAAACATGCATATTTATATAGAAATTCTATGATTAATCTCATTTGAATCTTGCAACTTTGGAATTAAAAGTACAGTTCCAATTGCATTTACATACTATATATTATATTAAAAAATCTGTAAAATCAACAAAAAAAAATGGTGAAAACAAAGAGACATCCTCAAAATTTTCATAGAAAATGTGAATTAATTTAAATTTGAGCTTAGTGCAGAAATTTCCCTAAAGAAATATTCTTATTAAATCGTAAATATTTGCGTAAAAGTACAAAGTTCTTTATAAAAACTTATTGTAGTTTTATTTACAATTAGAAAATAGCAACTATATTTAATTGTTTGTAATTGTTTCTATAATATTTATAATAATTACAAAACTAGTTGTATTGCATATCATTTTTATATAATACTAATAAAGAAAAAACGTATGCTTAGTGCAGAAATTTCCCTAAATAAATATTCTTATTAAATCGTAAATATTTGTGTAAAAGTACAAAGTTCTTTATAAAAAGTTATTTTAGTTTTATTTACAACAAAAAAATAGCAAATATATTTAATTCTTTTTAATTGTTTCTATAACATGATATAACTTGTATTGCATATCATTTTTATAGATTATTAATAAAGAAAAATCGTATGCAAAGTTGTATAGATTTACAATTACATAATAACTTATTTTTATATTAAGTTTACTTTATATGATTGATGATGATTTAATATGATTATTTGGGCTTTGTTTCATATTTTTTTTATTGTTTCTTAAGAATATAACGAAAAGGTAGATAATGATATAAAGACTTAGATTTGGTTGTATTTGTGATCAATAAAGATTATTATAAATAATAGAAACTTCTCAAAAGAAATGAAATCATAAAGCAAAGTGTAAATAAATTACATCGTCGAATAAACTTCTTAATTGAATCTAAATTCATTTCTCTTCAGTTTCCTGCAATAAATATAGTTATTCGGTAGCAAAGCAATTTGTACTGTATCCATACTCAGGAGCACTCAAACCAATCATCATCATCATCATCATTCCAAAGGTAAAGGTTAAAAATCCGAATCGCAAACAACACGATCTTGCAATAAACCACTCGAGCGAGTATTAGCATCTCCAACGCCCATGAAGTGTGTAATAACATCTTACACAACAACAGCATATGGCACCTTCTGGGTTTTCTGCAATTATTACTACTACCATTATTATCATTACTATTAGTCGGATCAAATGGAACGAGGAGGATTAGCTCCGATGCTGCACTGCCATTAATTAACAGTTTGTGCAGACTCGAGGGAGCAGGAAGAAAACACGGAAGCAGTTCCAATCATCTTCTCCGACGCCTTGATCCACGATCATCATCATCATGATGATAGGGAGCCGCCGCCGCCGCAACCGCCTCCGGTCTTTTAACGCTTCGAGTGTTTTCAATTAATCCGTCACGGGGTTATGGTGAATGCCTGTTGTTGGATCGAATCGAACGCTGATGGAATCGTTACTTTCATGCATTCACAGACATATTGTGTATGTGGTTTATTACAAAATTATTAAATTGCCCCGAGATGACGTTCTGTTTGCCACGGAAAACGACTTATGAAGCCATGCAATTTTGCAGAAAGTCACGCATTTTGGTATCTTTAGAAATACGAGATGTTATTACATTATTCAGACACTTATTGTGTAGTAACTAACTCCACAAAGAACATGCATACAAATAAGAATACAGTGATAATTAGCACCTTGAAAAAAAAAGCTGAGAATGATTAAATTACTAAATCAAACATCATTCTTATTAAATATTTACATTGCAATTTAGATAATTTATTGGTAAATATAGTAAATTAATGTTAATATGCATCTAAATAATAAAATTATATGTGTTGAAATTGCTAAACACATATAAAATACATTTTCATTAATATACATTACATACTTAGTTAATTATCATATTATTTCAAATCAATGTAAATTCAGAAATTCCCCGCATAATGCTGCTTCAATCAGTGCGTATTCACCACTATAGTACTGTTTGAAAATTTCAAAGAAACCTAAATTTTAATTGAACAAAATTAAAATAAAATCTCTACTTTAGTGAGTGATAAAATAAATAAATAAATTTGAAAATTTTGCAAAAACATTTTAAACTTTCTGAAATATTTCATTAAATCTAAAATTACTTCAAACTTATTCAAGTTATTTATCGTTATTTATACAAATACAAAATTAAAATAAAATCTATAAACAAATATTTTTTGTACTTTCTTCCGCAGTTTATTTTGTGCGTTTTGAAAGGCCTCGATTAGTCCGGTTACAAACTTTTCGAGATTTTATTGTAACCGTACTAAACGAGGAATTACAATACTTGTATCTTTGTTAAATATCACTCACTAAAGTGAATTATATACTTTAGTGATAAAATAAATAATTTAATTAATAAATTTGAAGATCTTTCAAAAATCTTCATATTTTTTTAAATATTTGATTAAATCCAATATTACTTCAAACTTATTCAAGTTATTTATTTTTATTTATATAAATAGAACATACAACAAAATGCACTTAAACTAACAAACAGTATGTTGTTCCTCAAGTTTATTTCTAACAGGATTAGTTATTAAGTTACGTTGAAAAGTAGTTGAAAGCAACGGTCCAAAATAACGAAAAATTAAAAAAGAAACGGTTGTTGCATTCCATTTCATTGCAGCATTGTTTATAGCTGTGTGTAATTAAACTTTAGAGATTTGTGAATTAGCGAACTTCATGGAAATTACTGTAATGCACGCAATAAGCTCCACGACACCTAGTTTTGTTTCCCGGCTTAATAGACAACAATCACTTTTCAACTGTATTACAGTTTCCATGGAGATGTTTAGTTTTGTTTGCGCACTTGATTTATTGGTTGAGAAAAACTGTTACTCGAAGTGAAATAGTCCATTAGCACTTTTGCATTCTCAGCTATTAAATTAACAAATCTGTAATTTGTTCTTCACACTGTGTAAAAATAAATGAAGTACTGTTCGTTTAAATGAGTCATTTTTAAAGCATTCGTACTTCCTAAATTTATTATTTATTTATATTAAAATACTGGTTGTTTTATTGAGTTGTATTTTAAATGTTTCATAAATATTAAAGAATAAAAAAAATCAATTTCTTTTAATGAGCCATATTTTAAATATTTGTTATACTTAACTTCAAGTAATAAGTAAATAATTAATTACTATCAGAAATTTGAAATAATTTCTTCTAATTTATAAGAGGAATGTATATTTTTTTTTTATTTTAATATTTTTTTTAAATTACAGATCTTTATTAGTCCAAAGGGCTAAAGATCAAGTACTTTCTGCCTAGAGAGTACAACAATTATAACTTATATAAAAATCATATACAAAAAGAAAACAAGTGCATTCTATAAAAAAAAACAATTGAAAAAAAGAAAAAAAAAAGAAGAAAATTCCAAGCAAAAACAGCCATAATTAGAAACACTAAAAAGAAGGCTCTGGGAAAGAATAGACACTGCTACAGGGTACCTTCGGGATACTTATATTTAGGAGGGGTTGATGGATTGCGAGGGATATTAAATTTGGAGAGAGAGGATAAATTTTAGACTTCTGAGATGAATTTAAGGGAAAGGGAGAGGTATCTATCGAGGACTGGAACAGTTTTGGATTTAGAATAGAGGAGGTCATTCGGATGGTTATGGAGTTTTTTGGATTGCGGATCTTGGAGAGGATACGAAGGAGGAACGTTCGGACACGGATAGACTTTTCAGAACAGGGTTCCTACATTGGGAGAGAAGAGGGAAACCATATTCGAGGATCGGGCGGCAGATGGATTTATAGATGGATGTTTTACAATTGACGGATATTGCAGAACTACGGAATGTTAGGAATCGGAAGTAAAATAGGAGGAATAGGAGTTAAGGTTGAGTTTTGGATCTAGCAGAATTCCTAGATATTTCAAGGAGGGTAACAGGTAGATGGGAAGGTTACCAAAAGTAATGTGGGGAGAAGATGATAAAATATGCTATTTTTCTAGTACAAATTTGCATTCAACTATTGAAAAAGAGTTAGAGATTCAATAATTTATGTACTAGTATAAACTATGGTTAATACACTTATAAAATATATATATATTATTCAATTATTGAACAAAAAAACTGTTGAAAAAAAACTGATAATTTTAACAATTTATAAGTATGTAGTCAATACACTAATGTTAATTAAAGTTATTATAGATTTAGTCAATATAATTTAATATGCAATTATTAACATAACTTAACATAATTATTCAATTATATTATTTTCTAATAGAAATAATTATTCAACTAGAGATACAATTGAAAGATTTAATAGTTTATAAGTATGTAGAAAATAAACCAATGTTATTTAAAGTGAATTATAGATTCATTTAATATGTTTGATACATTTTCACATCAAATCTGTAATTCACTTTAATTGACTTCACTTAATTATTAGAGCAGTTGAAATATACAATGTTTTGATGCAAGAAGAATTGAACTATTGAAATACTAAGAACTTTATCAATGTAATATTATGTAATCAATAAACTTATATAAATTAAATTATATTACAGATTTAAAGAAAATACAATTTGTCCAATAAAATATGAAACATTCAACTATTGAAAACCTGAGAACTTTGACAATTTGTTTGTATGTAGACAATAAACTAGTGTCAATTAAAGTGAATTATAATAATTTGGTCAATATTATTAAATATCAAATTGCAACGTAAAAATCTAATCAAATAGTTTAAATATATTAATTATATCTAATAGAAATAATCATTAAATTATTTAAAAAAAAACTGAGAGTTTAATAATTAATAATTTGTAAATAAACTATAAAGTGTAATGAAGATTTATTCAATATATTTTCTTAATGTTTACGACCCTATTTCCGAACTTGAGTCCTTCTTATCAGCCTTCACTATCTCATTTTGCTGACCTGTAAATGCCGGAAAAATCGCTGACCGCTGGGATTCGAACCAGCACCATTTCGCAGCAGATTTTTATGATGCAGGGACTTTTAACCACTCGACCAATTACTCAATAATTGCATACTTAAATTTATAAAAGATAATTTTATGTCCTAATACATTTTCCAAGCAAATTCTAACCATTAGAATATATCAGTTTCTAATAGGAAACATCAATTTCCAATTGAGAACCAAAAGAGATTCAACATTTCCAAACACGGTGCCAATAAACTAGTGTCAATTAAAGCGCAATATAAAACAGCGACTGTAAGAATCCTCCATAGAAATATACATGTACTTGACCTCGAATGCATAATACCATCATATACATCTATGTATGTTAATGTCTCCGGCGAGTAAAATTATCGCCGCATTTGCAATACGAGTACACACACACATTTCTTTTTTAATTGAAAACATAATTTTACTGTTAAATCCATCGGCGGCAAGGCGAAAAACGTTAAACTTAATGGAAACGTTAATTGTTAAACAATGATGCATCTCCTCTGGCCGCCGTGTAATATATTTTTCTTTGCCATTCTTTCACCTCTCTCTCAGTATGCGCATTTTAATTGCGTGTAATCGTTGTTTTTTCTCCTTCATCTCTTCTCCTCTTTCCTAACGCCATTTCGAACTGTTATTAAAGTTTCTCATCACTTTTATTGTACGTGTGAATAATTGCACCAAGTTGAAGAAAAAAATAATGTGTGTGTATGTGTATTATGGAAAATAATTTGCGTGATGATAATTCAATTCGAAATCACTATTTTTTTCTCTCTGTTGTATGCGTGTACCATTATTCGACTTTATTTACTGTTGATTCTATAATTTACAAACAATTATATATATTTTTTTATGAATGATTTGCATACGCATTTTTATCCTTTGTTTCTAGTAACGATTTCTGGTATTAGTCGATTTTTTTAACATAATTTTAGCATACAAATATACATATTTATGATAGTTAACATCTAATTTTCAAAGGTGATTACATTATGATCTTTCGTTAACTGAAATATGTATAAATCATACAAAATTTTTGTATCTTTATTAACACTTTTTACGAATGATTTCCATACACATTTTAATAGTTTGTTTTTAGTGATGATTTAAGGAATTAGTTGATTATTTAACATAGTTTTAGTATATAAATGTAGAAGTTATGATGCTGGTTAACTTTTAATTTCCGAAGGTGATTACATTATGATCTTTCATTAACTGAAATATGTATAAATCAAACTAATTTTTTGTATCTTTATTAACACTTTTTACGAATAATTTCCACACACATTTTCATCGTTTGTTTCTAGCAACGATATAAGGAATTAGTTGATTATTTAACATAGTTTTAGCATAGAAATGTCGAAATTATGATGCTGGTAAACTTTTAATTTCCGAAGGTGATTACATTATGATATTTCATTAACTGAAATATGAAAAAATCAAACAAAATGTTTCTTTTCTCGAATGATTTTCATACACATTTTTATCATTTGTTTCTAGCGATTATTTAAAGAAATAGTTGATTATTTCACATAGTTTTAGCATATAAATATATAAGTTATTTCATTTAATTTCATGTTTTAATTTGAATTTGCTTGTACACTATTTGTGTTTGATGATGATTTATGGATCTAGTTGATTATTTTAGCAAACAAATATACAAGTAATTAAATATT
The DNA here is from genome assembly GCA_018845635.1 of Nicrophorus orbicollis. Lineage (NCBI taxonomy): Eukaryota > Metazoa > Arthropoda > Insecta > Coleoptera > Silphidae > Nicrophorus > Nicrophorus orbicollis. The sequence continues at coordinate 197,034 of JAFMTC010000665.1, read as the reverse complement.
GATGCTGGTAAAAAACTAATCTCTAAAGCTGAACTAAATACTTTGATCATTTGTAACTTAAAATATATGAATCTACGAAATAAAAATAATAAATTTCGAATCTCGATTAACTAACTAATATTTATATAAAACATCTATTTTAGTTTAGAATAAAATAATAAAAAAGTAGAAGAAATGAAAAATTAACGTTAACAAAAAGTAGTGTCAGCACATTTTAGCGATTTTCTCGGAGACTATATCAGATAGAATTGATCTAAAAGATGCTTATGAAACTAGGATAATTGTGGAACGTACAGCATATTAATTAAGCCGTTTGGCTGTAATTCGATGTCAAAGTTGAAGAAATGAAAAATTAATATGCGAAAAAGCAGTGACTTTACATTTCAGCGGTTTTCTCGGAGACTATAATAGATAGAGTTGATCGGAAAGATACTTATGAAACTTGGATAGTTGGGGAATGTAACGCATATCAATTCATTGCTGTTTTGAGCCGTTTGGCTGTAATTCGATGTCAAAGTTGAATAAATGAAAAATGTACGTCCAAAAAAAATAGGTGTCTTCACATTTTAGTGATTTTCTCGGAGACTATAATAGATAGAGTTGTTCGGAAAGATGCTTATGAAACTTGGATAGTTGGGGAACGTAAACCATATTAATTCATTGCTGTGTCTTAAGCCGTTTGGCTGTAATTCGATGTCAAAGTTGAAGAAATGAAAAATTAATATGCGAAAAAGCAGTGACTTTACATTTCAGCGGTATTCTCGGAGACTATAACAGATAGAGTTGATCTAAAAGATGCTTATGAAACTAGGATATTTGGGGAACGTAACGCATATCGATTCATTGCTGTGTCTTGAGCCGTTTGGCTGTAATTCGATGTCAAAGTTGCAGAAATGAAAAATTACTGCCGAAAAAGCAGTGACTTTACATTTCAGCAGTTTTCTCGGAGACTATAACAGATAGAGTTGATCTAAAAGATGCTTATGAAACTAGGATAGTTGGAAAATACAATGCATATTCATATATTACTGTTTCTTGAGCTGTTTGGCTGTAATTGGCTGTCAAAGTTGAAGAAATGAATAATTACTGCCGAAAAAGCAGTGTCTTTACATTTCAGCGGTTTTCTCGGAGACTATAACAGATAAAGTTGATCTAAAAGATGCTTATGAAACTAGGATATTTGGGGAACGTAACGCATATCGATTCATTGCTGTGTCTTGAGCCGTTTCGCTGTAATTCGATGTCAAAGTTGAAGAAATGAAAAATTACTGCCGAAAAAGCAGTGACTTTACATTTCAGCAGTTTTCTCGGAGACTATAACAGATAGAGTTGATCTAAAAGATGCTTATCAAACTAGGATAGTTGGAAAATACAATGCATATTCATATATTACTGTTTCTTGAGCCGTTTGGCTGTAATTGGCTGTCAAAGTTGAAGAAATGAATAATTACTGACGAAAAAGCAGTGTCTTTACATTTCAGCGGTTTTCTCGGAGACTATAACAGATAAATTTGATCTAAAAGATGCTTATGCAACTAGGATATTTGGGGAACGTAACGCATATCGATTCATTGCTGTGTCTTGAGCCGTTTGGCTGTAATTTGATGTCAAAGTTGAAGAAATGAAAAATTACTTCATGTTTTAATTCCGATCATTCAATATCTTCTTACTTATCAAGATATTTAAATATGTAGAAATTGAAAACTGAAAAATGTATCTATCTGAATTTACAAGTTTCAAATATATAGGACTTATTCTACAATAATTAAAATTCACATTCATTTTTTAAAAATTGAAATTATCATTCAATTATTGAAAAAATTAAGAACTTTAACAACTTATAACTATGTAAATAATAAACTAGTGTCAATTAGAGTGCATTATAGATTTAGTGAATATTATTTAATATACAATTGTAAGTAACGTAAAATCTAATGTAATTATTAGAGTAGTTCAAATATATAATTTTCTAATAGAAAGAAATATTCAACAATTGCAACTATTGAGTGTATCATAAATGAAAGACCAATTATTTTTTTATTATTTCTAATAATTACAAGATTTATTGCAACAACAACTATGAGAAAAATATAAACGGAATATAAAGAAATACAAAGAAAAGAAAATATAATTATTGATGCAAAGGGCTATAGACAATAGGTCTTTCTGTTTTATTCTTTTTTGACTGAAAATTCAGTTTCAGAAATATATGAAAATCACTATTTATACAATAATTAAATTTGTCATTTCCTTTTTCAAAGAACAGTTACATTTTTAATTAAATTAACAATTTCTACTGTAGAACTGCATTATCAGATTTTTCAGATTTTTTTGTGTGAATTGAGGAAGCATTCAGAATGCAACCTTGGTGTGGTTAATAGTTGGTTCTTCGAACCATAACCAGGATGTTCAATACAAGAGAACATTCTGCTCAACCCACGCAAAACTGATTATGTACAGAAATGCGTTAAGAAAATTCTTCTCAAACCTGATCTGCTATTCACATTCAAGTTATTACCTAAAGTTTGAAATGTTACAATATAATATTAGAATACACGATTTCAGTAACCCAATATACTTAAATTAAAAGCTAAAAATAGTAGAAAAATCTTCAATTTATACTTATTTATTTAAAAGATTCAACTATGAATGTAAAACTTCTTTCATTATATATTGTTTTCTTGTAGACATTGAAAATTAATGTTTTTTTTTTCTAAAAAAAAAAGAATAAATATATGACTACCCAAAAAGTCCTTTGGTCTTTCAATTTTTCTGAAAGTGTATATATTTATAGTGTAGAAAATAGTAACCTTTTCAGCAATAGCGTTTTTTTCTTTTGTATTTTTGAGTTTATTTTTTAGTAATTGTTATAATTATAAGAATATGTTATTTAACTATTTATAAAATAAATTGCATTTTGTTAAAAAACGTTTTCATCAAATGGATTTTTTTTTATTTCTCTTCATAATTTACTTAAATGTAAAGTAAACAGTTTTAAACTGTCGACTTGTAATTACTTCTAAAAGCGTTCGCACTGCAGAAGGCATTTGGCGCGAGGGAATTTACAGAAGCAGACACAAAAAAAAACTCGTAAAACTTGTGTACACTTACCGTTTGGATTAGGAGCAAACACGTAACAGTAATAATCCTATTATTTATAAAAGCGCGCATCTTGATCATTCGAATCGTTGAAATGTTAACACTTTTTGCGAAAAATGAATTTTGCTTCAACGCAAATTAAAGATTTGCCGAATTTATTGGTTTCGTTGTACGTTGTCGTTGTGCGTCTGTCGGTCTTCAGATGAGGATGAGCAGGAAGACTCGAATTGTTGTTGTTGTTGTTCGGTTAAATGCTAGACGACGACTGTGGCTGTTCCGCAAGGTTACGCTACAAGAAGTTACCGGTACTGTTACGTTTGTGTCGGAGATTTTTAGACCCACAGCTCTATTTACTGGCATTGGTGAAGGTCTCCTTCTTCTACCTCTACTACGACTATTACTACTACTATTTACTACAACTACCGGATAAAGAAGAGTGTCGGACAATTGCCAGCTAAATCTACATACGATGCACGCAAATTAACCGAGGAAAATCGCATGCAATCATATTTCAATGTTGCTTTCCAATACTACATGCATACATAATTCATCATACATTTTGCTATTTTATTAAGTTTACACAGACATTAATTGAAACCGCAAATCGAAATCAATCAAATCAAATTTTATAATAATAATAACATTTAAGTTGTTTCACTACAAGAAAAATATAAACTCAATATAATTGAGCAGAAATATAAACAATAGCCATTTGCAACAATGTTAATAATTTAGTTTTTTTCTTATATTTATATGAATGTTGTATTATTTTGTTCATTGTTCTAATACAAATAATTAATAATAATCAATAAAATAGTAATAAACAAAATCTTGAGCCGTTTGGCTGCAATTCGCTGTCAAAGTTGAAGAAGCAGTGTCTGCACATTTAGCGATTTTCTCGGAGACTATAATAGATAGAGTTGATCTAAAAGTCGCTTATAAAACTTGGATAGTTTGGGAATGTATCGCCTATTAATTCATTGCTGTGTCTTGAGCCGTTTGAATGTAATTCGATGTCTAAGTTGAATAAATGAAAAATGTACGTCCAAAAAAAAATAGTATCTTCACATTTTAGTGATTTTCTCGGAGACTATAATAGATAGAGTTGTTCGGAAAGATGCTTATGAAACTTGGATAGTTGGGGAATGTAACGCATATTAATTCATTGCTGTGTCTTTAGCCGTTTGGCTGTAATTCGATGTCAAATTTGAAAAAATGAAAAATTTATGTTCGATGTAACAGTGTCTTCACATTTTAGCAATTTTCTCGGAGATTATAATAGATAGAGTTGATCTGAAAGATACTTATGAAACTAGGATAGTTGTGAAATGTAACGCATATTCATTTATTATTATATCTAGAGCCGTTTGGCTGTAATTCGCTGTCAAAGTTGAAGAAATGAAAAATATTAATTTATTGTGAAACGCATAATAAATTGGATTTTTCTTATAATTTTCAAACTCGATATAATTTAGAAGTAGTCAAAGAGACATTTAAACTCCGGATAGACAAAATTATGGTCAATGGCCTTTTGCAGCAATAGTTTTTTTTTCTTCATTTTATGTTTTTTTTTTGTTATTATTGTTGCAATAAATATTATTATTTATAAGTAATTTTAAATGAACGTTCATAAAATAAAGATGAAGATCAGATGAATTCATTAATTATGTATAAATAAATTAATAACCAGGCGGAAATAGTGCGGTCAATAGCCCTTTGTATGAAGCATACAAAAAATCATAATTAATAATTGAATAATATTACAATATTTTTATTTAAAAAAAATGAAATTAATTACTTATATACAAAATAATCAATGTAAAACTATATAAAAGCAGCATAAAATCAGCGAATAAATAACGAAAGGAAAACATTATTTATATGAATATATATAATAAAAGTATCGAAAACTCGGGAAGGAAATAATCTAATTAATTGGAGAAAAGGATTTCGCAGGAAACCAATTGAAAAATAAACTTTCGCAATAAAAACAAATAATAAAGTGGCAGACAGGATGATGTAACACGCAAAATAAATAATACATAAAGGTGCTTACAAAAATATGCTTAAAAAATAAAGGAAGTGAATTTAAAATTGAAGTGAAAGAAAATATATAGAAATGGAAAATACAATGCAAAAAGTATGATTCAATAAGATTTCCTGAAATCACATTAAACTAATAATATTACAAAGTAAATGAAGTATTTATATCTGTATTTTTCGAAAGGCTTTCTTTTATGTCGGTACCTTTTACTTAATGATTTGAGATTTGAACCAGCACCTTTCGCATTGGATTTTTGCGTTGCAGGGACTCTTAACCATTTGGCTAGGTCTATAAGAAGACTTATACCCTTTATTTGTGTATTCAATGTACAAATCAATATTGTTTGTATAATTGTACATAAATATGTGATTTTTACGTTGACATTTGAAATTCTTCTGTTTTTGTTCCTGTTTAACTGCATACAAACAAGTATAGCATTATCCAATATTTTAATAATAGGAATAATATCAACTACAAGCAATTATTAAAAATAATAAATATTGGGTGGTTCGGAAAGTCATTTCGTTTTTTTTTCTGAACGGAGGACTTAATTGTCCTTACACATACAAATCCAGACTTAAGCCCTCTTATTATTATAAATTTTGACAGTTGATATGACAAACAAGAAAATCTACTTTCTTTTTCACCAAAATAAACGAAATGACTTTCCGAAGAATCCAATCTAATGACTTCATGTACACCCATACCTCGCTATACGGCCGCTCTATCTTTATACGGCATTTCGCTATAACGGTCCTCTTCAATTAAGGCACATTTTCGATTTACGGCCAAGTTTCGTGGAACGTATCTAGGCCGTAAAGCGAGGTATGGGTGTATAAGAAGAACAAGTACTTCTAATTAAGTCTTTGTCAAGCATTGCATACATAGTGGATATAATCAGTAAATACTAATTATGATGATACATAATACTTTTTGTAAGGAATGTATGTAAAACAAACAAAAGGAGACAAATTAAGTAATAATGAGCGATGTATGCAACGAGGGGGGCAATGAAATCAATCAGTCGATCGTGACAAATAAGCGTGGTCGTATGGCAAATGTCGAAATTAAAACGGCAATGGGTACCAGCCGAAAGAGGAGCAGAATAGAAGAAAAAAAACATGCAGAGCAAAAAACCGTTTTGTTGCTCATATGGGTCATAAGATATGCGCCACCGATCTACGACCGAATACCCTTTCTTCGTCTGCCCCACCTCCACCTAACCACTATCATCATCATCATCATCCATCCGACCTCTTGGCGCATCATCTTATTAACGACGAGCCATTGTAATTATCGAGAAATAAAAGAACTAAACCGTGGTGGAAGCCATAACCATTTGCATATTATCTTCGATAATTGCCGGTTCTCGAGAACACAAAAGGCAACAAATGATCACATGGCCACTGAGCTGAAATGGAGGCGCGTGATCCGGATTCCGAAATAACGGATTAAGGTTCGAGATCAAACCAATATTAATCAATCTAATTGGATCCATTCTTCTTGCTGTAATTGTCGATGGGAAACTGTTGACAGCAGAAGAACCGTGCCTTTCCGATTTCGGATTCGATCTGGGTAAGCTTTTCACGTTACCCGATCCGGAAACGTATCGAATGCATCGCCAACATATCAATATTATCATCATTCCAATGATTCACTATTTTTTGGACTCTTTTCCTCACGAGGACGGGTTTTCAGTTTGTGTAGGTCGGATTCATTATTCCACTTCCACCATCTCCTCCTCTTGCTTACGACCGCTCCCAACCGGAGCATTTAAAAGTCCATTAATTATACGCGAAATCGTATTTACAATATGAACAAGAACAGAAAAGGAGGAGAGAAATGCATGGTGCAAAAAAAAAACACCGTTTCCTCCCGGGATTGAATGGTGCAATGCACTTTTCCCCCCTCGTCGACGACCAAGGAGTGCGCGAAAAATAATTAGGCTTACACTGAAAATCAATTAATCCTCGACGCGTTAATTGGCATAAGGTATAACTGATTCATTGATAAGTCGAATGGACTCAACTATAACCGATTAACTGTAATTTATATATTCATTGGAGATACAATTTCACACGAACATGCACAGAAATATACCAAAACCAATTACTCTTATTCAAATGTATTCATATTTAATTACATTTTTTGTTCTATTGTTACAAAATATTTACAATATACATCAACTAATTTGATTATTACATTTCTATAATTCGTTTATTAATCACTAGAATTGATTAACCTTCATCAATATTTTTTTAAATAATTCAAAGGCAATCCCTGTTATTTAAGCTATGTTCAATTCTTTGAAAATTGCTGTTACAATTTAAGGTGATCGTAGGGTTTCAATGATTTTAAACACCCTATGTTTAAAATATGCTATTTTCACTTTCATATGATACAAAGATATGTTTTCTATTGCTTTGTAGGTAAATATAATTTGAATTGCTCTACATCAACTGTGTTAATGATTTAAGTAGTTTAAATTATTGTACATTTTTTATTAAGATCTTACTCATTGATATACCTAAGTTAATCACTGAAAAATATTGGTATATTATTTATGAGTTTCGGGTGAATTTGAATCATTTACAACAACAAATTATTTCTTTCTTTCAATAACAACAATATATTTTTTTTTGTATAACGTCTATTTTTATTTACAATCTATTTTATAACAAAACATTCAGTAAATGGTTTAACGGTTGACAAATGACAATTTAATATTGGATAGCGCGGTTTTCCCTTAATTGCTACTTAAATGTTAAATGTTTGGATGTTTTTCTAGCCTATTTTGGTATCTGCTACTATATTTCATAATGGCTTCCTCCACTGTTTCTATTTGAAGATCCTCGTGTATTCTTCTGTTTGTAATGTACCGTGGAGCTCCTATGATTCTTAGACTTTTCGACTGGAATCTTTGTATAATAGCTATATTAGATTTGCTAGTGCTTCCCCACAGCAGTATTCTATAGGTCCAGGCTGGTTTTAAGATTACTTTATAAATCAACAGCTTGTTTTCTTTTGAAATTTGTGAGTCTTCTCGTAGTAGCCAGTACAGCTTCCTGAACTTGATTTCAAGTTGTTCTCTTTTTGCTTGGATGTGATATTTCCAGGTCAATTTTCTATCTAGATGCATACCCAAATATATAACTTTATTAGCTGTCGGTATAATTTTTGCGTTGATAGTCACTGGTGGGCAATAGTCTTTTCTCATGGTGAAGGTAACATACACTGATTTTGATTCATTGACCTTCATTCTCCATTTATGTAGCCATTCCTGTACTAAGTTCAAAGAATATTGCAGGTGATATGATGCATGTGCTGCATCTGCATCCGATGATAATATTGCAGTATCATCAGCAAATGTTGCAACAGTTGAATAACAACAATATGTTGCAAGTTTTGATAAGAAAACAAATAGTTTGTATCAAATTTATTTCTATTAACAAATTCCTATTGGTCCATTCTGACATAAATCTATTAACAAAAGTATTTTCTTTGAGAACTTGATTTTTTTGTTGCAATTGATTGACACCATTACAATTGTAACTAAATATTCATATTCAGTTATTAAATTGCGAAAAACACATCTGCTTTACACGCATTTACTTAAGATAAATGAGAATGAAGTGGAAAATGTGAAAGCTTGCATACAAATCAACAAACATTAACATCGAATCATAATGCTTGCATATGGATTATGCTGTTATTGCAAATAGAGAATATCGTGCAGAGAGCAGCAGATGTATTCAGCATATTACTTAAGTGAAATTAATTAATTGGCGGTGATTACTGGAAGAAAGGAAACTTGCTTCGGTGCAGATCGGAGACGATTCAATTAATTGTCTCAATTACTAATTTCGTTTTTTCTTATATTACTCCTTCTGCTCGTTTTTCCTCTTATATTCACTTGCACAATGCAATTATGGCGACATGCTATACGCATTACCGTTTCCTCGGCTCCACTATGTCAACTTTTCCTCTTATTCATTTGCGCTTTTAACTATATCATTATATTATTTACGTTGCAAACTAATCTACTTGTTAATTAAATGTATTGCTAAAGAGAGAATTACGCAAATTGTTAATGGATGATAATACAATTTTTACATGTTTGCTTACAAGCAAATTAATTACTTCTGTTGTACTTTTGAAAGTGATTGGAAAATTAAGAACAAGTAAAAACAGTGACAAAACAGAACATGCGTTTTATAGCAATTGTTGTTAACCATTTTTTATTATGATTGTGGACTATAGATAGTACTCTTCGAAAAACATGTTTTTTTTCGTCTTCAGTTTGTTTCTGTACTGTATTTTATACCTGTTCTGTTTTTACTTGACCTGAGTTTTCAGGGATATATGCTTTTTCTATAAATTAACGTAAGAGCCTTATTTTATACAAAAACGCACTCCAGTATAAACAAATATTGATTTGCAGAAATATAATCAAATTTGATACGAAAACATGATAGATCACACAAATCGCAATAACATATAATAAAATTGTCGGGTGATTCAGCACTATAAGTATGGAAGAAATAAGGTCTAATTATTACATTAGTTGATAAGTGTATTTAATTAGAAATAACGTACTTTTGCTGTAAAAAACTGTATTATTTAATCCTGTTACTTAATAGTAACAATAAATTCGTAGAACAAGAATAATTGTACAGTAATTATTTCATTTACGGAGGATAATGTTCGGAATATTTAGGAAAACTTGAATTTAAGTAGAATTTTGAAATAACCAGATTTTTCTACCTAAACTAGTTTACTTTTGGAATCTATGCAAAAATTAACTTAATTCTAGATAATATAAATATAATGCGTTATAACTACAAATTAATGAATTGAGTTATATTGTTTTGTCAATTATGAGTAATTATGAGTTTTTTTTGTTGTCTTATTAACTATTGTAATTGCAATAATAAATGAATGTATTATATATGAAAAATGCTAAATTTTTGAAATTCCAATCTTTTTTTTTAAATTTATGAAGTGGAATGAGGTACCAGTGATATTGAGAACATGATTTCAAAGATGAGATTTTCCGAGGTGCGTCCAGGAATGGGAACAAATGTGTTTATTAATAAAGTTTATTCGAAGCAGTGTGCAGTAGATTGTAACGGTGCCTGTATCGAATGTTGACTTTTCTGCACATTAAGCTTATTAGATGGTTGTGTCACCGCTGTTTAAGACATGGAAGACCAGAAAATGTTATCCGTGATTACAATTTAATGTTTTAATTATCGAAGATTTAAAGTAGGCCAATTCAATTACAATTCAGGCTTTACAAGTAAATTTATGAACTATGTTTAAGTTGTTAAAATAAAGTGGTAATTTATTCGTTACTTGATTTTCCTTTTAAGTCATACTTGAGAATTACTGAACTTGACATGAAAGTTTTCAATGTTTGATCCGTATTTTGCCCAAAACTCAAGAAGTATCTAATTTCGTTCGAGATATTACATGTTTAAGCATTTTTCTATCAATTAGTAATGAAAATATGCTACTTCACTTTTCATAATATTACTATTACTTTCAGGCTAAGAAAACGTCGATACATCTATCTAAATTTAGAACAATTTCGGATTTGGAATACCGATTATATACGGTCCCGATTAAAATCTCGACAATCATAATCCGGACAGTATCGAAATCTCGAAAATCATAATCCCGATATTATCAAAGTCTCGAAAACTATAATCCCGAAAGAATCAAAATAACGAAAATCATAATCCTGACATAATCGATACTTTCGGGGTTATCGCTTTAGGAATTTCGATACTGTCGGGATTGCCATTTTTTGATGTTTCGATTTTTGAGATTTCAGTATAAACCCTATACAGTATTACTTCGAGTATTCCTGTTAAAATGAGTATTAGTATAATTATCTAAGATACAAAATTATTTTGATTCTGACATAAAACAAAAATAAAAATCATAAAATAATGATTGTTTACCTTTAGTTATTGCTGTAAATATCACTTCTTTACGGAAAATGTAATATGAAGTAGGAATTTTAAAACCAATTATTTTGACTTGTAGTAGTATAAAAGCTAAAAATCAAGAAATATTAAACTTTGAAGTCGATGGACACCAAATTATTAACATTTTTACTGGAACTGAAGTGGACACGTCTAAATCAGAATATCTCAGCTCTAAGTAGGCTTCTTGGAGTCTATGGAGTTTTGGTCTGTCGAATTGCATAATCAATTACAATTTCTAATTGGTACTTGAATATTGCGGACGGAATTGGCTTTATTCGAGGCGGAATAAATTCCGTTTTCGTAAAAATAATTGACGTATTTAAGTGGTTGTGTTCGCATCCAGTTGGCCTTTTAAAGAGGAGCAGCATAAATCGAGCGCCTGGAATAAGTCTTCAGAATGTTTTATGTGTCTATTGAAGATGTCGTCCGTCGAGATGTCGTCCGTCGAGATGTCGTCCCTCTTCCGACCAAAAGCGGAGCGCTTAGAAATTTGCATACAAAGTAATGTTTCTTCGGGTAACCCGAATAAATAAACAGGTACACGCATATGATTATCCATCGCCGGAGCGTTTTTCCTTGTCGCATGTTCCTTTTCATGTCCACGGCAGTCTCCAACAGTTCTTCTCCACGTTTTTTTCTCTTCTACTTCTGTTGTGTATATGTGTGTGTGAGCAAGGGACATGAATGAACGTTCTAACGGATCGAACCGACATTGGCGATCCGCAAAAGTAAACTAGATCACCAGCCAGAGTCAACTCCTCTTCTGGCTGGATTGCAGCATTCACCTCGGCGTTCTTCTGCAGAACGCAACAATGTACAATACAATGGTGATGATTGTTTGGCAGTCGTCGTGATGATGATGATGATGACGATGGAAGTGGTCGATCATTCATTGTGCGTGCAGACACAATGAACCAAGAGAGTGAGAAGACAAAGTTTTCTCTTGTTCCTCTCTCCACTCCGTTTCGTTTGCATTATTTATTCAGTTCCAATCGATTAGAGGACTGCTGTGGGAATGCATGCAAACTAGGTGGAACTAGGGGAATTCGATGGTGCGCTTAATTGGTTCATTGTGTTTGCTCGGATCGCCGTTGGAGAGATAAATACGTTCGTGCCAAAAGCGCGATACCTACGGTTATTAATCTAGATCGTTCCTCCTCCTCCACCGGCCGCATGCACTTGTCTTTTTGTGTTCTTTTGCTTTTCGACTTCGATCGGGTTTATTATTATTTAGATGAAAATCTGATTCGATTGCATGGAAAAACTGGAGCAGCATTCCTTCTCCGTGCTTTCTAAGTGCCACATAATAAAAGCCAAATATCAATGCACATATTCAATGGCAGCCTCCAACAATCTATTCTTGCATCTTCACTTCGTAATTATCAAACAATTGATCACCAGATAAGCAAATTTTGAATCAATTGAACACATTTCAACTACCAATTACTGATGTTGATTAAGATCAAATAACTTTATTGAAACGAATATCAAGATTAAAGTTGAATAGGTTTTGGCAAATTAACCACAATTATGTGAAGGCTACACAAGTTATTTCATCATCTAATGTTTATTAATCAATTTTTTTTTGTTTATTTCAACATCTTTGTTGGGCCATAGGGCTGAGGTCTTTCTGACAATTGAAATCTTTAAATATTAATTTAACTATTCCAACAATTCGATTGAACCAAAACTCAATAGACTCCAAGAAGTCTACTTAGAACTGTTGAGAAATCCTGAAGAGAATATATTTTTCACATCACTCAATATGCCTCTTTTTTTGACAGATTCATATTATTTCTGGATGATACCAACCATCAAATGATACTTGTCAAAATTTCATGACATTCTAACAGGTTACAAGTTACAGTGGTTTTAGTGATACCAAAACAATGGTTAAATTCAGAATTTATATTCCGAATGAATTACACTTCGAATTGCATTCTCACTCAACGTAATTTCTAGATGTGGGTTCCTGCTACTACTGGATCAAGAAGATGATCCAAAGAAAAATGAAGTTAAGTTAACTGAAACTGAGGTCTATTTTGAAAGTTGATGAATAAAGTCAAACGCAATATTCTATTATATTAAAAATGTAGTACTTTGACCTAATTCAATATTGTTTACTATTATTTAAAAAAACATGTTCTATTCTGATCTATATGAAATACCTAAGTTTTATTCTTAAATAACAAAAGTTGTATTATATTAAAAAAAATGTTTAAATGTTGTATTAATTTTAAAGTGTTTCAATTAATATAAATTGCAATTTGATAAATTTGACACAGATCATATGTTTTTGAGAGCAGTGAAAAGTTATGTAAGAACAGGTGAACTTGCATTTAGCTCCTGCTATGTGCATACATGTATGTAGAGCTACACACTGTATACATTTACATGCATATGACAAATTATGAATACAAACGAATGTTGTTGAAGTAAATTCAACCCAATTCCTTACTCAATTTAAACTCTTAATACAGCAAATACCTCATGATGACCGCAAATCAATATGAAAGAAATACTCGAGAAAAATATAATATAGACATATAATATCAACAAGGCAGAAAGATTTCTATATGTTTTTCTGCAATGTGAAACTTAATTAACCAAAATCATGCTACAAACAAACATTTTAAGTTTAAAAAAAGTTGAGAATTGCAATGTAAAAGTTAATTCTCATATTGTAGATGATTAGAAAAAATATCTTGGAGTGAAGTTTGATAATCTAATGTCTTCAAGTCAATAATTGCCACAACCGAAAATTTAACGTTTTAAAAAAGTAGTTCAAATAGATTTGCCTCTAGCGACATCTCGCGAGAAATAACTGTTTTTCATGATTACATAAATTTAAATAATTTGTATTAAAAAATTCGAAACTAAATAAATCGTAAAAATGTGTATATTTCCACATACCTTTTCACAGAAATATTGTTTCTTCTTTAGATATACAAGATACCGCCTTTGCTTTACAAGATTTTAAACTAATTAAACACTGTTCTCAACACAATTCACAAATTCTCACAATTGACGTTCCTAATTTCAAATGAAAACAATTACTTTTGTTTTATATTGTCATGGCTTACCATTGTCTACAATAAAAATAGTTTCGCTTCAAAAATATCTGAAAATTTAAGTCATTCTAATGAAATGTCAACAAATGTGACAATCAGCTGTTTTTGAATTGCTTGTTTCGAAATGAAATTGGTATTGATTTCTCACAAGCAATTACCTTTGTTTTTATTTATAATTGATTATTCTTTCATACATAAACATATTATGTACCATGCTTCAAAAAATAACTAAAAATTGAAGTCATTATAGTAAAATGTCAACAAATGTAACAATCAGCTGTTTTATAATGAGAATATGCATTCGGATATGTTTTTAAATTACTTATTGCAATATAACTAACGGTTATATTTTAAGCATTTACTTTCTAAATGCTTTCTTTTGCATACATACCAATATTATTTGTTATACTTTAGAAACTACTGGAAACTACCCAAAAATTAAAGTAATTCTAAATAAATGTCAATAAATTTGACAATCAGCTGTTTAATAATATGAATACAATTTCGGATATGTTTGTTTCGATATTACCAATGATTTCTTACATTTACACATTAAATAATTATCTTTGTTTTTATATATATTTGATTTTTTTAGCATATATAAAAATATTATGTGTTTCACTATAAGAATTTGTTAATAAATCAAATTATTGAAATAAAATGTCAACAAATAGGATATTTAACTCTTTCATTTCTTGTAACATGAATAAAGTTCTTGTCTTCAATTACTGATATATTTAGTTTCCTTAAATTTGGTAGATTTAGAAAATATGCATATAAATTCAGCAACTTAAAATGCAATAACGTTAATGAACTGCATATATATTAACAGATTCACTTTGAACTCCATCTAACGGGAAATTAAAATATTCTAGTGTGATTGAGCATAGATCCATAAGACAATTATAGAAGTAAAGAAGAGTAAAGATGCAAATGAAATGGTGGAACGATTTGCATAAAAGACAAATGCATACGTTTATTCATACTATTTTTTGTGTGCTTACACTTTAATTAATGATGCACGATTAATTAACGTTGTACAATAATATAAAGTGGTGAGTAATGTAAGCAGTATGAAATGGATTTAATGGTAATAACGCTGAGAAGTTCCGCGAAGAAGCCACGTGCTCGGAATGGTTATAAGACTTGCTCGAAGGCATCCTTCGATCCATATATTCTCGTATCCTTCCTTTTCTAATAATAATGATAATCGTTCTTCGGCACTCTGCAAAAATAATGAATGCAATAATTAATTGCAAACGAATGCGGCCGTCGACGGAATTGTTTAACGGTAACGGAATACATGCGTGAGGCGGCGGCTCGTACACGTTTGCACATGCAACGACGATAATATATCAATTTTGATAGATCCGTCGAGCCGGTGATCCAGTTTTCCCAACAAACTGGATTTCCGAATGCTCTGAAAACGCATTTCGCATTTGCATTCCGCGACGATTCAGAGATTTATTGTTGCGTGTATTGTTGAACAAACACACTTATGCCTTTTATTGTCCGTCCATACTGTTCGTTGCGTTTGTCGGAGACGCCAGATGAGATTTCCATTTGTAGTCGGTCGTTCCCATTTGCAGTTCGTTAATAGTTTTCCTTTGAAATCGCATTCGGAGACAATGGAAACTGTTATGGAAATCTCTTACGTTACAGGGATTCATCCTACTTCCAAGCACCGCACATTCGTTAAATTGAGTACGGTACAAACTACAAATTGATTTAATGAACATAGCTCTTCTAATGCACGCATATCCGAAATTCTATAAGAACAAATAGGTATAAATATGAAGAAAATGGGAAGAAATAACAACAAATTGGATCAAATAGCAATAACTAGGAACAAATAGGAATAACTAGGAATAAATAAGAGCAAATCTGAATAAATCAAAACCAATCCGAGCAAATAGGAACAAATTGAACAAATAGGAACAAATCTGAATAAATAGGAACAACTAAGGATAAATCAAACAAATAAGAATAAAGAGGAAGAAATAGGAACAAATACGAATAAATCGAAATAAATAAGAATAAATAGGAGCAAATAGAAACTATTAAGAGTGAATCGGAATAAACCGGAACAACTAGGAACAACTAGGAACAACTAGGAACTAATAGGAGCAACTAGGAGCAACTAGGAACAACTAGGAAAAACTAGGAGCAACTAGGAATAACTAGGTATAACTAGGAACAACTAGGAACAACTAGGAACAACTAGGAACACCTAGGAACAACTAGGAACAACCAGGAAGAACTACGAACAACTAGGATCAGCTACGAACAACGAGGAATAACTAGGAATAAATAAGAACAAATCGACATAACAAAATAAATAAATAATTAAGTTTGTTAAATTGGTAAAGTTATGTTTAGATGTTATTTAAAATATTTCATTATTTTTTTTAATTAAGAATAATTGACGATTGGTACTTGTATACATCTGTATACTGCTGCAAAAAAAAAATAGTATTGTAATAAATATAAGAGAAATCAATACATTATTTAATTAAAAAAACCTCCATGTATACCAGTATTTTGAAAGTGCGGAATGCGAGAAGCGATAATTCAGGAAAACTTTCTTCATTAATGCAAAACAATGTAAATCTAAACAAAAAAAACATATCTTACGACTGAATGCATATAAATCACATATGGAAATTACAAATTTCATTAAACCATCATGTCTGCATGTTGCATATTAATTAATTGAAGAACAGTTACAGTAGCGTTTTTCGACATATATTTATTGGTAATTGTCCTACAAACTAATTAGTTTATTAATTTATAATACAAAATGCTGAACGTTTGTCACAAAATGACAGCTGTCATCTTGCGTCAGTCAGCTGTCATTTTGTGACAAATGATACATATTTAAAGTGATACAATTTAGTGTACAAATTTGATTAAATTATTAAATAATTAACTATTTGATATATGTTTTCATATAATTTTTTGAAGTTGCTCGTTAACAGAAACTGAATATACGATACAGATATGTTTGCTTATTTATAACTAATTTTTAAAATACTTTCACACCAATAATTTGGAACTTTTGTGTAATAATTGAATATTTTTTATGTCTGCCCGGCATTACTGCATCTTTAGAAAGGGTGTTTTCTCTTATGAATAACGTGTGGACTATGGAACTACACAATACAATAAATACAATTCATATATTAAAGCAAGTTTTTAGGCATGTTTCTTGAGTTTCCTAAATGACAATAATAGAAACTAAATACATGAATATGTACAAAACAAAGATTGGATGTTGTGTTTTGTGCACATTACAGATCACTAGTCAAGTATTAATATAGTACGTTAAGCAAACAAATTAGTTCATAAAATAAAATGTTGGAAGCTTGCATAACCCAATATATTAATATGGTATAGTAATTGATGTTATCATTAGGAAATATTATAGTTGTAGATGTTCAATTTTGACTATCTGAAAATATTTACGTTACAGGGATTCCAAGTACATTCGTTAAATTATATAGTTCGTCTAATGTACGTACATCCAAAATAAAAACTTCACTTAAATTATTTTTTAAATAATTATGTATCTTTGAACTTTATGAAACTCTGATTCTGATTCTTGAAATACAATTAAAGCAATTGACTAGTACTTGTTTTCAATAAATTGCATTTGATTATTAAAATCGATGCTTAAATTCATATATCTTTTGAAATAACTATATTCAATAAAAATCTACAACGATAAGACTTTTTCTATTATTATATCCACTAGCTTAATAAATTGAAATCGTTTTGTTCAAATTAGTTAAGTTCTATTTGTAATTATAGCAGAAACATAACATATTTCATCTAATATATTTCATTTGATATGAAGAAATTATGAGTTAAACTTAGTTTTCAATAAATTTTATAACAATAACAACATTCAACGCAGCAATAACTAAAAAAAAGTAATGCAATTAATAAAAATGAAATAATACAAAATAAAAAGTATAGGTCTGTTGAAACTATAATTTACATATGTTAATATGGTACGGTAAGTAACGTTACCATTAGGAAATAGTATGCAGTGCTTGTAGATGTGGAATTTCGGCAATTTGTCTGAAATGAATAATACATTTTTAAGCACGACAAAGTAACAGAAATAATTAAATGATAAATCAGAAGAAGAGTAGCAGTAATGTTCACAGTTTTCATACGTAGCGGTAGTTAATTATGAATTTCGTGAGCGAACGGGAAACATTAAAAACACTTAATACTTGGTAATTGTGCAGGCCGAGAGAAAGAGATTTTAATCGTCCGAATGCGTAACGTATTATTATGCTTTTTTTGTCGTCGTCGTTTGGTTTGTTTGACTTCTTTATCTTCGCTGTGACATAACGTTTCTTCTTGTCTCTCCAGATCGTCGTAATAACAACAATTATCCATTAAGATTTTTCACAGGTGACTGTGACTGTTCGCTAATTATTTCACTAATGGATCGATTATCCATCTCGAGGAATGTTATTTGCTTTTCGATTAGATTCGAAACCGCCAAGTTTATTTTTTATGAAATACCAAAGACGAAGAGAAAAAGCAAACTAAATATGAAGCACGTAATCTGTGTCCAGAGAAGATCTCGAATAGCTGGAGCGTGTCAACACGTAGCTATCATACATCAAATTAAATCACAAACTTATCCTCTGGAGATCTTTCCTCACCCAGTTTCCAAAGCGTGTGAGCGCAGAGCTCTTCCGTTTCGCAACGTTTTTACCATATTTTTTTATATATTTCAACGCCAAGAATCGATACCGCAGCCGAAACCGTAATTATGCAATAATTATTTGTATTGGCTTCTGATAAGATAATGAGAGGAACAGTTCAGCGCGCGACGACCTTCTGGATCTCAGTGTACCCTCGTTTACATTAGCAAGTGGTTCTCCATCATCCTACAAGACATGCTGAAGGTCGCAGTTGTTGGTGCCGGAGTGATCGGCCTTACCACGGCCCTCGAAGTCCAGAAGAAGTTGGGTCACAGGGTTGCCGTGACGATCTACACGAGCGACGTCAGCCCCAACACGACGGGGGACGTTTCCGCAGGTCTCTGGACCCCTTACTTACTACAGGAAACGCCGGAAGCGGATGTCATGTAAATATAACATCAAAAGACGTCATTAAACGGAAACTGGAATACAAACAATCTTCACACTTGACGAATCCGAGTAAAGAGGGCTACAAATCCGTTGGGTTTTCGGTTTTCGGAAAGTTTTCAATTTTCTCGTGTCTTCAACGACATTAACAATTATCACATAGAGATATAATGTTATAAGTAATGTTGTTATGATAAACTAATTATGGCTCAAATCAATAAAATTGCATAATAATATAAATAATAACACTAATTGCAACAATAATTACAAAAAAACACAAAATGCTGTTGACCATAGGTCTTTCCGACTTACATAATATTATGTAAACAAATTCGATTAACGAAATAAGTTAACAGTTATTATTTATTGTTTGTTATAATTAATGATGTAAAATTGAATGTTATTTTTTCTTTTCTTTGTATTTTTATTGTGTTCAGTTTATATTATTTATGTAGTTATTGTTGCAATAAATGTTATTATTTCAAATTGATTGACAAAATCTGGTGCTGGTTCAAATCCCACCACTGACCGACTTTTCCGTCTTTTACCGGTCAGCAAAATAAGGTAGTGAAGGCTGATAAGGACTCAAGTTTAGAAGTAGGACCATTAACAAAAACATGATTAAACTATGTGTATTTACTGTAAGAGTGTTTATTTACATCAATTATGAAACTGAAATGAATAATGATTTTTCAGGAGATGGTCGAAGGCGATGCACGAGTATATCCACGACCTGTGGAAAACGGGATTCGCCGAAGAAGCTGGTATTTCTCTGCAGAACATGATCCACTTGACCACTGATGCCAATGAAAAATTACCTGGATGGGGAAACA
The DNA here is from genome assembly GCA_018845635.1 of Nicrophorus orbicollis. Classification (NCBI taxonomy): domain Eukaryota; kingdom Metazoa; phylum Arthropoda; class Insecta; order Coleoptera; family Silphidae; genus Nicrophorus; species Nicrophorus orbicollis. The sequence goes on along the minus strand of JAFMTC010000665.1, from coordinate 176,883 downwards.
TCGCCTACGGCTTCACTGAATTGACCAGGAAACAGTTGGACCAATTGGGATCAGAGCACAGGAAATATTACGCGTAAATTGCAATCGCCTTTAAAGAAGTCTCGTCGAAATTAACAATTCGCATCTCGTTTTTCGCTTCTATTTAAACGTAGATTAAAAGCAATTTTATCTATAGATTCTAATATAATATCAGCAATCGAATGTTTACCAACAGCACTTAACAGAACTAATAACTCTAATCAAACTTAATTAAACGAACCAAACACTAAAAGTTGTCATTAGTTATAACTGATTTTACTTTATAATTAACAGTATTTACATTAATCCGTTAATTTAACAAATATTTATAAAAATAAGTTAAAATTTATATTTCTTGTAATAAGTAAAAATAACGGGTCATAGAAATATCTGTAAATTTTTCTAATCGGTGCTTGATTTTTGTTGCATAGAGTCTGTTTGTAACAAAAGTATTGAAATTTTAAATAATGGCCAAACTAGGTAACTTGAACAACATTTAAACGGTTAACCAAGTCACCATTAAATATACTGTTAAATGTATTTAACCATATGTTACTTTAAATATGTATATTTATACTTATTAACAGTTCAATAAGTTTAGGTGGAATTGAAAGAGAATGTGATAATACTCAAAATTAAATTAACAATGAATTAGATAAATTGATGTAAATTTGGAAATTTAAGTAATTTCAATGGAAAGACAAATGTAAACATACGTGTACGTAATTATCACTTTTCACCTGTCTTGTTTTGTGATTATTTCTCAACTTCATCCATTAGCAGATAAGCCGTACATTAATTGACGTTTAAGACAAAGTTACAAGACAAAGTGCTTCATTTTATCGTGATTGATGTTTAACAACATTGTTATTTCGGTTACTATAAACTTTATGCAACTTAACATTGTATAAGAGACATTAATCAATGATACTGTATTAATATATCAATGGGGGACTTATACTACAAATATACTGTAAGCATATATAATGTAAACAGTACTTGGAAAGTATGACTGTTGATTCAAAATATGCTTCGGTCAGTTACATAGTATAAACATATTGTACCAATTATGTGAGATATTTAGAAAATACGACTACTTGTCCAAATTATACTTCCATCAGTCATATACTAGAAACACACTGTATAAACAACTTGATGTACTTGGAAAGTATGACTACTTGTGTGAAATAGGCTACTGTCAAATATATTCTACTCGAGATTCTTAGAAAGTATGACTACTGGTAACAAAATACTACAAAAATACTATATATACTGCGTGAGATACTTGGAAAGTATTACTACTCTGAAAAATATATTTCGGTTAGTCACATACTTTGTATACTGCGTGACATACACGTGCAAACTGTAATTAGTTGTAATTATGTAAAGATGCATCTAAAGTGTGACTACTGGACTACTTGTCATCTTTTTAATGAACTTAATTAAGATAAATATATTATTTTCAGGCTTGGATTCACGTTTGTATCGTTCACCTGCGAACCTTGCAAGCTCCTACCATTCCTGCAGAGGCAGTTCCTGACGAACGGCGGTGAGCTGATCATGAGGAAGGTGTACGACTTGGAGGAGTTCGCCGGAAAGCACGAGATCGTGGTGAATTGCGCCGGATTGGGAGCGCAAGATCTTCTGGGCGATAAACAAATGCAGGCCATCCGTGGTCAAGTGGCAAGAGTAACTCGATTCCAACGAGAATGCACAAGATCCGAGGAATTAATTGCACCATCTTTTTCTTGACCAGGTCAGAGCCCCGTGGCAATTCAACACCATCATGGAAGGCGAAAACTACATCATCGTCAAGTGAGCATCGTCACTCAATCAACTGCTCAAAATATTAATGATTTCGTAATACAAAAATTGTAGCATGGATTGCGTCGTGCTGGGTGGAACCCATCAAGAAAATGATTTCGACTTGTCCCCAAAAGACGAAGACAAACGTCACATCATCAACGGTTGCTGCAACCTGGTGCCTTCGCTGCAGGTCGGCGAAATTATAAAGAAGAAAAACGTGTTCGTAATTGCAGATTTTCTCTGTTTGCAGAAAAGCGAAGTTCTTAAGCATATGGTCGGTCTGCGTCCGGGCCGTCCGAAGGTCCGCATCGAAATGGAGAGGAAGATCGTGAATGGAAAGCCAATGATCATCGTCCATAATTACGGGCACGGCGGTAGCGGAGTTACGCTGTGCGTGGGATGCGCGAAAGACGCCTGCCAACTGGTCCAAGAAGGTGTTAGCACCATTTGCAAGTCCAAGTTGTAACCGGAAATGCAGCGATCGCAATCTTCTGAACAATACAATAAACAATTATTACACACTGTACCTCTTATTTAGGATTATCAATTCGTAACAATTGATTAAATTACAATTTATGGATTTCAGATTAGGTACCTGAATTCAAGAAGACTAATGTTTACTATCCTTAGACTTACAACTAATTTGTAGTCAAAATTTAAATCTTAACAAATCTGAAAAATTGGAAAATAGCTGCGACTGTGGTATATCAGATTCTGAACGAATTTCCTGTATTTACTGTAAAATGAGAATACATAACTACACACATACCTCGCTATACGGCCGCTCTTTATACGGCATTTCGCAATAACGGCCCTCTTCAATTAAGGCACGTTTTCGATTTATGGCCTAAAATGTTTCGCTATAACGGCAAACAAAACACTTGTTCCATGTCGATATATCTACATATTGCCAATCTTGCGCAACCGCAATAATTGATTCGTTATACGGCTTTTTGCTTTGCGGCCAAGTTTCGTGGAATGCATCTAAGACGTAAAGCAATGTATGGGTGTTTTACTCTCAGTTACAATAAACGACACGATTGTCAACTCTAATTAAAGCAAAATAATCACAATTATCAATGAGAACTCTAATTAATATCAGACTTGATTTGAATTCCGTCAATTAGTAAAATTTAAGATAATTTCGTGTAACACTGTATTATATCAATCAAACTATCAATCAGAAATTTTAGATTTGAAATCATGTACAATCAGAAAAAACTACGATTAATAGTTTTTAATTCAATTAGTTTATAAAGCAAACATATGAACAAATATTTCATTAAGTAAACATTAAAGTATACCACTCGCATACGAAAAAGTACTTATTTTACATTCATTAATATTTGTTAGTTTATTGAAATTGATTGAATTAAAACATTAAAATAATTATATAATATTTTGGGAATAGTCACAGAGCTTCAGATATTAAGTAAATTGTAACTATTGATAACTGTAAGTTACAGTATTTCACTTATTACATTGTGAAGTGGTTTGAATTAAATTGCTTGTGGCGAAAAGAGAAACCACTCGAAACACTGTGATTCACGAAAATACGTTGTTTCTGTTTCATATTTTTTAGGTAGTTATATAACTGATGGCTTCACTGATTTTGAGCCTTATTATTTAGCAGTTAGCGGTCAGATTACAAAAAAAAGTAGATAGGATGCTCCAAAAACTTTTGAGACTGAATGAAATGTGGGCCAAAAAACTTAGGTCTATAGCCCTTTGGTCACATTTGTCACTAATAAAGTTTGTGGGACAAAAATATCCGATAAAACGTTTATAAACATCATCGGATTATGTTAAATCACTAAAAAATGGTTATATAACAATGTACGTATAGATACTATAAATATTAAATCTTTAAACAAATAGTTACATAACATTTTGCGTATAGATACTGGAAACATTACATTTAAAGTAATAATTAATAACTGTTAGTTATAGTTTTGTACTGTGAAATAGTTTAAATTAATTTGGTTGAGGTGAAATAAGAAAAAAAAATCATTGATTTTGTACCTTTTGTTCTGATTCTATCACTATAGAAGAGGAACTAAAACATTTATGCTTGTACCCTATGATACTTAGCGTTGTACATGCAACCAGTCTATGACCTGTTAAATAATAACAAACTTAACAAGAAAGAAACAACAACAATAAAGCATTGTTTTGTAGCTAATTATTTAGCATTTAAAATAAATATAAGATGCCCCCAAAACCTTTAAGACTTAACTGAATAAACTAATAAAACGGTAGTTATTATCCGTAAGAAACTCGCATGATTATGATTGTTATTACATTTACATTATTAATTCTCCTCAAACAATGCGAGGCACTTAATATTTTATTAAAGTCTATTGTGCAGTATGCTAATATTAACGTTATCTTAAACCTACTTATTATGCAATAATTTTATCTCAATGCGCAAAACTCAAGTAATTAATATTAAGCACGCAAGATTATTTATTATGCTGCTGGTTGCGTTACATAAAAGCTAATTTAAATATTTTATCTATTATAGGCAACCAAAGTGGCATAGCAACAAGAAAACAGCATAAATCATTTGATTAAAACAATAATACTGTGAAAACTTTCTTAACGAGAACCTCTAATAACGAGTAATTCCCACGACAAAAAAAAACAAATAGTAAAAAAATGACTTGCACAACGAGCAAAACAAGTTTCGAAGAGAGATTAAATAAAAAGAAACTGTTGGTTTCCTGAAATCTCAGAACAAATGAAACAGAAAAACCAAAAAAAATATCACAAAACAGACCATGGACAAAACACAGTAAAAGTAGATATATTTTAAGGAAAGACATGAAAGAAATGATAATAAAATCATGTTCTGTTTCTTCAATGTTCTATATTTTCGCTGTTTTCGATCATAAAAACTGTTGCAGTATATAGATTCCTTTTCTATGATCTAAAAGTGATGCATTCTAATCTTAATAATGTTAAAATCCAGGGAGAAAGACCTAAGGTCTGTAGCTGTTTGCAGCAATATTTGTATTTCTTTGTTACTATGGTATTGAGTTACCATATTTTTGTTGCTGTTGCAACAAATGTTATTATTATTGTTAAAATTAATTTGTATTAACTACTATAATTTAATTTTCATTTCAATTTAACATGTAAATATTTCACATAACATATTTATTAATAACCAACATAATTTATTCTATCTTCATACAAAAATCTATTGATAATTACCAATATATAATGTATGTTGCTTAGCAATGAGAAAATTATATTAATGCGTTTGAATGTGAGGTGAATTCAAGTACAGAGAAATTAACTTCCAATAAACACGATAGTAAACTATGTAAAACGTCTGTAATTCCACTAAAAGAATAATAACAATAATAGAATCTACAGCAGCTACTGAGAAAAGATATATTACATTTTAAAGTAAATCTGTTATGTGAATCGTTTCTCTAATGATTTAATAAATACATTATTATTTTGAAATGTATTGCAACAACAACTATAAGAAAAAATACAAACTAAAATTTAAAAAAATACTCAGAAAAGAAAAAGAAAACACAATTATTTCCAAAGGGCTATAGACCATTGGTCTTTCTGTCCGAAATAAATACATTTTAAAACATTTAAGTAATACAAAATAAATTGTTATTGCAACAATTACAAACTTCTGTTTCAAAAGATATGCAACAAGATCAGTATTTAACGAAATCTAAAAAAAAACAACTGTTACAAAGTGCTATTGACTGCAGTCTTTCCACCACAAAATGAATTATTTCAAAAGTTTCTTATATTTATTACAACAAACGTAGCAAATGAAATAAAAAAATCTACAAACTCTCACAAAGGGCTATTGACGATAAGCTTTTTAATAATTTTTAATGTTATTCATTCCATATGAAAATATAGTGTTTTAGGTGAAGATTGAAGTCGAACACACTGATATACATAGAATAGAATAAGGAGTACTTGTATACAACATGCAACCAATATACAACGATAGCAATATTCGCTAATGATGTAACAATATTAGCATCAAATGAAAATCCAACAATGATATTGGAATATATGTAAGAAAATTTAGACAAGCTACAGGAATGGCTCAAAAATTGATAATTTCGGGCAATGAAATGAAATCAGTGCATAATATCTCATTCACACTAAAGAAAGACAGTAATATTGAATGGACAAGATCTGCTAAAATCGACAAAAGTCAAATACTATCACTTCTCAACAATGCAATATATTCTATGCTTCAAACAAAAACCTTACAATAATAATTATTTTCTTATAAAATGTTTGTTGCTTAGCAATAAGAGGATAATATAAATGTATTTGAAGGTTAAATTAACTTCCAAGAAACACGACTGCAAACTATGTAAAATATTTGTAATTCCGCTAAAAAAAAAACAATAATAATAGATTCTGCAACAACTGCTGAGAAAAAATATATGTAAATTTTGAAGCAAGTCTGTGATGTGAATTGTTTATCTGCTAAGATAAAAAAAAAATAATGCATTTTAAAACATTGAAGAAATAGAAATTAAATTATTTTTAATAACAATAATTATTATATACAGCACTCGGTTATAAATTATTATATTTAAGGGCAAAAAGACTATATTCTACAGCCCTTATATTTTCTTTTTATTTTTATAATAATATAATATAATTTATTGGCTAGTTATCAGAACAAAATATAATTCTAAATACTGAACCAAACACAATAATAATAATATAAAGAAAAAGCTGACGAAAGGGCTATCGACCATTGGTCTTTCCGCCCATTTTATTTCTATTATATTGAGTTTATATTTTTCTTGTAAAAGTTGCTGCAATAATTGTTATTGTTATTATATTTAGTACAGAAATCTCACAAATCGATGAAAATTATACAATGTGATCGTAGAACTTTTTTAATAATTTGATGATAATCCAACAGTAACATGTGTAAAACTGCCCAGGAATGGCTCAAAAATAGAGAATTTCGGATAATGATATGAATAATTCACACTAAATACAGGTCCTTCTCGAACAGTCAGACTAAATAGACAAGATATGAGTAAAAGTCGGAATTGTCAATGGAAAATGAATTACTAATATACAAGGTTAAATTTAATCAATTATGGATTTATCTGTTGTGGAGTGTAGCTAGTAAATCGAACATACAAATTATCCAAAGGATTTAAACAAAATACCTAAGAACTATTGTCAGGAACCTAGGTTCATAGATTTCGTTGAAGATGCAATACCAAAATTTAGTATCATGTACACAAACAGACTGGAATTTGATTATAAAGTTCTAATTTTAAAATGTGTCATCCATACGATATTAATTACGTTGTATATAATATATTGTCAATAATATTATGTTTACTGTACGTATTTCAGTTGACTAATGTAGTAGTAGTAAATTCCATTCATTGCTAATCATTTTCTGACTGTTCAAATACCTCAATTGTTTGGAACAATCAATTGTATTTGAGACGTAGATAAAAAAAACTCGTTAATATTTATCGCACATTGGTTCTAATTTGTTCAAGTTATTAAATTCTCTCTCTCTTTCAAAAAAAAACACAGTGGGTTTGCGTTTAAGGTTACTGCCTCTAAATCGTGAGTAATATTGAGTAATCCGCTGGAATTGCCCAATCTTTTCATATTTTCGAGTATGTAATTTAAATAACTGGCGCCAATGAAACTATGCAAAGATTCTTATACGATGTGAGACACGGAGAGTAATGTTCATTGAGCAAAATAAGTATGCGAGTCGTCTGGCACTTCGTAATGAGTTATTCGCGCTTGGCTGGAATAAATTACGTGTTCTTCAAAGAAACGTTTCAACGATGTACGTTAATTGTCGAATGCCAAGTGAATTGTAAACACAATCTGATGATTCAAATTTTCGTGGTTTCATTGTGATTGATTACAAATTGATTGCTCTTACATTGTTCTGGAATAATAATTAAAAAGAATATAAGCCATTAGTTGTAACTATTAATAGTCGTTTTTCTTTAAACAAATTTTCAAAAAAAGTAACCCTAAATTTCGTAGAACTATTTAATTTATAAAAAAGTTATTTTTGTGTAAAATAGATAGATTTAGTAGAATTTCTTTGGATCACTTAAAATGGACTAAATTAGTTTATTAAAAGAGAAATAAAAATTCAAAATAAAAGTATGTACAATAATAAGTAAAATTAATAAATCATTACGTAAGTACAGTGGTACCTCGACATACGAGTTTAATTTGTTCCGTAACCTTGCTCGAATGTCAAATTGCTCGTATCTCAAAGCAATGTTTTGTAAACGTATAAAAAGCAAGAAACTTATCAAAAATGCTTCGAAAACGAGGGAAACAAGCATACAACCTAAGGTCTAGTCTGAGGTGGAAGAAACTGTTGGTGTAGTGTGCGATTCCTCGTATCTCAAATCTTGCTCTCATCTCAAAGCAAAATATCGCTCGCTCGTATCTCAAAACACTCGTATTAGGGCACTCGTATATCGAGGTACCACTGTACAGTAAAAATCGATATATGAAATAAGTAAAATCAAATTGTTCTGTTCTGAATCTTCCACTCTAGAAAGAGTGGAAGTATGCAACTTAGCTTTGCGTCTATGACTTTTAAACTTTGCAATATAAAAAAAAACAAAAAGGCAGACCGAAAATATAAACAAATTCAACAATATTAACAAATATAAAAATAAATAAACACAGTTATAGAACAAAATCAAATTGTTAATAGCATTGAATTCAAATTACGTAAAAATAGCAAAATAAATAAGAAGGCGCCGTGGCTTAGTTGGTTAAAGCGCCTGTCTAGTAAACAGGAGATCGGGAGTTCGAATCTCCCCGGGGCCTAGTGACTGACAATCTGTCACAACTTTTTTTTATACCAATACACATCATTTTTGTTAACAACAATTATTGTGTAAGACAAAGAAGAGTTAATTTTATTATTTGTTACAAGGATGAAATTATCACTAGCTGTTTTAACAGTTCATCTTTTAATGAATCATTATTACTATTGTATTTGACTTGTTAATATATATAAAATTACTAATAGTAAGAAGTCATTTTTTTATATAAATATGAAAATAAAAAATATAATAAAAAAAAAACAAATAAATGTACTTAGTAAGGACTATTGACCTAGGTTTTTGACACGAGAAATAATTTGGTTTAGAACATGTTCCAAATATTTTAAAACATATGGGGGATGATTGACCCATGACATATAGAATTGGAAAAGGGTATATTCGAATTTGGGAGGCACATCGGGATTACGAGGTATACAGAATGAGGTAAGAGAAGACACATTTATTTCTTTGAAATAGGGAGTTTAAGAAGGAGAGGTATCAATCGAGGAGATGAATAATTTTCGTTATGGATTAAAGGGGACTCCTTATAACTATGTATTATAATAATAATAACATGTATTGCAACATCAACTACAAAAAAAAACTCAATACAACATAAAAAAGCAGAAATACAAAAGAAAAATAAAATGCTATTGGTGAAAAGACCATGGGTCATTTTGCCCAAATTACAATTTATTTGCGATAATTGAAGTGTATGATATTTATATAATGAATAATACGAGGAAAAACGGATTGTTTGTTGAATTGACAACTCTTGACAGGTGTGCGTATCAGTAACTGTTTATCAACATTTCTCAATCGCATAAGGTTATGTAAAAGCGCAAGTCAAGTGACAGTAGAATTATTTGCTTCGTCCACGGTCCAATTTTTGCTACAAAACTAGTTCCTAACGATGGATTCAATTCATTTAGGTTTCATCTTGATAATTCAGTTTTCTGAAATAATATGCAGCAAATATAAGGTAAAATCTGATTGTTACAAATATTAATACTTATATTCATTGTACGGCGACTCATAGCTGAATGTTTTGAGTCGTCGTCCGCAAGATTCCGGGTTCAAACCCTGATACTTCCAAATGTTTGCAGCCCTCAAAATGAATTAGTTGTCAATAGGCAATGGTTCTGAACAAGTGTCTGCAACGACGTGGTGATTTGCTGAATGTCCGATTTGGATAGATTGCAAATATCGTTGCCAAAAGACCATAAAAAAAATAATCATTGCAAAATTTACATTAAAACTTACTAAATGGTCTAAATAACATACTTGTTGTTGTTAAGAAACTTTTATTGACAGATTATGAATAATGATCGGATGCAAGTGACAGAAATTCTGTCATTTATCCCCAAGTCATAATGGCAGTGCAGTTACGAGACTTTCCAGAAAATACATGCAATTTAATACAGAATATAAATTAAAATTTTTGATCAAATTTATGTTAATATAACAAGATTCATCGTGCGTCTTGTCAATTAATGACGTATATAGGAAGTGTTGATAACGATTACAAATTAAATATATAAAAAAAAATGTTAGGCGCAGGATGTGGATTGGAAAAAATTGCATGCGTAATATTGATAATACAATCACGCACATTTCCGCTCATTACCACCAAGCACGTAAGAAAATTCTTAAAATAGGATCGGTCAAATAAATTAAATAGAAAGTACGAAGGTTGACTGCCCACATTATTAATAAAAATCAAAGAAAAAATAAGAAATATAAGTCTGTTACATAACTTGCGATAACAACAACATCGAGCGATAATTGATTCCGGTTGGAAAGATGCGAAGAAAGAGTAAAAGAAAACTTGTATACTTGTTTGCGAAAATGTCATTGCGTTGCGTTGAAATACAAAACTAAGATTAACAACGGATTATGTTTTTTACCATGAATAATTAATTACGTATTTTGGGATTTTTTTCCAGTTAATTGACTGTATAAATCGCTATTGTTGCTGAACCCAGAAATGAATTGCAAATTCGCTCTATCATTTATTAAAGTGATTTTTAACTTGTCGATATTCATTTGAAATTCTGATCTGCATAATCGTAGAATTTCAAGGACTTTTAATTAACATTCAAGTACACCCATACCTCGCTATACGGCCGCTCTTTCCTATTCAATTAAGGCACGTTTTCGATTTACGGCCTAAAATGTTTCGCTATAACGGCAAACAAAAACTTTTTTTCATGTCGATATATCTACATGTTGCCAACCTAACGCAAGCGCAATAATTGATTCCTTATACGGCTTTTCGCTTTGCGGCCAAGTTTCGTGGAACGTATCTAGGCCGTAAAGAGAGATATGAGTGTATTTGTATAGTAAACTTGAGAATAAATTCAATTAGTTGTATTATTAAAGATTAGGATGAAGCATACATTTAATTGTTGTTTATAAGAAAAACATGCTAATAGAATATTTAAAATAGTAATAAAACTTAAGTTTAACAACTATCAATACTAGACATTAAATTGAATGATACAAAAACAGTAAACATAATAATACTTAAATTTTAGTAAATACACCAGTCAAATATTTAATTAAGTAAAAGTTTATCATGGTACAAACAAAGTCATAAAAATTGTTATTGAAAGTCGTTTATATAAAATATGAATATCGACTCGATAAATATTATTTATTAGCATATAAGAAGAACCTTTGACAGTTGAAATGACATTTCAAAACTATATTGAAAAATAGTAAGAAGAACCTTTGACAGTTGAAATGACATTTCAAAACTATATTGAAAAATAGTAAGAAGAACTTTTGACAGTTGAAATGACATTCAAAACTATAATAAATGTCACTCACGTTTATATTACGATCAATGCGCAAAAGTGAAATATTTCGTACATAAATAAATTGACAATTAATAAATTAAGTTTGACAGTTCAAATGACAATTGAAAACTCTACTAAATGACACTCCAGTTTATAATAATATAAATGCGCAAATTTGAAATCTTTCGAACACAAATAAATTGACAGGTGATGAATTAACTTTGACAGTTGAGATGATATTTGAAAACTATAATAAATGTCACTTAAGTTTATATTACAATCAATGCGCAAATCTTAAATCTTTCGTACATAAATAAATTGACAATGAATAAATTAACTTTGACAGTTAAAAATACAACTGAAAAATATGGTAAATGACACCCAAGTTTATAATAGAATAAAATCGCAAATTCGAAATCCTTCATACACAAATAAATTAACAGGTGTTGAACTGACTTTGCAAGTTGAGATGATATTTGAAAACCATAATAAATGTCACTTATGTTTTTATTACGATTAATGCGCAAAACTTAAATATTTCGTACATAAATAAATTGAGTTCGACAGTTCAAATGACAGTTGAAAACAATAGTTAATGACACTCCAGTTTATAATAAAATAAATTCGCAAATTTGAAATCTTTCGAACACAAATAAATTGACAGGTGTTGAACTAACTTTGACAGTTGAGATGATATTTGAAAACTATAATAAATGTCACTCATGTTTATATTACGATTAATGCGCAAAACTTAAATATTTCGTACATAAATAAATTGAGTTTGACAGTTCAAATGACAGTTGAAAACAATAGTTAATGACACTTAAGTTTACAATACAATAAATTCATAAATTTAAAATAATTCCTATATAAACACATTGACAGGTGATGAATTATCTTTGACAGTTGAAGTCTATAAATATCACTCATGTTTATAAATGCTCAAATCTGATATGTGATTATCTTTAAGTTTATCATAAAATAATTGCGCAAATCTCTAATATTCCCTACATAAAAACATAAAGACAGTAAATGTAAAAAACTTTGACAATTGAAACGACAATGGATTTATTACATAATTTACAACTTTACAATATAATGAATCGAAACAAAAATAGTTTACAATAAAAATGAAAATAAATAAATTAGAAATATAAATTGTAATAATATATTATTGCATCTATAAAAACAACGTAGTCTTCCGCAGACTAAAATTGAAATGATTTAGTAAGGTTTTAATTAATCGAATAAAGTATCGATACTTGTATTGTAAAAACATTGTAAGAAACGGTGTAACATTAATCTTGTAATTAAAATGCGTAAAAGTAGACGGTGATAAACAGTTTGCAAAACCCAGGTAAAACCCATGAACCAGTTCACTTGTGCATGGGTTTCGCTCGAACAAAACCAGTGCCAAAGTATTTTTCCAAGAATTCATTTGAGCGAGTTGCCAAAAACAGCGAGCATTCTTGACCTAAGACAAGGCTTCTCGAATTCGAACTTAGTATTCGATAATTCTTTGAAAATGTAGTGATTGTTCATTCATTCATTCATTAACCGGTACGTGGTAGTGACCTAAATAGTAAGTTCCGATGTGAATGCGTACGCACACGTGTCGTCCGAATTTACCTGATGATCTCTACAACAGAAGAGTTCGCTGGACGCGCGAGATTCCAACGATTCCCACTTAGGAATCCGTGAACGCTGATGATCGTGGCTTCACCAAAAAAACATAATAACAGTTATGAGCTGCCAATCGTGCTGTGCACATGGTTTTAGATGTCGCGAGGTTGGATTATAGGAGCAGCAGTCGCCGCACTGCAAGTTACACTCGTGAGTTTTTACACTTTTGATTAATTACTATTTCGATGGAATTGTTTCTACTGTGAGCGGGTTTCAATTGCAAGACCGGTTTTGATCGATTGCGATTGAAATGCAATTTCATCGTCCTTTGATTACTGAATTGAATGCAAGTTACTTGAACTTTTGTTTTCATCGATGTATTTTCGTATGTGGAACAGAAATTGCGTAGACTTTCGTAGTCAGCATATTAGATTTATTTTTGTTCTGTTTGGCAATTGCCACACCGACATGTGTACGATTTTTCCTTCTCGTCTGGTTGTTACGTATCGTTTTATTGTAAACGACAATTATTATATTATAATGAAAAAGGAAAATGGGATTATTCTGTTTTTGGTATCTTGTGATGAAAAATTTCACCTCAGATTTAAATTGTATTTGTTATGAAAACCAATTTTAGTTGGGAAGAATGACCTGTGGTTAATAGACCGTTGCAACAATAGAATTCTAATTTACTTTTTCTTCAATTTTATTAACACATATTTTTTGTATAAAAATTAATATACTTTATTACAATTTCTAAAATATTCAACTTAATAGCGATATTACTTAGGAAAATTAATAAATTATTT